>KZ061541.1:601746-734026 GCA_002091835.1 Anopheles maculatus | reverse complement strand
ACATTAAACCATGCCTCCCGGTACCACACTGCCACCACTACTACTACTACTGCTACTATTAAGCATTCCGAAACAACAAAAAATAACTTTGTGGCGCATTTTCATAAAAATTTATGACACTCCAGGTCCAGGCACGTGGGGTCGCGCGAAACGGTTTTAGGAATTTATGCCTTCCTCGTTTATGCTTTCATGTTTATCAGTCTCTAATTAACTGAATAAGCAAGCCGCTCTTCATCTGTGCCGCTTCGATCGAAAAAGGGCGTCGAGAAAGAGAGAGAATCAAAATAACTTCTTCGTCCGTGCTGATTACTGTTCCACCGGGAAACATCCAAGAGAAGCGAATTGAAAGAAAACGCGGTCCATCAGTCCCAAACAATTATGGTCGTGCCGGTCGGGAAGATAGGCCGACGACCTTTAGTGCCACAGCAAAACAATCCAATGCCAGATGCGTCCTTGGAAATTAGAGGAACGCCGGAAGTTGCTTCATCCTTTAGACGAACGCTTAAAGGCATCAAAACCACAGAAATTTGATTTCTGCATGAATCCTGCACGGGCAGTGAGAAGAACTCGCGCGAAAAACCCTCCAAAACACAAAGAGAACAAAGGTCGTCTTAACTCCAGCCTTTTTGGGAAGGAAAACTCTCCGGTGAACCTTTAAAATCGCAAAACCCCCCAACGGAAAAGTAATTTGTTTTGCCGCTTTGTACTTAAATTATTGTGCGCTTTCCAAGGGTAGTCTGCACGAGGGACGCGTCAATCCCATACGAACCCACTGCTAGACAGCGCGTAGATAATGGTGGAAAACGGTTGGGAGAACTTTTATTAAAAGGTCGATCTTCATCCCTTTGCTCCTTGGGTGCTCCAACTCAAAAGGAAGCGATACGGTTTCAGGACAATGATGTGAAAACATTTGCGCGTAACGCTTGCGATACAAATTCTACGAAATTGGGCACCATACTTTAAGGGGCAGATAGTATTGTACTTTGAAGGTTTACCCGGCACTAAATTAGCAATTATCACACATCCGCTCGATGAGTTTATTTATCTCTCGCGCGTAACCTTATCGCGTTATAATGGATCGAAAATTTGATTTCCCAGCCGGCCGTTTTGGAGGAGGCTTTTGTCGGCGAATTCTCCACTATTTCTGTACGCGTTGAAGACAGAAAGACTTTAAGGAAACATTTGATGTCTTGCTCCTTAAGCTCTCACCCTCGTTGAGACTTTCTCCTGAGCATGAATATGTTCACTACAGAAACACCTCCGTGGATCCGAACCTTCCCGGCAAAGTTCGGCGTCCCGCCGTAGTTGTGACATTGGAGTGGGACGAAAATAAATTTATTCTATCCATCGCTGCAGGGTGCAATCTTCTTCCCCGGGTTTGGGTACAAAACTTATGCCACCGTTCTACCCGGCAAAATGGTGGAAAACATCATGCTTTCGTCGAGCGCGTGGAAACGACGAGAGAATGCTTGTTTGCAGACTTTTCGTTACATGTGTAATGCGTCCCCGAGTTTGAGCCCTGTGGCGTTGGGCAAATGGACGTTATTGTGCCAGTCGCGGTATGTTCGTGTTTCTACCTGCACTGCGTGAAAAAGCCACACATAGGATGGAGGCTAATCAAATGGGTCGTTTTCTTGTAGTGACAAGGATCTCTAACGACGCTCGGTACAGTGATAACTTTCTTGAAGCGAAAATCAGAGTAACAAAAAAATTTTTTTTCTTTCATATTGATTTTTTCGAAGAAGAAAGAAAAGCAGGTTTGAATTCTGGAACCTCAGCACATGTTGGGGAAGAAATACGAAAAAAATATTTGATAAAACGCCTACATGTATGCAATTACCATTCCAAAGATGCGTTCTTAAGATTTCAGATGTATTTAACAGTTCTTAATAGATGTAATAAGCATTTCACACTGTACTTTGCCTGCCAAAACAACAAAATTAGAAAAAGCAATCCCAATCTCCGATTTAAACCACCCTTAGACGGTGCTTCAAAGGCATAATCACATTCTTAACTCCGATTTAACAGACACAACTGTTTCTTTTTGCAGACAAGTTTACATTTCACTTGCACACTGCGCCTTCCAGGATCGTTTACTCGTTAAATCATTCTACCGGCATCCGAACAGGTCCCGGGATTCACTCTCACCACTGTGTCATCGTCACGTGCCGAATGACACTTGGCAGAAGGCTCTACACAGTGACGCGCTCGCTCTCACCCACTCAAACCCACTGCTAGTTGAGTTAATTTTCCGCTTGCCGGAAACGAACCCAATGCAGAGCACCGTGACCGTTTGCAAGCGCACGTGCACGGTAATGGTGGCCATCTTCGGTTACCAACGGCGGCAAGTTTGGTAGTTATCGTTCTGATGCGATTTTCGATTTCAACCACCGATTGCAGGATTATAAGGTGGCTTAGTTGGAGCTTCATGTCAGCTGTGCCGGAGATGGTTTTTAAACCGTTCCACAAGAAGACAAAATTAAGCCAATGTGGAAGTGTGTACGAGAGAAGATGTGTGGAGTGCTCTAGTGACATGATTTATAGGCGACAGGTGTTGGCGCGTGCCGGTCAGTGGGTGCTGTATGCTGTCAAAGTTTCCATTTGCATTTGAATAGCTAACAGCAGGAAGTGGAAGTGTTTAAATACATCCGGCGATGGGTAAATTGAAAATGGTACGATATGATTTCATTAAATTCATCCAGTAGCTTAATTAAACCCAGATCAACCGTAAGGGGAAGTCATGATTATACTGCTGTTGGTGGATAAAACAGAGAAAATTATTCAAAAATAAAATAGGAATAACAAAATCAACACACATTGGTAGCTATGTCTTTCTAAAAAACTGTGTATTCTGAAGATCTTTCTCGTTATCAATGTCGCAAACTGTATTCCCTTGGAATCCTAGTTGGTGGAAGAGAGACTTGCTCCTTCAAAGTTTAATGTCGCAAACATTTTTGGTTTTTTGATAGTTTCCTAGATGTATTTGTTTTGTGCAGATGTTTTGTCCCGCGTTTTTGTTTTAAATATTTATCGAATAGTGATATAGCTGGTTTGAAAATACTTTTGTTCCTTGTGGAGTAATTATTGGTACCATAACAATAGTAAAATCGTCAATATTTATTCAAAATTTATTCATTAAACACATTCTTCATCTTGCTATAAATGCTTGCATAACAAATAAAACACTGAAAAGCTAAGAGACCTGAACCTGGAATCGGAGCTTGGACCTGAACATTAAAACACGAAGGACGGAGCCAAAACTAACTGAGAATCCTTAAGAAAAACTCCTCGGAGTACCCTGTAAAATGTTTATTTCCATATTTACTCCTTAAAGCTTTACAATTCACATTACAAACGTGCTAGAGATATGCAATTTCGTTGGCATTATAACGAGCTATGCAAGGACACAATCGTTTCTTGGACGAATATCGTTTGACAGTATAGATTGACAGTGATTACACTTTTACACTTGTCACTCCGAGGGTTCAGTTGCTACTGTTTATTCTATTCTCATTTTCTCTATTCGCCCTATTCTACTATAATACTATAATTTAATGCTTATACTATAATTCATTTGGTGCGTTGAATGCATACATTTTGGCGTATACAGACAGTACAATGAAGCAGTTAGTAACGGTAGAAACTGTCCTTGAAAGTTTAAAATTTAATTGGTATTTTGATATAGATATGAGCAAAACCATATAAAAATAATGGTCTAATAATCTAATCTAATAAATGGGGTCTATATTCAAACGATCTAATTGAATAATTAAGAATATAATAATTACAATTTACGTTATTTTTTTTTTTAATCATATAGAACAATTTATGTTATTTGATTATTTTAAAAATATGTCTTATAAAATCGAAGATCATTTCTTTGTTTAGTTAAATAATTCTTAGAGTGAAACATGATTTATTCGCACGAAGTTGTCCACAGATAATCAAAATTGAGTACCTTTAATGCAGAATTTATAAATGAGCAATTAAAAACATCTCCATCCTCAAACAATCATTTGTAAAGTTAATCAGTTTTATTTAACACGACCATTCTTAAGCAGCACATATTTTCATATTAACGTAAATCCATTCCAATGATGCATAGCTTCCAATGGTAGCCTCATCTGTCGCATCTTCCCCTGCGTGTTAGCATAGTCATCCATCGCCGTAGAATAATGACACTAGAACCATTCGCGCTGATCGGGAAACACAACCCGACTCCTTCTGCTTCTTAACTAAAGTGCCATTGGTGGTTGAAAATGGTTTGTAACAATTTGCTATATGTCATCGGAATTGCCCGTCTGGAAAATGCGAGCCAGCCAGCCTGTGCATATTAATCGTTCCGTGTCCTCCAACCCGAACCGACTAGACACATGCTCTCATGCGCCCGTTCGTAGGGGTGCAATAATTTTATTCGATGGTCGTGAATGTGAAAAATCGTCTCTCAACGCAGCTCACCGATAGTTCCATTACATGCAATCGAATTCCGCGAGGGCCACGAGGGTGCAGTGTGCAGTAACAATTTCCCAAGAGGGAATATGTTATTCCTGCTCAGTCCTCCCGAGGGTGCGACAGGCATTCGCACCCCCGTGTATGTGTGTATTGGTCACGTTGCGATGCGTACAATCATTAGGGAAATTCTGTCGCACCCCTTCGCATTCCCATCGAAGGGTTCGTCAACTGGCCCAGCTGTAAGATTGGTCGCTTTGCTGCCTGCCGAGGGTTGACGACTTGGATTTGAAAATCGATGGAATGGGAATTATTTTAATGTCCTCGGAGACACTAACAACGCACACACACATGGTGGTGGCCCATATCGGGATTTCGGAAGCTATAAGATGATTCTTTGCCACGAGCCCTATAAACCAGAAGGAAGGTCAGAAACCTGCCACAATGTAGTGCAAGATCCAGGGTTCGAGTAATTCCCCGAAGCTAAATGATAACGTGCTGTATCTGATTAAAATCCTCCGCAGCTCAGCTCGACGTGTTTGTGACTCCGGGCGTTTGACTTGCTGTTTGACTCTCCACTATTGATGAACGAATGGCGTAGCTAAAATCTTCAATTGCTATCAAAGTGAGAGAGTCCAACGTAAAGAAAAGGGGGAAAAACATTACATTCGGACCCTTCGCGTATGAGGAGAAGCATTATTAACGACATGATTTATTTGTTTAATTTATTTTTTAATAAAAGTGCTCACCGAACCGTAAAAATGCGTTCAGTTTCGGGTGTGTTTCGCACCCCGGTACGGAAAAAAATCGATCCCTTTAAACCAATGTTTTAACTAGCATAGTGGTTGTCTTCACCCATAGCACGATGCGTGATTGTAGTTTAGTCTGGGTTTTGTTTTTGTTTGCGCTGTGTACGGTGGTGGGAATTTTTAATTTAATTGAAACGCTACCGAAACGCTTTCACAACGTTTGGTGAAGGAAATTAGAGTAATGACTGTAGGATAACACATTAGAATATCGGATAGGGTGACTAGAGACGCGGGATAAGATAGAAAATACAAACAGATAAGACGGCAACATTCCGTATCGAATTTTGTTAATGGTTTTAGAATGAATTTGAATATTTGTGTCACATTTAATAAATCATTCTGAAACATTCTAATAAATGTCAAATGAAATATGTTTTGTACAGTTTCTAGCGAGGGTTTTAAGTTATTGAAACGGACATTTTGGGAAGGAAAAGAACTGTAGTTTGCATGCAAAAGCGTGTCAATCATTCAAATTGCATAAATTCCGGCGTGTTGCAAAGCATTCATGACGTTGCATTGCATAAATTGCAGAAAGTTTTCCTTATTAATGTCACAGCAATTACCTTTAAAACTTTTTAAAAAATGCACCCCCTAAATGTATGCAAGTGTAGAGAATTGTTGTTTGTTGTTTGAACACAATTCTTACATTTTTTTATATTACCTTTTTTGGGATTGAAGTCTTAAATCCTTACCATAAGAATGTGTTAAAACCTGGCAAGAGTTTGTTACCAATCGAGTCGCGAGTATTCAGACGATATGAAACTTTAAAACAATTTTACTACCTTTAAGGTTGATATTGAAAGCTTGTTATGCTATTTCAAATAAAACCCCTACCATGAATGTAATTATTCCATTGGATTACATATATCTAGGCGTTATGCCATGCATTTTGCATACATTAAAAAAAATGTCATTTTTAAAGAATATAAAAAGCATATTTCATAGCAAAAGTGCGCCTAAAGATATGCAATTTGTATTTTTTTAACACTGTTTTAAAGACAAATTTAACAACTGCTTTGCTATTTTCGAAATGAAACATTAAACCCGCTATCATCTGCACGCTGTTAACCATCCCCACCAAATACTCGCGTGTGTATGTGTGTATTGGTCACGTTGCGATGCGTACAATCATTAGGGAAATTCTGTCGCACCCCTTCGCATTTCCATCGAAGGGTTCGTCAACTGGCTGTAAGATTGGTCGCTTCGCTGCCTGCCGAGGGTTGACGACTTGGGTTTGAAAATCGATGGAATGGGAATTATTTTAATGTCCTCGGAGACACTGGCAACGCACACACACATCGTGGTGGCCCATATCGGGATTTCGGAAGTTATAAGATGATTCTTTGCCACGAGCCCTATAAACAAGAAGGAAGGTCAGAAACCTGCGACAATCTAGCGCAAGATCTCGGGTTCGAGTAATTCCCCGAAGCTAAATGATAACGTGCTGTATCTGATTAAAATCCTCCGCAGCTCAGCTCGACGTGTTTGTGACTCCGGGCGTTTGACTTGCTGTTTGACTCTCCACTATTGATGAACGAATGGCGTAGCTAAAATCTTCAATTGCTATCAAAGTGAGAGAGTCCAACGTAAAGAAAAGGGGGAAAAACATTACATTCGGACCCTTCTCGTATGAGCAGAAGCATTATTAACGACATGATTTATTTGTTTAATTTATTTTTTAATAAAAGTGCTCACCGAACCGTAAAAATGCGTTCAGTTTCGGGTGTGTTTCGCACCCCGGTACGGAAAAAAATCGATCCCTTTAAACCAATGTTTTAACTAGCATAGTGGTTGTCTTCACCCATAGCACGATGCGTGATTGTAGTTTAGTCTGGGTTTTGTTTTTGTTTGCGCTGTGTACGGTGGTGGGAATTTTTAATTTAATTGAAACGCTACCGAAACGCTGTCACAACGTTTGGTGAAGGAAATTAGAGTAATGACTGTAGGATAACACATTAGAATATCGGATAGGGTGACTAGAGACGCGGGATAAGATAGAAAATACAAACAGATAAGACGGCAACATTCCGTATCGAATTTTGTTAATGGTTTTAGAATGAATTTGAATATTTGTGTCACATTTAATAAATCATTCTGAAACATTCTAATAAATGTCAAATGAAATATGTTTTGTACAGTTTCTAGCGCGGGTTTTAAGTTATTGGAACGGACATTTTGGGAAGGAAAAGAACCGTAGTTTGCATGCAAAAGCATGTCAATCATTCAAATTGCATAAATTCCGGCATGTTGCAAAGCATTGGTGACGTTGCATTGCATAAATTGCAGAAAGTTTTCCTTATTAATGTCACAGCAATTACCTTTACAACTGTTTAAAATTTCACCCCCTAAATGTATGCAAATGTAGAGAATTGTTGTTTGTTGTTTGGAACACAATTTTTACATTTTTTTTATAATACCTTTTTTGGGATTGAAGTCTTAAATCCTTACCATAAGAATGTGTTAAAACCTGGCAAGAGTTTGTTACCAATCGAGTCGCGTGTATCCAGATGATGTGAAACTTTAAAGAAAATTTACTACCTTTAAATTTGAAAAATTTTGTTCTATTTTTTCAAATTAAACTTTATTATTAATGTTAAGGTTGATATTGAAAGCTTGTTATGCTATTTCAAATAAAACCCCTACCATGAGTGTAATTATTTCATTGGATTACATATATCTAGGCGTTATGCCATGCATTTTGCACACATAAAAAAATGTCTCTCTTAAAGAATATAAAAAGCATATTTCATAGCATAAGTGCGCCTAGAGATATGCAATTTGTGTTTATTTGCACTGTTTTAAAGACAAATTTAACAACCGCTTTGCTATTTTCGAAATGAAACATTAAATTCGCTATCACCTGCACGCTGTTAACCATCCCCACCAAATACTCGCGTCCTTTTATCCACTAAGCTTATCAAAATTCAATTTTCTCCCTGGACAGCATAAATGGAAGTTTTTTCATAGCTCAAGTTTTGCCATCAACCTGCACCACACGACCACGAGCGCACGGGTATGAAGTAATAAAATTGTTACAAGATCACCGTACTCACTCCAACCAAGGACTGAACGATATTGAGCAACACACTGCCGGATATACGCGGCATGGTGCCACCGTGCCAACAACGTCCGGAAGTGTTGTGGAGTGGCAACAAATTTCAATCTTCGATTGGATAGGCGTACTGCTGCGTGCGCAAGCAGCCGTACACAGGAAATGCAATAAAATGTACTTGAACAATGTTTCTTCATTAAAAGGTAATGATCGTTGGGAGGCACCCTCGGTAGATTGGCACTAAAAAAAAAGTTATTCTTTCGTGTCATCTTAAGAGGTACACCGAGGACCGAGTCTTCTTGTTTACATTTTCAAAATTGTCAACAAAAACAGGACATGTAAATAGAGCTCCAAAAACACCAAAAAAGCCACAAAGCGTAGCACAAAAAACAATGTCCGTGTTTCGTGTCTTGTGATAGCGTGAAGTGCAATTATCTCTATCTGACGGTTTTGTTTTTCCGAGCAGCCACGACCTCTGAGCCACTTTCAACCCCAATCTTCATTTTCGACCACTTCGGTTGTTGATATTGACCGAACCGATAAGGAAACTAAGGATACGATTATTGGTGTTGTAGCAACGGCAAGGCTTTTTTTCCCCATCATGCTCCAGATATCAACTTATTGTGAAGAAACAGACCCCTTACTGTAAACCGCAGATGAGATTCGAACAAGGGAGAACCCCGGACTTTCTCCATCTCTCTTTTGAAAAAACTTTCTACCTTTTTTGTGTGGATTGCATCTCACTAACAGCCACAAACAAATAAAGGGGAAACAAAATTAAGTTCCGGTTGATTGCGTTTCAGTTTTTGGGGTAAAAAAAAAACTTGCCACAAACAACTGTTTTTCTTCTCGTACTCAAGAAAGGGAAACTTCAACCACAAACATCCAAAGTATAAATTCTGGCATGAGAGCCTCGTACACCTTCTGCTCCTGGGTATGTACTTAATAGCTAATAATGATTACTATTTACGATTATTGCCACTTTAACCATCGAAAACCAATCCCGACTGATGTGGAGAAGGCACATTCTATAACTTCCTTCGGCAATCCTTAAGAACAGGTAGTACACATTCCTCGAGAGGAGTTAGTGAGCCGGTAAATACTTCCGTTCGAGGCATGTAAACTATTCCACCAAACCCAAACACCGATGGCGATCGTATCAATTATCAATCTAACGAGCGCAACCGTGTAGTCGACCGTCGTCTAATTGATTACTCTTCAGCACCGTTAGAGCAGTGCCAACGTCTCACAGAACCCTCCGAAAACCCTCCAACAGTCCATTTCATCACCTAATTGTATTGAAACCTAATCACAACAACGCAACACACATTTCTCATCCCGAGTGCCACTTGAGAGTGACCATCGTGCAGTCAAACAGAAGCACTTAGCTGGAGGTAAATTCCGAAATACATCACCCTCAAACTGCGACTGCGTTTGCGGAAATTATGGAAATAAATTCAAATTAGCACACTCGAGCGCCACGGTCGATTGCTCGCAATAACCAACGAGACTTCGGCAGAGGCACCTGGGCGGTGGAGCACAACAGAACTCAAAAACGTTTAGCGATGTCTCTCCCCAATTTGCCTCGATTTGCTTGCTGCCTTAATTAACTTGTAATTGAAACGCAATATTTATGAGAAATTTACATTTTTGTGTTGCTATATTTAAATTTGGGTTCGTTTTGAAGATGTTCTCCACCCGGGATGTACTGACTGACATGTCGTCTAAGTGTGGTTAGGGGAACGAGAATTGAATCATAAACCTGCTACCCCGTTGGCGAATTTGGAGACTCAATAACAAAAAAACGAAGCCAATTTTGGAGCCTTAATTACCCGGAGCAGCAATTTCATGCCATCGGAAGCGATTTTTTTTAGGAAGGCATGCTCGAGGCATCTGAAGTGCAGTCGAAAGTCTCCCCTGGATTCGTTAGGGACTAGCTTAAAATTATAAATGGAAGTTTTTTCATAGCTCAAGTTTTGCCATCAACCTGCACCACACGACCACGAGCGCACGGGTATGAAGTAATAAAATTGTTACAAGATCACCTTACTCACTCCAACCAAGGACTGAACGATATTGAGCAACGGAACACCCATACACACTGCCGGATATACGCGGCATGGTGCCACCGTGCCAACAACGTCCGGAAGTGTTGTGGAGTGGCAACAAATTTCAATCTTCGATTGGATAGGCGTACTGCTGCGTGCGCAAGCAGCCGTACACAGGAAATGCAATAAAATGTACTTGAACAATGTTTCTTCATTAAAAGGTAATGATCGTTGGGAGGCACCCTCGGTAGATTGGCACTAAAAAAAAAGTTATTCTTTCGTGTCATCTTAAGAGGTACACCGAGGACCGAGTCTTCTTGTTTACATTTTCAAAATTGTCAACAAAAACAGGACATGTAAATAGAGCTCCAAAAACACCAAAAAAGCCACAAAGCGTAGCACAAAAAACAATGTCCGTGTTTCGTGTCTTGTGATAGCGTGAAATGCAATTATCTCTATCTGACGGTTTTGTTTTTCCGAGCAGCCACGACCAGAGTGGAGCCACTTTCAACCCCAATCTTTATTCTCGACCACTTCGGTTGTTGATATTGACCGAACCGATAAGGAAACTAAGGATACGATTATTGGTGTTGTAGCAACGGCAAGGCTTTTTTTCCCCATCATGCTCCAGATATCAACTTATTGTGAAGAAACAGACCCCTTACTGTAAACCGCAGATGAGATTCGAACAAGGGAGAACCCCGGACTTTCTCCATCTCTCTTTTGAAAAAACTTTCTACCTTTTTTGTGTGGATTGCATCTCACTAACAGCCACAAACAAATAAAGGGGAAACAAAATTAAGTTCCGGTTGATTGCGTTTCAGTTTTTGGGGTAAAAAAAAAACTTGCCACAAACAACTGTTTTTCTTCTCGTACTCAAGAAAGGGAAACTTCAACCACAAACATCCAAAGTATAAATTCTGGCATGAGAGCCTCGTACACCTTCTGCTCCTGGGTATGTACTTAATAGCTAATAATGATTACTATTTACGATTATTGCCACTTTAACCATCGAAAACCAATCCCGACTGATGTGGAGAAGGCACATTCTATAACTTCCTTCGGCAATCCTTAAGAACAGGTAGTACACATTCCTCGAGAGGAGTTAGTGAGCCGGTAAATACTTCCGTTCGAGGCATGTAAACTATTCCACCAAACCCAAACACCGATGGCGATCGTATCAATTATCAATCTAACGAGCGCAACCGTGTAGTCGACCGTCGTCTAATTGATTACTCTTCAGCACCGTTAGAGCAGTGCCAACGTCTCACAGAACCCTCCGAAAACCCTCCAACAGTCCATTTCATCACCTAATTGTATTGAAACCTAATCACAACAACGCAACACACATTTCTCATCCCGAGTGCCACTTGAGAGTGACCATCGTGCAGTCAAACAGAAGCACTTAGCTGGAGGTAAATTCCGAAATACATCACCCTCAAATAACGACTGCGTTTGCGGAAATTATGGAAATAAATTCAAATTAGCACACTCGAGCGCCACGGTCGATTGCTCGCAATAACCAACGAGACTTCGGCAGAGGCACCTGGGCGGTGGAGCACAACAGAACTCAAAAACGTTTAGCGATGTCTCTCCCCAATTTGCCTCGATTTGCTTGCTGCCTTAATTAACTTGTAATTGAAACGCAATATTTATGAGAAATTTACATTTTTGTGTTGCTATATTTAAATTTGGGTTCGTTTGAAGATGTTCTCCACCCGGGATGTACTGACTGACATGTCGTCTAAGTGTGGCCAGGGGAACGAGAATTGAATCATGAATCTGCTACCCCGTTGGCGAATTTGGAGACTCAATAACAAAAAGACGAAGCCAATTTTGGAGCCTTAATTACCCGGAGCAGCAATTTCATGCCACCGGAAGCGATTTTTTTTTTAGGAAGGCATGCTCGAGGCATCTGAAGTGCAGTCGAAAGTCTCCCCTGGATTCGTTAGGGACTAGCTTAAAATTTGTCTCGTCACAGACAAGCTCGGTTCCAAAATTTATGAGCAATACGAAGGGTGAATTGCTAATACTGACACACAGTTTCCTTCCTAGGGCTCTAGCTGAATTATTGAAATTGCCTACAATCCTATCAGCACAAGCTATAGCTCCGTGTTGAACTAGAATTGCTGGAAGGAAATCGTGCACGAAAACTAGGGAAAGCGAGGATGAATTTCACTTTCTCGAGATATGTTTCGAACCAGAGCGAAGAATAATGTTATGCATTTGGAGAATTGTTTAAAGGGACTACGCAGACTACATACTTCCAAAAAGAGGGCGCACAGCGCTGCATGTCTGTGGCATTTGAATTTCAAATCTCCGAATTTCACTGACATTAATCTCAACATTTATCATCCGATCGCTTGACAGTTGTATTAATCAACCGCGTGCAGGAGGAATTATTTTAAATGAATAGGTCTGTGCAAAGTAACTCCACCTACCTGTATTAGCTCCTGGATGCTATCGCACTGCTCCAGAACAACCGCATCTGAGGTAGATTGTGCCGTGCCGACACCTTGCGAAGATGCTTGATCCATCACTTCATCACAAGCGGCCAAGATGGACGCACCGTTCGAGTCCGGCGGTGTGGCAGGACTCAGAAATCCACTGTCCGCATCACTATGGTTCGACAGTGGTCGTTCGCGTTTTCGCAACCGGTTAAACAACGGCGTTGAGTCGAGCGATCCGTTCCGTGGTTGATGGTGTTGTTGTGGTGCGCCGGTCGGTACCGTCGATTGTACCTTACTGATAGCACCGGTACAGGAACTGACGCGACTCCCACCACCGGCCGTTGGAAGCTGAGGCAGTGAAAAGCTTGACTTGAGCGGATCCAGTGCAAATGTGCTGCGTAACAGGGGAAGAAAATTGGCCACCTTCCCTGTACTGCCACCGTTGGACGCACTTCCGGCGATGACACTCGTAACGGATTTCATTTTTGTCACCTTCGGTACGGTCGCTTTATCCTGGTCGACGATTGAGCAGGGCGAAGTGTTGATTGCCTTCGGTATCCCTTGGGTGTGTGCCGTAATGCTTTCACCGACCGGCATCGCTAGTGTGCTGCCGGAGCAAGTGAAGGTGTTCTGGCGGAGAAGCGGTCCGCCGGCAGCAGTGGCGGAGGTGGATGTTCCTTCGCTGGAAGCACTGGATGCGGCCGGTGGTGATACGGTGGCCGACGAGGAAGACGATGATGATTCATCACATTTTCGGTTCACCTTCATCAACTGATGCTGCTGCTGCTGTTGAAGTCGGTGCTGTACGAGGGGAGAATTTGGCAACGACACTGATTGCTGCTGATGAACTCTCTCCAGTCGTGAGGTGACGGGGCCCGACTTTAACACAACCCCGTAGTACACGGACGACGAGGTGGGAGATTCTTTCGGATCTTTTCCATTTGCTGTGTCCTCAATTTCTGCTTCTTCGTCGAGAATTTCCTCCACCTCCGCATTCTCATCCGGTATTGAGCCAGAAATTGATTTCGGAACAACTAACACCTTTAAATTCTCCATCAACCGGTTTCGGAACCCGTAATCACTCTCGTCCGTAGACTCCAAATTAGAGGAAGGTGTTTCGATTACGGAATTAAACATGGACGGATAGTCCGGACTCGAACCACTAGTAGAACTCGTCGAGGATGATGAGGCCGTACGCGTTTTGTTGAAAATCTCGTCAATCTTTTCCTCAACTTTCTCCAACGACAGCCTATTCTTAACCTCAATCTCGAGTGACTCCGGTTCGATGGTAAAATAATTGTCCGAATCACGATCAACGACTGCATCGTAGATGAGATGATCCTGATACAGCACCTGATCTGCCAACTCTACCGTCTCCGGTATGGCGCGCATTTTGTGTTCCTTCTCGTTGAAAAAGTCCACCGAAGGATCAAAGAGACAGTAGTTCTCCAAATGCGGAACCGTTCCCTTCTTTTGCCGCACGGGAATGTTCTTAAACAGTGAAGAACTAAACTCGGGCTTCGACAGTATATCATCCGGGGAAGGTTGGCGTGGTTTCTCTTGCTGTCCACCGGTAGATGCCATTGGTAGTGATGCCACCGGAGAAGCCTGTGGAATAGCCGGCAGGTCTCCTCCCGCTTTGGAAGACATTGTTTTCGCGGTCGCTTTCGGTGATGGTGGCAAGGTGACGTAATTGTTCGTGTTGCGCCGCTCCGGACTGGTGGTGTGAGATGATATCAGCTTACCTAATCCGAAGCCCTTCAGCTTCGACCGGACGACCGTGCTGACATCTTCATTTTTGGTGGCCGGTTCTATCGTGAGCTGGTCCTCGTATATTTGCTTCCCGATCGTACCGACGTTGGTGGAAGCGGGCGTTGTCGGTGCCGGAGGTGGATCCCGATAGGGTGGTAATGGGAGAGGGTAATCACGGTAGAGTTCCTTATACTCGACGGAACTGTCGGCGTGCTGTTGTTGTAGTGATTGCTGTTGCGCTCGAGTGCGTAGAATCGTTTTGACAGCACTAGTACGAACGTTGCCACCAGGTGTTGTGACTGTCGCGGCACTCATCGAAAGATTCGGTATGAATGAGACTTTCTTCTGGGATCGTCCCGCAGCCGAACTGGGTGATTCTGATGCGCTGGGTGGAGAGCTTACCTTTTTCTCTTTCTGACCGGCGGTCGTTGTCGTGCTTGAACTCTTCATTCCGGGCGAGTTCTTGGTGTCACCCTTGCACCACCGGCAGTAGGAAGCTGAGGTAGTGAAAAGCTTGACTTGAGCGGATCCAGTGCAAATGTGCTGCGTAACAGGGGAAGAAAATTGGCCACCTTCCCTGTACTGCCACCGTTGGACGCACTTCCGGCGATGACACTCGTAACGGATTTCATTTTTGTCACCTTCGGTACGGTCGCTTTATCCTGGTCGACGATTGAGCAGGGCGAAGTGTTGATTGCCTTCGGTATCCCTTGGGTGTGTGCCGTAATGCTTTCACCGACCGGCATCGCTAGTGTGCTGCCGGAGCAAGTGAAGGTGTTCTGGCGGAGAAGCGGTCCGCCGGCAGCAGTGGCAGAGGTGGATGTTCCTTCGCTGGAAGCACTGGATGCGGCCGGTGGTGATACGGTGGCCGACGAGGAAGACGATGATGATTCATCACATTTTCGGTTCACCTTCATCAACTGATGCTGCTGCTGCTGTTGAAGTCGGTGCTGTACGAGGGGAGAATTTGGCAACGACACTGATTGCTGCTGATGAACTCTCTCCAGTCGTGAGGTGACGGGGCCCGACTTTAACACAACCCCGTAGTACACGGACGACGAGGTGGGAGATTCTTTCGGATCTTTTCCACTTGCTGTGTCCTCGATTTCTGCTTCTTCGTCGAGAATTTCCTCCACCTCCGCATTCTCATCCGGTATTGAGCCAGAAATTGATTTCGGAACAACTAACACCTTTAAATTCTCCATCAACCGGTTTCGGAACCCGTAATCACTCTCGTCCGTAGACTCCAAATTAGAGGAAGGTGTTTCGATTACGGAATTAAACATGGACGGATAGTCCGGACTCGAACCACTAGTAGAACTCGTCGAGGATGATGAGGCCGTACGCGTTTTGTTGAAAATCTCGTCAATCTTTTCCTCAACTTTCTCCAACGACAGCCTATTCTTAACCTCAATCTCGAGTGACTCCGGTTCGATGGTAAAATAATTGTCCGAATCACGATCAACGACTGCATCGTAGATGAGATGATCCTGATACAGCACCTGATCTGCCAACTCTACCGTCTCCGGTATGGCGCGCATTTTGTGTTCCTTCTCGTTGAAAAAGTCCACCGAAGGATCAAAGAGACAGTAGTTCTCCAAATGCGGAACCGTTCCCTTCTTTTGCCGCACGGGAATGTTCTTAAACAGTGAAGAACTAAACTCGGGCTTCGACAGTATATCATCCGGGGATGGTTGGCGTGGTTTCTCTTGCTGTCCACCGGTAGATGCCATTGGTAGCGTTGCCACGGTGTCGGCACGGCACAATCTACCTCAGATGCGGTTGTTCTGGAGCAGTGAAGAACTAAACTCGGGCTTCGACAGTATATCATCCGGGGATGGTTGGCGTGGTTTCTCTTGCTGTCCACCGGTAGATGCCATTGGTAGCGTTGCCACCGGAGAAGCCTGTGGAATAGCCGGCAGGTCTCCTCCCGCTTTGGAAGACATTGTTTTCGCGGTCGCTTTCGGTGATGGTGGCAAGGTGACGTAATTGTTCGTGTTGCGCCGCTCCGGACTGGTGGTGTGAGATGATATCAGCTTACCTAATCCGAAGCCCTTCAGCTTCGACCGGACGACCGTGCTGACATCTTCATTTTTGGTGGCCGGTTCTATCGTGAGCTGGTCCTCGTATATTTGCTTCCCGATCGTACCGACGTTGGTGGAAGCGGGCGGTGTCGGTGCCGGAGGTGGATCCCGATAGGGTGGTAATGGGAGAGGGTAATCACGGTAGAGTTCCTTGTACTCGACGGAGCTGTCGGCGTGCTGTTGTTGTAGTGATTGCTGTTGCGCTCGAGTGCGTAGAATCGTTTTGACAGCACTGGTACGAACGTTGCCACCAGGTGTTGTGACTGTCGCGGCACTCATCGAAAGATTCGGTATGAATGAGACTTTCTTCTGGGATCGTCCCGCAACCGAACTGGGCGATTCTGATGCGCTGGGTGGAGAGCTTACCTTTTTCTCTTTCTGACCGGCGGTCGTTGTCGTGCTTGAACTCTTCATTCCGGGCGAGTTCTTGGTGTCACCCTTGGAAGACGGTAAGTTTGATGACCTTTGCAGAGCACTCGGCGGTTTAAGTTTCGATTTCAACCGCTCGTCCAAACGGGTCGCCTTGGTAGCGGGAATCTTGGATTCGTTCAACGTTTTCCTTCTATCTATTTGGTGAGCGTGTGTTGAATGGGCACCACCAACACCGCCAGTCGCGTTGGACGATTTGATTGCCTCCGGACCATCGGGAGATTTTTTCGAAGCACCCTCCTTAAGCACGCCGGAGTCATTCGCACTGTTGGCCGCTTTCCGTAGGGTTGCTTTCTCCTGATGGGGTTCATCCTGCGATTCCTTTGTGTTGGACGGTTTGATTGCCCTGGTGTCTGCGTTCGTTGGCGAGGGAGTTTTCTCCTTCGCCTCTAGTGAGGTTGGCCTACGCTTGACCGTTCCCGTGTTGATTTCTGAGGACGAGTCCCGAGGGACAACACCGCCGAGCGTTTTCGGTGGTGCGTTTGCCACCGGGTTTTCACTCTCGTTCGCTATCATCTGGCCGGTACACGATTGCACTCTCTCACCGAACAACACATTTCACTGATGTTGAGAAATCGAGTTTTAAGACGACTTAAAGAGGAGGGCTCAGATAGGAACACCTTCACATGGACGAAGTAAAGGAATCACTTTTATTCACTAAGATGATTTCGATTCCCTTTTACAAATCATCAATACTCTCAAATAACCAATACATCTTCCAAATCTTCCATCCCACAAGCACTATCTTATAACCGATTCAACAAGCACTAGGCACACGTCTTTTTGACTTCACGAATCCAACAGAACACATCACATCATGCTCTCTTTAAACGGTTTCTTTGATGTTGTTGTTTGCCGTTTTCTTTTTTTGCCCAAATTTGTTTTCTTTTCACTCACCAAAAAACCACTCACGCTGGAATCATCCACTTACAGCTTGCGAGCAGAAGGATATATGAGATTTGATGGCCACTCGACAGCTCCACATGTTATCGTGTTTCCTCTGGCTGCGGGTTGAATCGGTCGAGGATTGAGAGTATCGGGTCGGTTGAATTTTAAATAAGACGGGTCAGAATTCTTCTCCCTACTACTTCTACAAAAGCAAAAAACCTCTAGTCCGGACAACCTATTTTACGTTTATCGTTGCAGATTATCCAATCGCTTCCGGCCATTCATTCCATTCCGTTTCCTTGCTGCGACAAATACCATCCTTGTGGAAAATCGCTCTCTATCCTTCGGCTTCCTAACACACACTCATCCGTGAACGAAAATTTGGCATTCGACGAAGATTTCTCGCCGGCTATTCCGGATAGGTCAAATTGGATTCGGTTTGATTGCGCTGCAAGAGCGTGAGTTGCGGGAGATGACTGGCGTTTGTGTAATTGAGATGGCGGGTGGTAGTGTAATGTTATTTTTACGGTACGAACGTGGAATTTGTCGCATCGGAAAATGAAACGGACAATATGGTTGGAGGTTGGAGCTGAAATGATGAAGTGAATGGTGCATAAAATGCGTCGACAAGCGCTGGATAGAAGATCGGGCTTGTAAAGTTTAAAAAAACGTTAATTTAAAAATTTTAATATGATTTAGTTCATGTGTACAACAATTATAACTAATCATTTCGTCAGAAGAACATCCATTCTATGATCCCTTCTTTGATTGCAACGATTATTCAGCTCCAAAGACACTGACTCTATATAAAGTCGTCAAAGCCTCTTGATTGCCATTATATTGTCCATACGATACTGATTAATGATCTAATCCCCATTCCTTTGATTTGCAATCAATCAGAACAGCCTTTGGAAGGCATCTGGTAGAAGGCTGTATGGTAAATATTTGCACTACTCTTTGTGGACAAACATACCACGCTCGTCTAACCATACGATGCGAATTTGTCTTTGAAACTTACCCATGAGACAGTCTCGATTGTGTAGCAAGTAAGCAGACAAGTATGGCTCAATACAAGTATTTAGCTTTGACCATGTCTGTCATAATGAATGTAATTTATCGAAATTTTCGAAATCGTTTTGTCACTCTACTTTTTTACCTTACGTGTTTCGTCAGAAAAGTATCAAAAACATAAATTTACGCCTAAAAGTATGCAATCACCATAGCACATGTTCTCATATACGTATGCAAAAAGCTTATTTATACGCTCTAAAGAGACTGTTGTCGCTTGGGTTATCATCTGACTGTCTGGCTGGTTTGGTTAGGTTTCACAGCAAGCATTCCATCCAATAAATCAAGTTCTCGGCTGTGCAGTCTGGGAAGGTTATCTACGGCCGTTCAGACCTGAGGCTCGTTCAAAGACAAACCAAAGAAAATTGAAAGAAAATCCTTCGTTCCACACGCTCCATGCTCCAGCCAGAAGGCGGAAGTGGAGATAAGCGGCCTCCGGTGTCATACGTTGTGGCGTGGCATCTATCTGCCTACCGCTTGCGTTATATTTTAATTCCTTTTAAATGTCTTGTGCAATTAGAATGGTTGCCCGGTAAGCGAACTCTATTTGGAAGATGGTAACAGTGAAACCCATACACCCGATAATGGTTTACTTTGGAAAGCTTCGGAGTTGGTATTTGAGGACATTTTTTATAAAAATGCAATGAACTACACGAAGGTAATGTTAGGAAAGGATCCGTTATCGGGAGCTGACTGGCGCATATTTACAAAGGACATGTTTGTGTTGAGCGGTCTAAAACCTGAATTCCAAGAATGAGGATTCTTTTTGCCTACAGAGAGCCACGTCAGTAAACGAACTTCAACGTGCGGTTTCTGGGAAGTGTAAGACTTGTGTGAAAATTCCACCGGAATAATCACAAAACATAACCCCAAAAAACAACCACCCGAAACACATCCGGTGTGTCGGCTGTGGATACGATTAAGGTACACATGGGACATAAATAAACTTTTCCCGGCTTTCCCGGTTTCGCTGGTCTTGGCGCACATTAACACCGACCGCAGCTTCCACCGGAGAAAGTGTTTCGCGCTTAAGAAGTCACAATGTGGACACAGACACACACGCGCGTACGAACGTATAGTGAGGATGCCCATTTTCTTTATCCCTTAAGAACATTACGGACACCGCAACAGAAGTTCGTGAACCTGAACCTGAGCGTATCTCTCCACCGTTCACGTACACACGCGCGGACAAGCACACCCAAACGGATAATCCGTCTTAGGACATTTAAAGTAATTTGTACACTTGCATACACCTCTTTCGTATGGGTGTGTGTGTGAGAGTTTAAGTGTAAGAGAAAAAGGATTATAGCCCTCCTGTTTGTACGTTTTCACGGACAGTCCGTGAGTGTTCCAAAGGTAGAGAAAATGCCTCTTTTCTTACTTGTAATTAATACGATAGGAAGGGAACACACCAAGACATTGCCGGCTAGTGCCGTTTTCCCTGTATTATGTGCTGGGAAAATTGATTTAATTACAGCCGAAGGTTTACTTTACACATCGAAACACGAGACGAGATGGTGTTCGCATACGTTTTCGTTGTAATTTACCTCCGTATACTACAAATGGGAGCGGCATATTTCGATGATGAAAAGGCGCCCATGAATCATGGATAAAGTACTTGAGTTAATTGCAAAAACTCACACTCCTCGTTTTTCTGCCTCCATCAAATGGCCTTGCCAGCAAACCTAACTTGGCACCTATCATCGGCACCTTTCCGGGTGTTGTGGAATGGAACCAACACAATTCCACTTGCCCATCGCCAAGAGACTTCAAACAGGAGGGTGGAAAATGCCTTTTTTCCTTAGCAATTCGACTTTCTCGGTGTGTGCGTTTCGGTGAGGAGTTTTCCACGTGCTTACGCACTACGCCCAGGAAAACGGTTTTTTTTTTTTCTACTCCAACTCCCAAATGCCATCTTTTCGCATTGGCCGGAAATGAAAATTTATGAAAACACGCCACAGAAGGACGCCGAGCCTATGCTCCAAGGGCTTTTCCGGGGGGGTGCGAGTGTTTTCCATCGCCAAAGGCAAATAAACTTCCATTTGACCATTCCGCTTCCTTTTGCGCCTTCTGCCACCAAAGGGATCCTAGCGAGACCTAGGAAGTCTCTGTGAACCGCGTTATGGTGAAATGTTTACCATGCAAATATTCTTATTGCCAGCGTTCTTTTCTTTCAACCGTTCAGCTTCAACCGTAAAAGGTTTTTCACACTTCTCTCTTACACACAGCCACACGTAAACACCCATACGGAAACAAGTCCTTAGCCCTTCCACTTCGTTAGGTCTATGCGGGCCTGCAAACCGTGTTTTTTGGTCGGTATGCGTTTGCAGACTCATAAAACAATGGACCGAGCTCCATGTTTCAGTCTCACCCTCAGCACTCGGGACAATGCCCTCGCTTCCCTGCGTAGGTACGATAAGGAAGCAGAGAAGCATTGTGAGTTTTGTATGTGTGTGGTTCCCACCTACGGCACGTCGACCAGAATGAATATGAATGGGTTGCTCCTAGAGCTCGTTTCGCGGCGAAGAATTACAGTCTGATTTTTGCCATCCCGGCCATCCTTAGTAAACGAACCCGCAATGCGTTTATTTTGAGGTCTCGAAAGTAGTGGCAGCAGCAACCTAACCACCATCATATATGTCACATACGGTGTATAATGCGTCCTTGTATGGGAGCACACATGGGCTACCCAAGCGAACGAGCGAGTCCCGGACATTAAAAACATCGACGAAATGGGCAAAAAACATCTTGCTTTTCTGGGACAACTGGGCCAACATTGTCGTGAGCAGCAATGCTTGGGGGCTTACAACAAAAAAAAAGTCCTGGAACATGAAGGTGTAGAAAGTTTTCTACTAATTGTAGAACATGGTCCAATAAGAGGGTAGAAGTCAAACTTATTGTAATAGAGTCATAACAGACGGATATTGACAGACCGCCTCTAGGGACATGGACATAGGAAAAATTGAACCTTAAAAATACACATGTGTAAAGCTGATTGTATAACTTTCTCTCCCATATTATGCGAATTGCATACATAGAGGCGAATTTGATAAATATGTGAAGATGACTTTTATGATGCCATCATCAAGATCATTAACGATATCAAAAAGATAGCTATAAGGTTTTAAAAAAACATTTAAGACCCTCCCCTGAGAGACAACAGTTAACAAATTATGTCCTCATCGAACAACACTTTTTCTTTTTTTGTTGAAACTTTGTCTCCTTTCAAAAAGGTTTTGCGGTTCATTGGAATGCTTCGCTTAAAACCATTCCTGCCCAACAAAAAAAAAAAACACTTCTTCAACAATCCAGACGACTCCCTTTCCAATACTCAACGGACATCAAGCCCTCATCAGTGTAGAAGACGAGTTTTCCCGCCGGGCTATTGGGGATCAGTCCCGGACGAGTGATTTATTAATTGTATTAAATGACAAATGAAAGCAGGGTCACCAACCCATCCATCCATCGCTGGCCTGGTCGTGATTTCGGTTTTCCCCCATTCAATACCGACCAGAGCCCGACAGTGTTTTCATCTTTGACTCCCTCAGTAGCTCCCACAGTCACCTCATGTCGCTAAGAGGATATAGATATGAATCGTTATGATCTCCATAATTGAGAGTGGACCAGGATTCCAGGTCTCCCTGTTGCATTGAGGGAACTTTACACGGGGAAAAATACATCCCCGACACACATACGAGTCGGTCGTTTATTTCGAGGGAAAAGGACATCTGTCTCGACGTGGACAGATATGGGAGGAGAGTCTTTTTTTGTGTGTGTGTCCAGTCCTTTCATTAGTCGTCTGGCGCGCAGGCATATACATACACGGTGGTTCGAAGGCTGACACAGCAATGAATCTCCCGTGTGCTTTTTTTGTCCAGTTCAGATGTAACGAACGCAGGATTACACCATCGAAACTCCAATTCTGAAGCGTATAAATGCATGGAGACAGCAGGTCTTCTTTTTTTTTTTTGTTGGAGGTCCATTCGAAAATCGCTTGCACTTTGGGGTGTGCTCTCAAAAAAGAGGGATTAAGTACTCTTCGGACGTGTTCAACGGTCAAAAGGGACTTCATATATCTCATCTAGCAGCGAGACCACTCTCACGACCGAATGGGAAAATCGATTGAAAGGTGGATCAAATCGAGGAAAAATGATAGTAATTTTTTGTGTGCGGATATCTCATTCCCTCATTTTCCCGACACAAAAAAAAGAGGTTGGAGATAAATGGATGTGAAAGGTATACGCCAAGAGCATTCAACAACAGAGCATCATAACTGGGCGCTCTCACACACACAGAAACTTCAGGTCCATTTCACTTTCCGTTTGATCCGGAAATAATTCTATTTGAACAACTGTACCATTTCTCCGTTGGCGTTGTTCCCCGAAGGGCTTTGGTGTTTAAATTTTAATTTCATTCCCAAATAATGCCTCTAATTAATTGGATGCTTCCTGGCGCTAGAAACAATGCTTTCGGAAAAATACTTCGAATTAGCGAGACACCATCAACAACAACAACGGTTCAGAGGAAAAACGGAAAAAGTCCAGGAAAAAAGGTTTCCGAGTCCCGTTTGATCTCCACCTTTTTTGTCCTGTGCTCCCGGAGGCTAAATGGTTTGTTGGATAGTGGAAAAGCGACCAACGAATCATGGAAATCCAAAAGCGTTTTGCTATTCGGTGATTTTGAGAGTATTGAGGTATTTTTTAAGCCCCGGATAGCCGGTAGCGCTCGGATGAAATATTAGGGATCAAGTAAAAATCACCAACCGAAACCAAAGACCGCTTTAAAGTTGGATCTAGGATCTAGGAGCACATCGGACTCGTCCATACCTCTACTGGATATGAGTCAGGACCGGTACTCCGATACCTGGGTGCTTGATGATGCGTGAGTAAACATTTGACTGCCCGGAAGCGTTTGTTCCGCAAACCGTATCACGTCCAGCCGAGCCGGGTAATTACAAACGGTCGATTTGTTGAACTTTTTATTCGCTCAAATCTCAGATCAAAACAAATCCCCGTGTTTTAAAAAGTAGGTTAAAGCGTGTGGTGATGAATTGCCGTAACGAATCATCCACGACCGCTCCCGAAGGCATCGAATTTGTCCCACCATCCTTAGGACTAGGATTTCTGGAAACATAGGAGCACTCTGGGGCTAGTACTAGCAGTATCGCTACCGGAACGTAGGCAAGGATTTCATTTATCTCTGTCGTGCATCGTTATTTATTGACTTTTCTGTGGACGTTCGGCTGGAACTGCACCCGAACTCGATACACACGAGCGAAAGGGATACCATCTTTGAAGTGAGCTCCTGTCAGCTGATGAATATTTATGGTGGGCTCGACCTTTACGAGGCTCGCTGTAACCTCGCTCCCTTTTGTGAGTGACAGTTTCGCTGTTTTGTTTTTATCCCAGAAAATGGAATATTGTCACCGATTGTCGTCTGATTGGGTCTGAGGGTAAGAAATTTCCTATGCTCAATAGTATCCGAAACCCCAAATCTGGTTGATTCCAATAAATTGACCTTCGGGAAATTGTGGGTCTTGAGAAGCTGGATTTGATTTGGAGCTTGCCGAAAAGAACCCACATTGCCCCTGAAAATTACCACATTTTTTGCATTTTATTGGAGCAAGAGTGAGAGCAAATCCGGGATGGAGTCGTAAAATTAATTCAATAAATTTACGACAACGTCTGCTCCGATTTCGATTTGATGGTAATTTATGGGAACGGTTTTGGGGATATTCAAATGTACGCACCAAGCACCATCTCTCACTCTCGCGTTTTCTCTCCGAGTAAGTTAAATGAAGAATTTTCGTACTTTGAATAGCTCGATCCGGATCCATTCTTTAGTTTGTGAGGTGGAAAATTGGCACCCGTGGACGGTGATGTCTACCAGAGCACGCCATCTTCGGACATCACATGCATGTCAGCCAGCAATTGCTGTTCCCAGTTGACAACCTTGTTTACATGGACAAAACCGGGATTGGCTATGGACAAAAAGTAATGCGAATTGCATGGATTTAGGCTCTATAGATAAACTATGGTCTTTAGTTATTGGCCTAGAGATATGATACAGGATGCTTCTCTAAGCCTTGATTGTAGTTTTTGTTTATTTTGGTATGTGAGGTGGAAAATTTACAGTAGTTGATGCCGATATCCGGTTCTTTCAAGTATGTCTCTTCTCCATTGACAATCAAGGCATTAAAAAAAAAGCGTAAAACCATGCAAATAGTATAGTTTTAGGGGTTTAAATCAGTGCACAAACCGTAGGCTTTTGTTATGCGCCTAAATCCATGCAATTCGAATGACAATAGTAACCTTTTCTAAGCCTGTGTTAACAGCTGATTCGCTCTTACTATCAAGGTTGTAAATGGGACATTCACAAACAAGCCGTTAGTTGGTGCAACACAATCGCCACAGAATAAATGTTCCTTTGAGATGCCAATTTAGTGGCGCCCATAACACTAAACCAAAGCGTCCCGATCGACTCGTACGACCAATACACCCTGGAGGACCTTCGGCACGGTACACCTCGGGGCAAACAAAGTCGTAAAATTCTACGCGTATGACCGTCGGTCAGAGCGAGAATGAGCTTCCGGATCGTCTCGTTCCGTGTTCATCCTGATAAGTCACATCTTTGTATCGGTTCCGTACCGAAAAACCGCAAACCACAAGCATGGTTGATCATTTTTTGGAGGAAATCCTTCTGATGGACATTGAATATGCTGTTGTTACTATCGAAACGAGTTCCCGAAATTCTTGCACACTCCTAACCAACTGTAAAGTGGCACAATTTTGTAGCATTCTAGTCGTAAAACTAGATAACACCACGCCTTTCCGTTCTTCTCCAGCAAAGCATCTCCTTCATTTAAGCCTGTCAATTCTCGTAAAATTTCGTTATTTATTCTCGCTTCTTTTGGCGCTCTGCACAACCGATATACAATCCTTCCTGTTTCTCAAAACCCCATAAGGAAGTCTTGGACCAAAACACCAAACCAGGGACGTTTTTTCTACCCGTCAAAGCTCCCCAGCACGAAACATCCTAAATGGCACGTACATCGATTTTTCTTTCACTATGCTTCAACAGACGAACAGAGAGCAGCAGGCAGTGTTCGACGACACCCAGGACGTGCGATAAACTTGCCATCATAATTTCGCCATCAACTTCCACCGCTTCCTTGCGTTGGTGCGCCCGTTTCGAACCAAACCAATTCGCCTTGAACGTGTTGATAGTGAAAGCTTGAAAGTGAAAGTATTTTGCAGCACGGTTCGTTCTTTTCCTAATCGACAGCCGTGGTGCGCGTGGTGAAAGTGAGAAATAATGTGATCGAGAGCATCGTAAAATCTGCCCCTGTACACTGTTTGGTGGGCGCGTTGGTCCTACAGTCATTCCCCGAGCCGGAGATCCCTGTTTTTGGGGTCATCATTAATCAGCTTATCCAGCGAAAGGATTCCTTCGCGTCTTTCCTCCCGTTTTTACATCCCAAACACCTCACCAAACGGTTACTGTAGGAGTGCAGAGAAGTGGAAAATTATATTGTTGTCGCCGTTCGACCGGAACAGTCTCTCATCCTTGTGCTACTAGCCTTGGTACGGCTGTTTTTGATTGCGTTTTCTTCCCGGTTTTATTTGTGAGGTGGAAAATTGGCACCCGTGGACGGTGATGTCTACCAGAGCACGCCATCTTCGGACATCACATGCATGTCAGCCAGCAATTGCTGTTCCCAGTTGACAACCTTGTTTACATGGACAAAACCGGGATTGGCTATGGACAAAAAGTAATGCGAATTGCATGGATTTAGGCTCTATAGATAAACTATGGTCTTTAGTTATTGGCCTAGAGATATGATACAGGATGCTTCTCTAAGCCTTGATTGTAGTTTTTGTTTATTTTGGTATGTGAGGTGGAAAATTTACAGTAGTTGATGCCGATATCCGGTTCTTTCAAGTATGTCTCTTCTCCATTGACAATCAAGGCATTAAAAAAAAAGCGTAAAACCATGCAAATAGTATAGTTTTAGGGGTTTAAATCAGTGCACAAACCGTAGGCTTTTGTTATGCGCCTAAATCCATGCAATTCGAATGACAATAGTAACCTTTTCTAAGCCTGTGTTAACAGCTGATTCGCTCTTACTATCAAGGTTGTAAATGGGACATTCACAAACAAAACACACGCACGTCCAACGGATGACAACCGGACAGCTGAACAAACGATCTGTATTTTCTCTCGCTGATAGATGGGCAGCCGAGATGAACTGCAACCCAGATACGGCACCGGACAATGGCCTGCGTTCGAATTAAGGGTGTCCTCGTTGCTCGTCTCCAAACACAATAAAAAGAAAACCTCCCATTTGTGTTGATTATGTTCACCCGTCAAACCACAGTGTCGCCATCCTCATTGTGTATGTCATTCACGTACGGGATTAGCATTTTTCTCCGCATCCGCACTAGGAAAAAAAACCGGATCCAACGCTTCACGTTTGCAAGTTTCGCGGAACCATTTCCGGTCCTATTTTATTTCTGTGTTACTTCTTTTGTTTTACTTCGATTTACATTCCACTGATCACGTGTCCGTTCCCATTCCCAACTCCAAGCTCATCAGTGAAGCATGAAAGGGCCGTTTTACGCTGCTTTTCTACGGTGCTTCCCTTGCCAAAGTTTTCCTGACAATCGTCTAAAGTCTGAAAGGCGCAAGGCGAAGAGCGACTGAGAATAAAAAGAAAATGGGACGCAGGAAAAACTTTATTTCCTTCCGGTTAAGGCGATAACAGAGCGAAGAAGGCAAAGAATGAAATGATTACACACTGTTCACATTACCCTTTCCACACCACGGAACGACACTACACGGTTGGCGGAAAAGCGTCAGCGAAAGTTTTCCAAAAAGCGCCAAACGAAACTTGTTGACCGAATGCTAAACACCAAATTTTGAGAAATTTATAGTACTCCTGAGAAATACGGAACGCCACACTGGTGGAGTGGTGGAGTGTTAATGGTAGGGAAAAACGACGCCTGTTGGGCACCGTGGGGGTTGGGTGGGATTGAAAACTTTCACAACAAAACTGTAATTAAGATAGCTTGTGATGAGTTGTACGATTGTGATTTCGGGCACATTTTCGTGAGAAGGATAGGGTTTATTTATGGTGCACTGTTACACTGGCAAATGGGTGGAAAGACAAAAGCGAAGCAAATGGTTCCACTCGAAGGAGTGTGATACATCAAGGATATTACTGCTTCACGTCCAGACGAGCGAGCCGTAAGACAAGAGCTCCAATTTGAAGGTGATCTGGACGCTTAATATCATTCGGTAGTTTAGGCGAAGTTTGCCTTGCTTGCAGTTGAGTCCAACACGTCCCCAAGATGGATGGAACCAAGTGAATGGTAAAGTTTATTTAGCCAACAACAAGTTTCAAGACAGAGATCAAATAGTCTTCCCAATAAATAAGCAAAGCTACAGATAAAGCGTCTAGAAATTCTTCAATTAAAACTTCAAGTTAGAATGACACCTTAAAGTATGCAACTAGCGTATCCGAGAGAGCTTGTTGGTCTTTTTAAATCGTGTGATTCACAAACGAAGCCTAATCTAGCGACAACAACGACAATGGTCCTCAAAGAATGTCTCGTTCCAGACATCTCGTCCAATTGACAGCTCTCAACTTACAACCAAAACACACACAATATCTTACAAATGTCCATCGTTTATTTTAACTGTCCAGATCACCAGGTCTCGACACAATCCCGAGATCTGCACACCAAAATTAACCTTCTCCGTATGCAACACAATAGCTTGTACGAAACAAACGTCCCCAGGCAAGCAATCCACTTGAGATCAGCATAAACTTTTATGCGTCTCACGAGTCGCAGGACAGCAAATCGGACCATCATCATTACTTGCAGCTTGCTTATCGAGCACAGACTAAAGACGTCTCGTACGTCCAATGTCTTTGAGCTCAGAATCTTAGAAGCTGGCAGTTGAAAATTGCAATTAAATCGTAAGGATACTGGCCCACCACTGGGGAAAGACAATCACAATGGCACGACATGGAATGCAGTTAGCAGGAGGGTGTGTTTTGCATCACAAATCCGTAGCCTTTAGCAATCCTTTGAAGGTTTCGTAGTTGTAGTGCCGCAAGAGGTAGCTTTGAGGTTCCACTCTAGATTTTACTTGGGACCGTTTTAGTATTTAAGTGAACTGAGACCTATCAACACGAGCAATTCAACCGACGAGACCCTACTCAATCCAACCAACCGAATATTTGGGGTCATTATCAAGACATTCTTCTTTAGACTCTTCTCAAACGCCGCCTTCAATATCCCACACACATATCATAGCACTTTTCCAGATATTCAAGCGTTGAATACAACAACCACCAAGAATTTAGCTCACATACGCTCACTTCACTTGTGGAATGCAAATTTTGTCACCATCTGAAACGACTAAGGGATGGTTTCCAAATTTTCACTTCGCCATCTTTCACTGGCTTTCACTAGATTTTGCCTTCTTTTCTTTCGTTTACTTAGAGCTGATTCACATTACTCTCGCTTTTCCGATGAAATATTCCTCTAACGCTTGTTATGCATTCCGGACGACTTTTTAATCTCATTCCAACAACTTGCACTTCGTTTCCAGCGGTGTGTAATAAATCATATTTTGGTATTTTTTTAACATCTTCTTTCTCACTCTCTCACGCACACACTTAATCCACTTTTTTCCAACATTTTCTTCAGGTGCTTTGCGTACCGGATGAGTAATCCTTCAAGCCGGTAATGAACGCCTGGGTCGGGTGATTCACCTCAAGCTCGGTACGAATTTGACTCATTTTTTGTTGCACACTTTGTAGCACGAAACCTCCCGGCACGAACCAGCTTGACTGACAATTCCACGTGGTGGGTACACGTTAAACATTTTTCTTTCCCATATTTTTGTTTCTTGTTTGAAGAAGGACAGTTGATGTGGCCTGGATAACGATTTTTTGATCATCCACCTACACGGGTACATCGGGTCAAGGCAACACGGAGCTAGGCGAACGGAACCATTTGTGAAGTCCAAACACGTACTGCTTTTCGTACATTTTCTCTATTGTGAAAGTAAGGAAGGCACAAGGAGAAAAAACACGCGCGACGTTGCGTTTGTATTGCCATTTTCGCCAATGTCGCACGTTGTCATTCGCGATGACAATTTCCTTACACTTTTCGGGGTGCCAGAAAAACTTTCTTTGGGAAATTTGGCTTTTGTACAATAAACTTTTCCTTGCTTTAAAACAAGCACTTGTTTTCTATTCTTTTTAGTACACAATTTTACCTTCACATTTTTTAAGATGTATTTGTTTGCTTATTTTTTGTACTTTAACTCACCACAAACTTTTGTTTTCTGATTAAAAATATCCACAAAACGAAGTTTTACAAATTTTTCTACGATTTATTCACAACCCGACACTACAATACGAAAACAATATTGTTGAAACGATCGACTAAAGGGTGCCCCGTGACACGCAACCCACGTATCCTTAGCGAAAGCGCTACCGAATGCTACTGTTGAGGTGTGTGTATTTTCATTTCCCGCTAGGGGTTGGCTTTTTCCCGGTCGGCTGTGTACAAACGTGGTCCACGATTTGCTTCTTCGGCTGAAGCGCGCGCGAGAGAGCGAGCGATATCCGAAAGAGAGCGAAAACGGGGACACACTGCAAAGCTATGCGCAACCCGAACCCGAAGTATTCCGTTGAAGGTGATGACTCTCTCACTTCGACAGGGGTGCCAAAACAGCCAAGTAGAACCATCCCTTACGCTTTTTCCGGGAAAAACCCATTCACAAATTTCTAGAACCGGCATTTTCTTACTACTGCTGCTACTACAATTGGGAGAGACTGTGAGTAAGGTGCGGCATTCGTGTGTTGCTGACGCTCACACTAGCGACTCTCTCCTTTCTCACTCGTCTCCATCATGTCTCGCGTGGCTTTTCCGACCCATTTTCCTTACAAACACCCCTCCGGAACGGTGTTTTGGTATGATTTTGTTTTGGCCATTCTATTCGCGTCTTTTGCCGGAAAGTGAGCGGGGCAAACTTCGCTCACTCTGCTCACTAAAACCAGTGCAAAAGCTTCCTGATGAGCTCACTCACAAACTGCTTTTCGAGCACCACATCACACCACACCCGGAAGTGAAATTGCATTAACATAAACATAAATAAAAAATTCCACCACGTCAGCAACGACCACGTCTGCTAGTAGTCGGGTGGTGCCGTGACCAGGATAATTTTAACGAAACACAAAGGTTTGAATTTAGTCACCACTCGACTAAACCGAGAATTGGTGTTTGTGTGTAAAGTTTTATGGAAATGACACTTGTCTTAAGCTTTTTTTCTATTCGGAGGATACCATTTTCTCGATGGTTCTCTTGAGTGCACGCGCGAGAATAAACATATGGACGAGGCGAATGGTTGAACACCTAACCTCAACTTCACAAATTGGGTAGGAAAGTTTCGAACGTGCAGCACCATCGCGCAAACACATCGTCCGGAAATAGCGATGGCTTTAATTTGAAATGTCATCAGCAGACAATGTGGTATCTCGGGTAAAGCAACACAGATCGAGTGACATTAACTGGAGGCCAAATGATAAGTACCGTGTCCTTGGGTTCGTAGTACGGGTTTGGGGGACAATAGACCAATAATGAAAGTATGATGCGCCCGGAAGGGCTCGTTTTGGGGGGTTGACTGCTTGAGACTTGTTGGCATGAGGAAGTGATTTTTGTGGTTTTGTCGAACGAAACTAACTATTCCAGGGTTTCGATTGCTCTCTAGTGGTAGGGTAATAATTATGTGTGTTAAACAGTGAATGTGATAAGGCTTTAAAATAGATGTCTTAAATGAATTACCCTTTTTTACTATCAATGGATATTGACAGGGGTTATTAGAATTAATTATATTTATCAATATGATGATGCAAAGCATAACATAATGTAGAGCATAAAATTAAATTTAAGAAGCCATTTGAACATGTAAAATTAGCTTGGATTCAAAAAAATATTATAAAAATACAAAAAGGCCAAAAGTTATGCAATTGTTGTAACAAAATCTTCTTAGGGCTAGTATTATGGGAACAAACATGTCTTTTTTCCGTTCAACCCATGGGCACCTATGGCTGAAAATAATAAGATGAGTTAAGAAGCGAGTGTGATTAAGCTTTAAAATGTATGATGTAAATGAACCGCCTTTCTTACAATTAATGGATATTAATAGAAGTTATTATACCTTAATTTTGATAAAAAAGTATCTTGATACAAAGCAGAGCTATATGTGAAACATCAAATTGAGTTGAAATACCATTAAAACTTAAAATATGAACTTGGATCCTAAAAACAATGATTAAAATACAAATACGCCTAAAGTTATGCAATTTTCGTAACAAAATATTCTTATAGCGAGTATTATGGAAACAAACATAGCTTCTACCTGTCTTTATCGTCCCAGGGGACACAATTATTTTTCCGTTCATGCCACCTATCTGCGCTTTATTTCAAAATATCGGTTACTGATTGTTAGACCAGCACTAGAAATGCCGAAAGACGAGCAAATGAAGACCAACGAACAACCATATCAAAGAATGTCAAATCCATTTCCCCGCAGGATGGGCGATAATGTTGCTATCCAAGGAGACAATCCTAACCCTCGAGCATGGCTGAAAATAATTATGTGAGGTAAAAAGCGTGTGTGATAAAGCTGTAAAATATATGTTCTAAATGAAAACCCATCTTTTTATAATTTCTATCAATTAATGTATATTGATACAGATTATTACACTTTAATTACATTAAAAACTATTTTGATACAACAAAGAACTATACTTGAAACTTCAAACTGAATTAAAATACTAATTAAAACTTTAAAAAATTAGCTTGGATTCAAAAAAATGTGATTAAAATACAAAAACGCCTACAGTTATGCAAATTCCGTAATCAAACCATTTAATGGTGAGCATAATTGCTACAATCACAGCTTTTACAAGGGGCTTCCACGGCAAGCCAAAAAATTATTGCATTGTTAATCCCACCTAGCTGCACTTTTTTGAAATATCGTTTTACAACAGATGAACCTAGCATTTGAAATGCCAAGATAATAGGAAAATTTCATCTAAATATTTACGCCAAAGGATGGAAAATATTTTCCTATCCAACGAGATCATCTCCACTCGCGAGCATGCTTAACAATAAGCCTTAAAAAAGATGCTCTAAATGAATGACCTTTTATTATCATTAATAGATGCTGGTAGATATTTTTGTACTTTAATTATATTATAAATATTTTGATATAAAGCAAAGTTAAATGTGAAACATCAAATTGAGTTGCAATACTATTTAAAACTTAAAAAATTAGCTTGGATCCTAAAAATAACGATAAAAATACAAAAACGCCTAAAGTTATGCAATTTCTGTAACATAACCTCTTCTTGGCTCACATCATTACTACAAACAAGGCATTTACATGCTTTTTCCGTTGCAAGGGAAATAATTATTGCACCGTTCATCCCACCTAGCTGCACTTTATTAAAACATCGTTTTACAACAGATTAAACCAGCACTTGGAATATCAAGAGTAGAGCGAAATTTCATCATGAACAGCAACAAACAACCGAGGCAAGCAATGTCAAGCCCATTTTCCCACAGGATAGACAATAATTTTCTTATCCAACGAGACTATCTTAACTCTCGAGCATGTCTTTGTACAAAAAAAATACTAACTGATTATTTCACCAACAAGCGCTGACATCGAGAGAGCGAGAGAGCTTGTTAGACCATAAGTTAAATGGCGTGGTTTAATTAAAGTTTTTCCCGGACAGAAATTGAAAGCGGTAAAGTACTTACGAATGGAGTGGAAGAAATAGTTTTGTTCGCTAAGAAGCAGTTGCTGAATGACCGTAAAATTGCATCCCTCTTGTTTGGATGCATTTTGCTGATGCTTACCTGCAATGAAATAAGGAAAAGAATTTAAATAAGAAAAAAAAAAACTTTAAAATTGGATCTTAACTGGAAGGTCTTCAAGTACTAGTATTTTCATTTTACAACTTTTCAATTTAATTTTTTTGAAGCGAACGAAGAAATATGGAAGTGATGTTTTTTCTCCCGGTTTTCTTTCTTTTACATCTCAATAGAAATATTTCCTGCAAAAACAGAATTGCAAAGCGCGAGTTTGAACTCGTTTGAGAGCAGAGGAAAAACACACAAAATGATCTGATTCGAACGAAAGAAAAATGAGAAAAATCAATTTTCTTATTCAACCCCAGGTGTGTAGCAAACATGTGTACGGCCAAAGGCTTCCTCCATCCAAAACAGCGAACGATTCAGTGTGTTTATGTCGCTTACGGTTTGTGCAGAAATAATAGAGCAGGCACAACAACAGGCCACCTTCAAGAAAGGGATGTTAAATGGCGTATCGATTTGTAATCCACACCTGGGGAACACATCCAACTGATCCTTAAATAAACGCACGCACATCGTTACACGGGGTTTTCCCTTTTTCTCTGTTCCACCAAGCTCCAAAGGTTACCTCAAACGGTTTAACCTTACTCTGTGGAGCATCTCCAGCAGAAAAAGAAAACAACTTCGAGCATCAAAAGTGGCGTCGGGAAGTGATAAAACTTCCCATGACAACGGACTCCCGGAGCACAAAACAACTGGGCCGTGTAAAGGATGGCAAAAAATACCATTTTCAGTCTTTTCTCTACTTCTAGCTGATATCCTGATCTTTGGAGCAAGAATTCGCAACGATCTCTGTCACGGTGGTTTCGGTGAGGATATTTCTTTTTGCGAAAACTCGTACAAAACAGATCAGTAGAATGGGGGAAAACCCCATGTTAAACCTCACGCCATCAACCGGATGAGAGTATCGGGTGTGTTGGCCCCATCTGGGCACATTATTGAAAAAAAGCCTCAAACCAACACTCAACCGATGGTTGTTTAACTTTGCCCTAAACCGGTGTGTTCACCGGAAGAAATAAACATCCAACGGAGCACGTTTAGGTGTTCCGCTGCCTAACCGATCCTTATTCGAATTACACTGAATCGCTCGTGCCTTGGAAACTCGCTCTCTTAAGCCTGGTGAGTCATCTTTAGTAGTTGGTGTAGTAGCCTCCACCAACTTCAAGCTCTTAACCGCTTCTGAAGAAATATCCGAAACAAACACAAATACAGGTGCTTACATCTTTGCAAGGATTAAGCCAAAAGACTCCCCAAAAAAGACCTCAAAAGGTGACAAATACTTTCCAGACAACACAACACACCGACAAAAAAAAACCCCACGAAGGTGTACAAGCTCCGAACGTGCCGAGAGTCATAAAAAATGGTAAAATAAATTACATTTTATGGAAGTTCGTCTCGGCAGTGCGTTGATCCGCCGCATTCGGCAGCATTCTAATGCTGCAACGGGAGGTGTTTTTTAGCTTCTTTGCTGCCCCAAAATTGGAGTTTACTTTTTGGCTTTAAGCTAAACGGAACAGACCGAAAAAATAGAGCGAAAAAAACAGACCATCAGCATCATCACTGGGAAGGAAGTCTCAATCCATGATGAAATATCGTAGCATCATCGTCTGGCAGGTTCCCCAGTTCTTTCGGGGATAATGGTATCCTTTACGGTGTGGTGTTTTGCTTTCGTGACTTTTCATGTTACCGATGGCTTGAAGGTGACCAAAAACCTTCATTAGCTTTAACCCCTCGCAAGCTTTTATCACTCAAGAAGAATGGTTTTATTTTCTTGTGGAGGCCATTTTTGACTTCTTGCGGGGTTTTCGGGGTCGTTCCAGTTCATAGCACCGGCATATTCATGAAATCCGTCACACTACTTACTTCGATTGGTCGTGAGGTTGAGAAAACGAATTGCTTAACGGGCAAAAGTTTTCCTCAGAAACTTTGTTTTTTTCTTCGTCCTGTTTCTTTTCGAGAATCGTAACTTAATTTTTCGTACCGTTCGTTTATTGCCTACCTACGCTGGGTATCTATTGGCGATGGTTGTGCTTGATTTGTTATTTAACTTTCTATTTACCTTTTTTGCTGCTTTCTTTTTGGAGTTTTATGTTGTTACTTCCAGAAAGGACTACCGAAAAGGGCCACAAGGAAAATCAGTTTTTCTTACGAAGTGCAAAGCGTAACTGCATTGACAAAAGTTTTTCACTATACCGTTTTCAATGATTTGGTTAAGCGAGTTTGATAACGAGCAAGTGCTTCGATAAGATCGAATAAAATAAACGAAAAAACTTTTAACCGATTTAAATTGCTTAACCTCTCGAAGCTCCAAAATTGTTCCAATCAATTTGAAGCAAAAACTTCCCTAAAACAGTATCCCAATTCTCGATGGAATCATCCTTACTAAACCCGGTTTTGACCCATTCAATCAATCGACTCAACGTCAAATTGATGTCGTCTAATAAATCGCCAGGAAAGAAGCAAAGTTTTAAGTAACGACGCTTCATCGATGTCCGTCGGAGGCTCAATTTAATAAATGCGCAAACACGTCATCAAACGAAACGATACTCTACCCTCGGAAAAGGAAAACAATCAACTCGTCGGTGGTCGATTTGCAGTCCTCCGATTTCGCCGACAACCTATCCGTCAGCGTTCAGTAATTGTTATTTCTTCGCCATCAAACACCCGATCATAAACGTACCGATTTGTTTAAAATGCTCACCATTTCCATCACCGTCTGAGGGTGTGTTTTTACAACGAAAATATAAAAGAATGATCGATTGCTTCCTGCTGTGCGTGTGTCAATTTCTTAATATACACATTTTCTTTCCCCTTCGCACGAACAATCACGATTGCAGGATATTACCATAGCGACCAATTTAAATCGTTTCACCGTGTTCTGTCTCCTCCTTTTCTGGGTGCTTGTTTAACACAGCCAACCACCTTCAAAGCCTACGGGTGCATCTTACAAAGGAAAGGGGATTGTAAGAAGGACATGTTTACATAGTTCAACCCTAAGGAAAAATATCCCGGAAAATTGACCCGATTTATTTTTTTAACTGTTTTTTACTACGCATTACTACACCACACGCTCGTTCCAGCTCTGAAGAACCCATGGAACATGCCTTAAAAAGAGGGATAAAAAGGCGTTAGAAAGACAGTTTTTTCGTTGCAAGTGCATACGTTTAGGCGCAAGGTATACTTTTAGGCGATCCCTTGATGATTAAGTCTTACATGAGATATATGACTCAAACTTATTTTGTTCTTATTATTTAAATTTGCAGATAAAAGCTCTATTTTTATTTTACTTTAAAACGCCTAAATGTATGCAATTCACTAGACAAATTATATATGATTAGTGAATGGTCTAATATGTATTAAAGTAAACAATAATTAATCCCATTTGCATCCGTACGCCTCAATTTATGCAATTCTTTGACCGAAACCACTTTCTTGGGCCACTTTTAACCCTCTTTTATAGGTTTGAAATTAATGTGATAAATTAAGGGTTTAGTAAATGGCATTACAAATATTTCTACTTATTACGGTGCATGAATATTACTTTTGTGTTTCAAGAGAAGCGAACATTTATTTGAAGTTATACAAAAAATATATTATTTTAATTCTAAAGCGCCTAACTGTATGCAATTCAATAGACAAAATAGCTTCTATGAGCAGTTTTCAAGCCCGTTTTACAGGTACGTGCGTCTCTTGGGTCCTTACGCTGATAAGGAACGCTTTTCCACCCTTTTCTTCGCCTTTGTTTACTCTCACAACAACAAAAAACCCACCTCAAAACAAACATCTCCCCACAAAATGGCAATCGGAAGTGTGTCGACGTACCAAACGTTCCCGTACGACGACGTTGATGAAGTCCGCTCACTCGACACATGTGAGGAAATCCCGGTAGCAGCAGCAACTCATTCAAAATCTCGTTAACTTTCCACCGAACCTGTGCTGCACCCTGAGCTTATACACCACGAACAAGAAAAGGTGCTGTAGATGGCTAATTTCTTCATCGGGTTTACAAATCCACCACGCGTTCCCGGCAGCCCGACTAGACGTGCTCCCGTCCTCGAAAGAAAAGCCCGTAAAGTGAGCTACTTTATGGCGCCGTAATAAACATGTTCCGCAACAAAATTGACTGGATTTATTACAAAACATAGCTTTCCACCGGGAAGGAGCGAAGAACACTTCCTGTGCAACATAATTTCATCAACTTTACCGTTCGGTTACGTTCGAGCTTGCTACGGTGTGGAAAACCCGCCGGGAAAACCATCAGTGAAAGGTGATTTTTACATCTGCAAACAAGGTTTTCTATTAGCATAAGTAGGTGCATACGGCCGGCTACAAGAAATGCATTATTCGTCACACGACAGGGCGATGCATGGATGGGTCTGGGGTCGTTTCAAAGGACCGTCAGTGCAGTGTGAATGCACTGCTCACGATGGTATGATGGAAATGAAAAATAGCTTACCTCATTCCTGCAGGGGGAAAATGTCTCGTTGGAGAAGCCTTTTTGTGACGAGCTACTGACCAGTTTCCTTCGGTACATTCTACGTTCGATAGGAAGCGACGATACTCGATCATGGTAAGGTGCCTTCGCTCACTGACGTTATCTCGTTAAAAAGCAATAAAATTTACACCAACTTGTACCGGCAAGAAGGAAAACTTATGGAAGTAAAGAGACCTTTAAAACAGGTGAGACACTTGCAGTCAGTGAGAAGAAATTGAATTTCTCCCATTTCTCACATTTCTGGCGAACTTTCTCGTGTTCTACTCTTTATCCACTAACAGTGTGTTCTTCCCGTGAATCTAACTACAGGAAGGCAACGCTCATCCAACAGCACCAGATGGTGCACACAAAATGCAAAGCGAGTCCTTGATCTTCGTTTGTTTGGCCCGTTTTCTAGCGGTGAGGGTAAATCTTACGCCAAACACCGATTCGAATTTAAATGAACAACTTTCTCCCTTTCTTGTTTAGTTGTCTGCAGCGGGCGTACATCCTGCAAGGGCGCTAGAGAAGTGATAAAGTACAACCCAAATTGTAAAATAAAAGCAAACCCCAGCCCAGGATGCTAATATTTGTTCAGACGGGGAAATAAAAGTCGAAGAAAGGGAGACCGTAAAATGAGAGGGACAGTGTGAAAGATAGTTTAACTGGGATGGGATTTTGATGTCTGCATCAAAATATCAGGAAAAGAGTATTCTCTTGAAGAATTATTGTAATTGCGAATGTCGTGACAGGATGACTGATAGAAAGAGGACCAGAAGAGTAGCTTGTTTCATCTTTTATTTCATTTCTTATCTCATTTTTCTGCAAGAAACTATAACCGCAACGGAACTCCACAACAGTAAGATTGTTGTTGGGTTCCGTTCTTTTGCAGGAACGTTCTCAGATATTATCAGGTTTTTTACAGAGTTTCAAACCTCTTAGGCCCGAATGGGCATACTCTTACGCTTTGGGCAGATTGTGGATTCATTCATAAAGAAAAGAAATCCAGTTTGGACGCAATCCACGTTTCAGTCCAATTTTTCAGTTCGGCGCAATTCTGGAAGTGCTGCGCGGTCAAGCTATGCTCCATCGACCGCAAAAGATGGTAGTCGGAGGGCGCTATATCTAGACTATATGGCGGGTGGGGTAAAACGTCCTATTATAGTGTCTGCAGCAGAATAATTTTGTCTTGCCTGGTCGCGTACTGCGGCCTTTTTTCCTTCAATGCACGACTCAAACGCATAAGTTGTCGTCGGTAAACGTCACCCTTCATGGTTTCGTTTGGTTCCAGCACTTCGTGGTACACTACATCCAGCTGGTCCCACCAAATGCACAGCATTACCTTTGCGTCGTGAATGTCCCGCTTGGGTATCGAGGAGGAAACATGTCCCGGCTAACCTGCCGGCTGCCTTACGTTTTGGGTTGTTGTAACAATCCGCTGCAAAAAACCCTTCCCGTTATGCCATTGGAGCAGTTGCTCACAGGTGACCAAACGGCGCTCTATGTCACGGGGCTTTAGCTCATGTGGCACCCAATGCCCTGTCTTCCGGAACATATCGAATGCTTTTAAACGTTCTTAGTCTATAATACTAAAATTGCCACTTGTAAACCGCTGAAACCATCTCTGGCAAGTCCTTTCCGATAAAGCGTGATCGCCATGGTATTCCCATATTATACGATGGGTCTCGGTGGACGAAGTTTTCATCACAAAGTGGAACGATTTTTTCTGGAACGAATGTATTCTTCTTCTTCCTTGGGCACTACAACCTCGTGAGGTCTTGGCCTGCCAGCTATTGCTAGCTTTCTGTGACTAAGTTGTACCCGTAGCTGGATAGTCAGTCCTGCGTACGGGGAGGCGGTCCGCCGGGATTCGAACCCCGGTCCTGCCGTGTGAAGACCGGCGCCGCTATCGAATACACCACCGGGCCGCCCCATGTATGTATTCGTTTGCCCCAATTTTTCTGGAACGAATGTATTCGTTTTGCAACCATGCGGAAAATACTTCGTATACTAATTGATGAAATGACAACTAGGGGCAAACAATCCCTGAAGATGACACTTCAAAATAACAGTCTTGCCAGATTTTACTGAAGTATATGTTGATATGTTTTTATATGTTATAATCTGATGAGTTAAAGGAAACAATTATTTACTTTTAATCATATCTTATCCAAAAGCTATTCGAACGTAATTTAATGTTATAAATCTTATCACAAGGAATGATTACAGATCCTATCGCTTTATAAGCCTACAACTTGAACCACAGCCAATATAAATCATTGTCCTGCAATAAATCGCTTACGCGCCCCTTCAGCCGAGATGTTATTTTACCCAACCTTTCACTCGTAGAAGGAAAATGCTGACAAAAACAAGTTTACCATCCGAATTACTCACCTGGAACAAAGTCACGGCTTTTGCGAGAATAATACCAGCTTTTGTTTCATCCGGCGCACCAAACCATCACTGCTCGTCCGGTAGCAATTATCAAAAAGTGGTTCAATAAATGGTCGCTTAACATAATCAACGATATCCGGTAGTTCCGGACACAGCTAAAGGCAAGTGACGCATTGGGTGGAAATTTTCACATCCCGCCCTATACGCGGTCGAAAATGATGATGATGATGATCCCACCCAAACCCCCGCATAGGCTCGAGATGGTCGAAGTTATCTTAAAGATATTAATTTGAGCCATTTACAAGATTTAATATAATTTCATAGTACGTATGAATGTTTGGAGACTTTCGACCAACTAGTACCTCAGGCTAGAGTTCAACTCCTGCCGAGCCCTTGTCAGTCTTTTGTCTTACCCAAAGTTCACATTTCGCGCGCGTGTCTCGAGGCTATGCAGACTCATTCTGATTTTTTTTTCACTATTATTAATAAAAGTAAAAAACAAAACAAAATTTCATCATCATCACCAAAAGTGGTGTCAGTTACGGAAACAATCTTCTTCACAGTATTACATACAAAAACACAACAACACATAATATCTAAGACTACACATGAAATTTTAAAAAAGGAATAAAAACGCTAAACAAATAACAGATAAATAAAGCCATTCTGCTACAAGTGAACAAATACAGATATTACCTATAACTTTCTTTTATATAGCCAGCGCATGATCGTTTAAAAGTAGGTAGGGACTTTTCCTCTTTTATGCAACGCGGCATACTGTTGAAAATCTTAATCCCTTTAAAAAACAGTGAATTGGCACTTGCTGTCATTTTGACCGCTGGAAGTCTTGGCATATTTGCATACCGTGTCATATATTGGTGTAAGTCTGCACCTCTTTGTACCCTGTTCGTCAAGTAACTTGGCAAAAGCCCGTTTAAAAGTTTAAAAACAAAAACCATTGTATTATAAACAACTCGCTGTTTCACTGACATCCATTGGAGTATACTTAGCATGGTAAAAGACGACGTATATCTGTTACAACCTAGTATCATGCGCATAGCCCAGTTTTGTAATCTTTGCATTCTTTTCATTTGTGTCTGGTTAGCTAAAAATACAATTGTAGAGCAGAAATCAAAATGAGGTGCAATTAATGATTTGAAAAGTTCAATTTTTCCAAACAAACTCAAGTCATTTCTTAATCTATTAATAATTCCACACTTCTTGGCAATCTTTTTTATTAAGTTGTCCAAGTGGATGTCGAATTTCAACTTATTGTCAATAATCACTCCGAGATATTTGATCGTGTCAGTTGTATCTATTATGTCGCCTTCAATTGCAATCGTTTGGTTAAGAGTAAGATTACGCAGAGAAATCACCATAATTTTAGTCTTTTTTGTGTTTAATTTTAATTTTTTGAATCTTAACCATTTACCCAAAGACTTTAGATCGAGAACGAGTTTATCGCTAGCAGTTGTGATGTTTTTGTGCGAAACAAACATTACAGTGTCATCTGCAAAAAGATTAACGTCACAGTGGTGTAGCGTTTCTTTGATGTCATTTATGTACATGATGAACAGTATTGGGCCCAATACGCTGCCTTGTGGGACACCTAGCTTGTTTTCTATTGAATTTGACAAATTACCCTCAAAAGATGTTCTCTGGGTTCTACCCTCAAGATAACTCTCAAACCATTTTAATTCATTATTAAGTATACCAAAGCTCATTAGAGATTTCTTTAATAAATCCCTAGAAATCGTCTCAAAGGCCCTCTTCAGATCCAGGAAAACTGCAAGAGTCACTTGTCTCTGTTCCATAAACATTTTCCACTTAGCCAAAACCAAATTTAATGCAGTTTCGCAAGAATGACCTTCGCGATAACCGGACTGTTCCGGAATAAGTAAGTGGTTTACTTTCAAATACTCCACCAATTGTTCTTTAACCACAACCTCTAGAACCTTTTCCAGAATATTTAACATATTTATAGGGCGAAACTCTTCCGCCGAGACAGTCCCAGGCACCTTAGGTATCGGAATAATAATCGATTCCTTCCAAGCATCGGGGAATTTACCCGTTATTAGAGATGTGTTGATTATACCCAGAAGCTCCTGTCCAATACATTCAAAGCAATCCTGGATTGTCTGTGAATTTACAAACGAAATACCAGCCGTTTTCTTTAAATCGTAGCATATTTTTCTTAATTTGGTTATACTTATAGTCTGAAATTTGAAATTGGTCGTTATTCGAGTGTTACAATAATCACATGGATCAGGTGCAGGTGGAATACTATCGTGTATCTCTTTGACACTGTCAACAAAATAGTTGTTGAATTTATCAGCGATTAAAGCTTTGTCGTCAATAATAGTGTCCTTAAATTTTATCATAGAGTTGTTACTATTTTCATTTGGCTTATACATTTCTTTTAAAACTTTCCATAATTTCTTACTATCGTGTTTGTATTCCGACACTTTTCTCTCATAATAAGATTTTTTAGTTTTAACCAAAGTTTGAGCGTACTCATTTCTAAGTGTTCACACACACACACACACACACTTTGTGTGCTCTCTCTCTCTCTCTGTGTAGTGGCGTGGCTTACGCGCTAATGAAGCATCTGGCCCGATGGGACACGTACTTCCCCGGGCACACGGACGCTCGCTGTAACGTTTACCTTACACGCCGTCATCCACGCTGCTGTGGATAGTCAGGCGAACTATGCCACCATGTCAACCCGTATGTCAATCCTCGGTGAAATGGGAGACAAGCTACAAGAGGTTTGAATTTTTAACGACTGCCGGCCCGTTTTCTGCTGATCGATTCGGTTTGATTTTGAAGATGGATTGGATGAACCTTGAACACGAATGGGGCGGATTTTTTTTTTCGGGGGGTTTATTGTTGCTTTTTTCACTTTTTGTCGCAAGTTTAAGGATTCCATTAAAGATTTTAAATGGTTAGACTCTGTTGTGTTAATCCAGTTAATGTTAAAGTCTCCCATGATAATTGTACTCTTACTTTGATCTAAATCTTCTATCCATGTTTCAAGTAGTTGAAGGAATCTAGAGTTACTACAGCTTGGTGAATGATAAACAAGCCCGTAAATACCAGTTTTCCCCCCTTTCATCACATAAATCGCAACGAACCAGTTTCCCTCACAATTTTGTGTCATAACAGTTTCACAAGTTATAGTTTCATGAACATATATCGCAACTCCTCCAGTATGTCGAGAATGAGAATTGCATGATATTACTCTGAATCCAGGAAAGCAATACTGATCATAGGCTTCGTCTTCCACTATATGAGTCTCTGTTAAACATATTAAGACTGGTTTAATATCTTCCACGGTTTTTCTTAGTGCTATGTAATTAGTAGGTAGACCCGCAATATTTACTAACACCAAGAAACAATCCCCGAAGTCTTGTTTTGGTTGCTACTGTCCTCTTTTCTTGTTGCGTTCTAATAATTTTCTAAATGTGGGACATTGATTATTGTAAGCTTCGTGATCTGTATTTAACTTAGATTTCGTTTCCTCATTGAACTTGACACAGTTTGCACATTTCTTTATGTCCGAGTCACATTTATCAGTTCTATGTTGTCCACAACACTTGGAACATGTTTCTGTAGCCAAACATGTGTCACTTTTATGACCAAAAATTGCACATTTATAACACCTCAATACATGAAAAGATTCAAACACATTACAACGTTCAAATCCAATATAAACTTTCCTTTTTTTTTATGAGAAAATCTCCCGTTTCACCATCCACTTTAAGCAATACGCTGTATCTTTTGTATTTCATATCTCTGTTCTCATGGATACCCAAAACTTCAATATAAGTACCTGGAATTCCTTCGTTTTGGGTTTTGATGTACTTAATGATTTGATCTGCTGTATGTTGTTGACTCAATCCTACGATTTTCATTTTTCTCATGGGAGAAGTACTGATGTAATTGGATATCAAATTTGCATCTATTGTTTCTTTTACCTTATTACGTTCTTCCTCATTTTCGAATTCCATATACACTTGACCCGCCTTGCCGTTACGAAAGGCGACAATCTTGTGTATAGAAGGATCCAGAAGAGCCTCGAGATCAGCACGAGTTACATCACTCGATTGAGCTATTTTAGGTAAAATTAGGAGATTCCGTTGTTTATCCAATTCAGCAATTTCAATATTCTTAAGCTTTTTGTTGGATCTTATTTCGGGCGATTTACAATTTTTATTTCCTTGAGTAGATATAGGAAACAAAGTTTCTCTATCATCACTGCGCGTTCTTTTCCTTTTCTTTCTCATCGTTATCCATTCTGAATTCTGTTCCGAGGAAAGCAACTTGTCACTCAAGGGTTTGTTATCGCACATCTGCTCAATACCATCTTGCTGCTGAGATTTTGTTACCAATGCATCGATACTGTCATGTCTAATCAATCTTAGCTTGTTATCCACTAACACACTTACTTCCTTCATAACATTTTCAATACCCATCTTAATTTCTGAACTCAATTTACGTATACCATCATCAACAGCATTTTTCACTAATTCGTTGATGCTTTGACTCGTAATATTTGATTTATACACACATTTGTCACAAGTAAAAATAATATTCTTCGATTCATTTATCATACGGGCAGCAATCTTCGATATTTGTGAGCAGTTACAGTGAAACCTAGCACCACAACCACCTTCACACACGACAGGATCATCGCTTATATGTATGGGTTTGGAGCATTTGGTACACTCCATCCCGACTAAACAAAAAAGCCTTCTGGCACCAATATTACTACTACTTAAGCGCTCGGTCGATCAATGTAGAGGTTTGTCAAGTAGGCATTTACTGAAGCCAGCGCGTCGTTCCACAAACTATAACCATAACCATAAATAGCGTACTATACTTAACACTAGACGATGTGATTGTACTGTTTGTTGCTACTTTTCACATTCATGCACAAAATGCAACCAGCAAAAAAGTATTTAACTAAATATAAACATGCACAATATTATAACAAAACTCCACTGATCTAAGACACGTCCGTTAACGTCAACACCACTACTACTATGAAAATCGATTGATGCATTTTCCCATTTCTACGATTTTCCTGCGTAAAGCACATGTTTACATGCGTCGCTTAGGCACGCTTTTCTCCTCGTGTTTTTCCCTGTTTGCCATTTTTTCTCAATGCCCGATATCGCCTTCTGGTGGTGTTTAATCGAGCGAAGGGTGGTTTAAAGCTGCAGGTTGTGTCCTGTGCTTCATCCCTCGGTTTCGGTGTAAATCCGCTCTATGTCTCACCGTTTTCCCAACGCCCTATTTTTTTCCGTTCGACCGATTCGAGGTGTTAATCAAACGAAGGTCACAACCCTCCTTCGGGAGAATTTTCTTGCCGTGAGGGTGGTGCGTGATCAACGCCCACCATCTTTCTGCTTGTTTTTCTCGCTTCCTTCAATTTTTAGATTACACTTTATTACAAAACGGGACCCGACCCGGGTGGTGCATTGCGCTGTAAGAACGGGGCGCTACCGTAAGAAGTTCGTAGGTGGCCGTGACGCCTTACCGAGGCCGGATAACATCACCGTTGATCCTTTTTTATGGCTATTGCATATGTTCGATTCTCAGCGCTCGTTGCTCACTACAGGAAAACGAATTCCCATGAAGCATTTCGTATTACAGGCGTTGAAAAAGTAGCTAAAATATCTCCAAAAGACAAAAATGTTATGTGGATTGCATAACGTAAGGCGAGCACACAAGACAAAGCGCCTAAAGTTAGGCAAATCACGTAGAAAAACATGTCTATTTAGAACCTTTTGAAAACCTTTCTCAAACGCCCTATCAAGAATGTCAGCTGGGACGTTTTGAAGAGAAATTTCCACCACAAAGAATCTCACAGTGGAAATTCTTTTATCAGCAAATATTCACCATTGTTGAGGAGGGTAAAGAAGTTTATGGAAGGAAAAATGGTTCTCATGGGACACACGCGTACTGTCGAATGTGGGACAATCTCGGGCGGAAGAAAAATAGTTTTATCGATTGTATTAAACAAAAGAAACCTTCGAAATATCTACCGAACACGCGATAAAGCGTTAAAACAAAACACCAAACAATACATCTGTCATCAGCATTCCGCAGCGTTGCTTTCTATTACAAAATCGATTAGTTGAAATATTCAATCCGTTACATACCTATTGCCAACGTCATTCTTGATTAAACTCAATCCTTTCTACACCTATTTTGTCTACTCTCACTCTCTTGCTCTTTCGCTTTCTCAATTTAAGCTTCAATCTGTCCGATTTCGTCGTCTTTCGATGTTATAATTTTAATTAAAAGTCCTGTCCTGTCTGTTTCATGGTCGGCAAAAATGCGCTAAACCATCGGTGCTCTTTCTGGAACGCTGTTCAATCTATCGAGTGATGTCCAGAGCGAATGTCCCAGCTTCTTGTTCGGTAACACCGGCGGCGAAACTGAATTTCAAAATGTGGATTTAATTAGTTTTGACAGGTTTTGCTTCGTAGACGGTTTGCGCTGAGGACTGAATCCTTTTTTGACTTTGGAATCAGTGTTCGGACGAAATTGATAAACGGACAATACATGTACGTGCAGAAATTATTGTCACCGTTTCGCTTCAACAATGTCCGGATGTGTCCTGGGACGAATTACTTATGGAGAGTTGACAAATACAAAAGCAAAATACCGCTCTATTCAATACAGTATAGTATCTTTGCAGTGTCTAACTACACCTGGAATTGAAATGCTTGACTGATAGTTGTAGAGGCCTCAAACTCTTGGGTTCAGATTTGATGTTTGTAATGTAAGCTCCACTTTTGTTAATGTGTGTGTGTTTACAGCAAAAGTTGCACTCGTACTTTTATTTATCACCTTCATCCTGTTGAGCACATCCCAACTTTCCGTCGCCATTTGGAACATCACTCCATGCTGGTAGTTGTGACGGATGGGAAAAAACACAGTCAAGCGTTAATTTACAATCCAATGAACACGAAAACACGTGAATCCACACCACACGGGGATGAAGTTCAAAGAGAGAATAATACGCACAAGTGCAACTGCAACCTGCAGCCCGAGTCCGAGCCTCACCACGAATGGAGCTCAGATTTCAACTGCTACAAACCCTTCACTTTAAATTGTGGGGGGAAATCTGTGAGGACAAAAAACAACATCTCCCCTAGAGTTAAATCGTTCCAGCTAACGCGCTTGTGTGTACCTGGCTTCATACACTGGGGGACAGTTTCACAAACTGCATCGTTGATTAATTATGCGAACGATGAAACGTACATACACAACAACCCAGCGCTGACCATTGTGGTGGATCATCATTATTAGGTGTATTGATGCACTCAATTAGACGCGGGCTGTCCCTAACCTTGTAGCTTACGCAGGTGGAATAAATCGGGCTGAAGGTGCGAATCAGTTCCTTATGTGAGATGAGAGCGCAGGAATGGTAGGTTTAATGTAATGATTATAATTATGCAGAGATGGACCCAATAATAATGCAATGGGGATTATTAACGGAGGCTGATTATAGTTCAGTTGTGAAGCTAGGCGGTAATACAAGAAGAAGATCACTGTCGTTGAAATATCCAGAATCATTTTCCAACCAAGAAATATGTGTTTTCTCAAGGTTATCTACAACTTTTTCAAGAAATTAAAAGAACGAATTAGATTAGAGATGAATTTTTGCAGGTCTAGCAGTACCATGATGATGGTTGTGTACAAAGTTGTACGCAAGCTTGGATGCAGTCATTGTTCGTCACTAGCGCCACCTATGAGCGAGTAGCGGAAACGCTTTTACTGTTGGAGAACTGTGGTCGCAGGCTATGGAAATCGGGTTTTTATAGAAATTGTCATCTTTTTTATAAATGAGTTACTTAAAACACCTTTGAAAAAACAAAAAGGATTGTCTCTGTATGTCATTTGATGTTCCACTATTTGAACTGAATAGCCTGAAAGAAGGCTTTATATTTTTTTAGCTGAAAATAGTGATTCTTCTACGTATTAATTCTGGGCCCAAACGAAGCGAAATCGCTAGTCAAATCTCTCGCTAGCGCATCGTATCTATTTAAAACAATTTCGCACCATTAAGGCTCCATAAAAAATCCACAAAAAGGTAAGCCACAATAAGTGCAAGGCAAGTAATTTCAGTCGCGTCATTTGACATAATTTAACGTTTTTTTAATATTTGTTATAATTTCGGATAGTTTAGTGAAACGAATATGGATTTTCACACACAATTTCGTTAAAGAAATAGGTGTACTTCGTGATCCCAAAATACCGGGCAGCAAGTGATGCAGTACAAAGCACAGACATCTACTTGGCAGTGGGGCCTTAATACACATAATTTTAAGATCATCTTTATTGTTTTCTATTTGATCTATGGAAAAAATAGTACACGATTACTGTTTTTGGATTGTGCAGCCTGCAAGTATGCAAAAGTAAGCTTTTCGAAGTCAATTAAATCAGCAACGGTACGGTGGCCAAGGTGATAATAGCGACAGTCTTCACACAGTAGGACCGAGGGAAATCTCATCCCAACCGTTCCCTCTTATTGAGTACATCCTATTCTACCACGTGGTATCGATGAATCTATTAAGCCATGATAAGGGGCGGCCCGGTGGTAGTTGCGACAGCGGCGCCGGTCTTCACACGGTAGGACCGGGGTTCAAGTCTCATCTGGGCCGTTCCCCCATAGTGAGGACTGACTATCCAACTATGCGGTAACAATAAGTCTAGTAAGCCAGAAATGGCAGGCATGACCTAAGAGGTCGTTAGGCCAAGAAAGAAGAAGAAGAAGGAGGACGTGATCCAGCGATCGTTTAGATTTGGTAATTCAAGACAAACCTGGTTATTAAGAGGAATTTGAGGCGAATGTAGTCTTAAAGACTCAAAGCCCCAATAAATAAAAAAAAGAGGAACAAAAATTTCCCGTTTAATGTTATGTTAAATTATACTAACAAGACTATGCGTTAAGTATTGTTTAGTGAATCAGAGACACACAGTTCTAGATGTCAATAAGTTTTTTTTTAAAACCACTAATATATCCTCCACATATTTCGTAAGATTCGAACATCATCAAACATACTCAAATGCTCAAGCCTAAAGAAGAAATAACATTTCAACAAGTTATATTGATACTGTCCGCCACATAAGCGGACTCCCTCGTAACTTTCGACATTATGTTTCCTCACTTTCTCATCTTGTTCCTTTCTTTCCCATGTCATGTCCAACGCTTTCGGCCATTTCTGCCGAACACCGATGCGGAATATATGTCTCTATAAATTTTTATTATTTCATATTACACCCTACTTGAATAAATATTTTATTAGCCGACACCCTTGGACAACCGCATTTGTTTCAGTGTTTTCGTTTTTTTCACATCCACATCACATTTCTCGGTCAAATAAACGTCCGCGAGCGATAGATAACGCGCGTCTGCTCCTTCTGTCTTCGTTAGAAGGCAAGGAAAAGGAAAATCGATCCCGGCTTTAATCGACAGGGAGTGAAACACATCTTCATCAACATCAGTCGACGGACCTTAGGACACAGCAATACAACGACCACCAATCGTCCACTCATCCAAAAGGCTACAAAGAATTCTCGGGTGGAAAAACGTGAACTTGATATCGCTTCAATATCAAAGGGAAACATCGATTGTATCTAACACTAAAGCTAGAATTAAACTCACCAAAAGGTATTTTGCAGACCAAATGGCCTTACTCAACAAGAAATGCTCGAGTCGGAAAACCCGATACTGTGGTCGTGGTGTTTGGTTTTGTTGCCCAGTTTTTGGCAGGCTCAAGTTCACGAACGAAAATTCCTTTGAAAATCAGATTTTGTGTTATAGAGTGCAGAAAATGTTGCACTTCTTTCCTATGAGGTTAAGTGACCGTGAATTACTAACAAAGACTTCAGATAAACAAGACGTGTTAACGGAATGCCTGGTGGATACGTTGTTTCGTCAGGAGTTTTTTTGCGACTTCTCAACTTCCCTATCTTTCACCCCAAAACGAATAACAGGATTCGGAGTTTTTAACCTCAAGGACTCTCACCTGTCTGCTTAACCCTATGATCTTTCACTCCCGCATTCAATTCGCTATTTTGTAGCATGTTTTGGGTGTTAACCGACCAGAAAAAAACGGTGAAACTTCACCTTTCAGTTACAGTGCTCTTGCTTAAACTGTTTTTTTGTTGTTTAACCTATGTCAACCCTTGAGCGCGATGTGGGTGACGAAGTGAAAATGTTCCCGGGAATACTAGACAACCGATCCGTAAAGAAAACTTTGGCTCCGTTGGCAGGAAATTCTGTCAGCAAGGTGAAGGTTCTATGGTGATTGATATCGAAGTGACGCGAACGATATCGTTTGATAGACACTTTCAAGTTCTTCAACGTACTTTTTTGGAAGACCATATCCTTATAGGCTCAGTAGAATGATTTACAAAACTCCTTATTTCCTATTTCGATACCAAACGATACTAAAACCCGTGTCCAAGAGACGATCGTTGAACTCCAAGCCGGCACTATAAACATCCATTCGACTGAGCCCTCTAGAATCGATTAACGATTATAAAGCAACGTACCAACGGAGCTTCGAAGCTTCCGTTCGCCTGCTGGGATTTATCGCTCGGCTACTTAGATTCGTCGTGGTAAATTTCCTTCCAAATGCACCTTTAATAACACTCAAGAATCTGCGGGAAACCTATTCCACCAACACCATTAGTAGCAAACCGAACAGCAACACCCGACGCCCGATTCTATCTCCATCTAAATCGCTTCACCATATTGCCACATTGATTAAACATTACTTTTTATCTGTTCCATCTTACGGAACGCACAGCACCCCGGATAGTACGCGCGCCCACTATCTAAATGTATGGAAAGCCTTGCGGAGCCCGACGAAGAAAAGTTCGAAAGCTTCCAGCAGGTGCCACCGCCCCGGCAACACCATCAATGCCAGCCGGCTTAGTGAAATAGATCTTAGACGGTCGATAGATTCTGGGCCAGATTGGAGCAGGACACTCCGGCTACTGCAGACTACGGGTAGAAAAGTTTTCTCCATCAGCAGGGAAACAATTCTTCCATCCATTAACTAACAACAATTTTCCTTTGCAACAAAACTACACATTTTTCCTCCACACACACACTCACACACTCTCATATGAGCGATCGGTAAAGGAAAAACTTTTATATTTCTTTAACAGCCCCTCAACGAGGTCAGCACTGCTGTTAGACGCATAATGGAATCGACAGATAGGAAGGAAAGCACATTCGCTTTATTTGCATCGAAATATGAAACCCATCGGGCGTCTATTTATACCAAACGATGGTCGGCATTTGATCGTTTTTCTTTCCTATATCGCAAGATTGTCATGCGAAGACACATTCAAGCTGTTAAAATTGTATCAGCTAGGAAGAATCATTGCTTTGCGGATTGCATAATATTAGGCGTATTATCGTAGACATTTGAACGCCTTTTCTTATGTATGGTGAAATTAAACGCCTGATATTATGCAAAATTGAATACGTTATAGTATTTTTGAGGGTTTTATTTTGTTTTCTAGCAAATCGGACCATGGAAACTCTCCTTTTTCAGAATTATTTTTCAACCTTATAGTTTGAAGAGTAAAATTTTATTTGTTCCCATTAACTACCTATGTATAATATCCTTAATTTGTATAAAGCGATCTTTGAAAGTGTCAAAGTACGCATTATGAATTTCGAAATTGTCTTGCTGACAGTTTTTATTAGTTTTCTAATCAAACCTATCATGAAAATTGTTTATCAAAGCTCCTATATCTGTCTTTAAATTCCTTGTTGTGTGACAAAAATAAACATACTATAGAACACAAGTTCCGAATCACAGCTGACGCTCGCCAATCAATCGTACTTAAAAAAGCTCCAAACCATTTAAGAGCGTACGCATAATACCAACATCCTTTCATCTGCATTGAGATCTGCTCCACAAACCAAAACATTGGTCCTTTGAGTGTCCAAATGTAAGGAAACAACCCAACAAACAGGGGACCAACGAAAGAAAAGCCACATTTTTATGCATTCCATTCACGATTCTCAAGTTTCTTTCCAATTTCTTCACTCGGTTCGCGTTCGGGAAAGATGTTTTATGTTCCTGTCTCGCATCTCCACCTCTGTACATCCTTTAAGTGTCTGTTTTGGTTACAGTTTTGCGTGTTTCGCGCTCTTTTGTGTGTGCGCTAAACCTCAAAATACACACATTTTCCATGCGTGTAAAGCCGATCCACCGCAAAGAATAAGGCAAACGATGGGACCGATAACCCACCGATGTGCAGCCTTGATTTGAATTTGATATTTATTACCACGTCGAAGTGGTTCCACCGGCCAGAACGGGACGCCACATTCCGGAACGCACATCCAAAAGTGGCACTAAAGAAATATATCATTCAACATTACGACGCACACTCGTCGTTCTGCAAAAGTTTTCCATAACCAGAACCAGGTCTCTCCGACCGTCGGCTGCTAATCGAAGAACGATCGTTTGATAAACGAACCCAAAGGACACGGAGGTAGGGTTGGGCGAGCAAAAGGAACCCCCGGTGGTGATGTATAAGCTGATGGAAAAGTTTTCCCACTTGCGTACACCACGTGAAGTTTGTGTTGGCTCGTGTCCCAGAAAGATCTATTCTGCATAGTGGCAAAGTGGTGCGAAATTGATAAATAATAATCAGCATCGTTCCCGGAGGATTTTTGGCCATTAAGTCCACTTTTGTCAGCCTGTGTGTTAGTGCTGAAATAGTGATGAATATTGCTTTTCCTGGACATCTCGTCGATACCCAAAGTTTGGAAGCTATGAAAGGAACTATTTCTTAATTTACTATTCACTCCCGAAAGGACACAGGACACACAAAGCAATGAAAGAAAAGGGTTGTACCAGGAAAAAGGGGACAACTTTATCTAAAGACACAAACTAAGGGCTGAAAGATTCGATGAAGAATGTATGAAACGTCAACTCATTCGGGACGGGTACGGTCCTTCTCGTTCGATGTGCAAACGCACTCTCGTGACTCATGGAAATCGAAAGGGAGTGAAAACTTTTCCTACCCAACCCATCGAACGATTAGGCAGCAGGAAGTGGGTCGAGGGTGAAAGTATTAATTGGCAACTGTTTTGACAAGATAATCAAGTTTGGTGCGTAAATTAGAACCAGTTTACCAGGGGCGATTCGGTTTGATGGGATTGCGAAAGGAGAAAGCCTCCTTATTCAGGTGAGCTAAAGTGGACGTTCAGGAGTTGTAGTTCTGTAAGTTAAAATTGTATTTGTGGTGAAAGTTTGGAGCTTATGTCCCTCAAAAGAATATATCGAAACGCCCAAATTTGTAAAAACAGTCTTTTAGCAAAATCATGTAACGCATATTGCATACATTTAGGCGCATATGATTCAAAACGAGCGTGGATTAAGTTTTTATTTGGCATCCAATACATCGTTCAACATTCTTGAAAGGGCTATTTTTTGTAACATCATGTAACGCATATTGCATACCTTTAGGCGGATCTGATTCACTAAGAGTCAGGATAAAGCCTTCTAAAACTAGGCGATTTGTTGGTCTAAAATGCTTTCTTTACACATTTAACGCATTATCCCATCCTCAAACAAATATTTAAGCAATTTTATAACTTCTTTCCAACAATTTTCACCTTTCCAAGCAAAGGTTTTCTTTCCGAAAGGTCATTAAATAGCTTGACAAGTCACTCAAACCGTCAAACCCCGTTCTGTTTTGTGCCGGAATCATAATATTTAGCTTATCAATCTGACTTTAAACTTTACCCATTTAGCTAGATCTGTCCACGCCCACCGATGTCAAAATTTGGATCCAAATATTTGCTCTCAAACAATCAACTTGTATCATCAACACACGCACACACCGGAAATGAGCAAACAGTTCTGGTTTGAACTTTCACAACAACCTTCAACAAGCGCCGACTCTACGTGGTTTGGAAGTCTGCTTCTTCTAAACGTTACCCTACGGTTTGGGTAGTTTGTTATCCTGTGGTAACATAAAAACCATCGGAATCTTCTTTCTGTGCAGAGCTGTCTGTATATCTCTCTCACTCACTCTCTCACACACAGAAAAACATAAAAACGAGCATAACAACGAACGTTCCCCTTTGCTGTCAAAAACGCCCAAGCTACCTTTGCACCGACAGCAAACAAAAAAACGCCACACTAAAACACAAACACCCCGGCGCTATCGGTCGGTGGTTAGGAGGGACCAAAAAACCCATCGACCGAAGGCTATGAAAGGATAAATCTCCCACTCTTCGCTGGCCGCTTGCGACGGGGTTCCGGAGCCGGAAAAGACGAACGAAAGAGATCACTATCGGGCGGCAAATTTGTTTACGTTATTATCAGTGCGAGACCGGCAAAGACCTCTCGCCTTTTGTTCCGAGTCTTTTATTGGGTTAATTATGCTACTACACCCCTCACTGTGTTCCCCTTTTGCATTGGAAAGTTGTGTCCTCGGTGTGAGGATCACCACTGGAGGACACGGATGCGGTGTGCAGCTCATACTTTTTTACGATACCATCATAAACGCACCCCTCGTACACGGCTTCACGTACTCCATCATCACACGCGCCGATGTCGTGGCGGATGTTCATGTTGGCGCACAATTTCACCGAATCGATTCACAGCTGCCACGCACGTGACTGTGATTTGGTGTGCGTGCGTTAATGCTAATTTTTCAACACCAACGCTGGCCCCAAAGCACGAAAGTTCAGATTGACTAACGACGCCGGTACGAGGCTTACGCAGCAAGGTCTCTCCCCCTAAGGGAATGCGCATCGCCGAGTCGATGCAGTTCGATTGGATGATGAAGGTGAAATTATATTATTTCAAATATGCGTATAATTACGTCCAAATGTTCATGTCACACCACCACCGACAGAGGTCTAACCCCGGAAGGATGTGAAGTTTGCGCTCATCATTATTATCCACCGTGAAGTGGCGTGCAAAATGAGTCATTCTCCCGAGAGCACTCTAGACGAGTACGGAGCACTGAGTACTGCAAGTGAGCCACTCAATTTCTCTTCCCGTTATGCGAATAGATTTGGCACTATGGGGCGTTTTTGGAAAAATTGCGTGGACAAGAAATCGTTTTGATGTTTTGTTTGAACAAAATTGAGAAAAGTTGATGCTACTAAGCATTTTACTCTAAGTTGTTTTAGAATATTTAATATGTGAGTCTTCTATAGTCAAATACTGGGCGCCTCCACTAAATCATGGTATGTATGAAAACTGGTCTTTTTTTTCATTTATTTATAGAAGCTTTGGGTCTCAGAGACCTAATTCACCTCTAAAACTGACCATTACTTCATCTATGTTATTTATATTTACTTGCTTACTCATCAGGCGCTATCTTGGCCTTTCTGGCGGACACATCTACGCCATCACACCATCTCAATTTACGGAGCTACAAGGACTTTACGGGCTGAGTCGTCCGGTGCCATTCTCATGACATGACCAGTCCACGATGATGTGGCCGAGGCCATTGTACCGACTCCTCCGTTGTTCTTCCATACATACTTCTTTTGTTCTCTGGCTCTACAACCTCAGTAGGTAGGTAGGTAGGTTGACCAGATATTTCTAGTTTTCTATTACTTGGTCACTGGATAGTCAATCCTTCGTACGGGGAGGCGGACGGGATTCGAACCCCGATACTACCGCGTGAAGACCGGCGCCGTTATCGTAAATACCACCGAACCTTCCACACATACGGAGCCTGTAAATCCTGCTGAGCATCTTTCTCTCGATCGCGCCTGAGTCTTAATATCCTTTATGTTTATGTAAGAATATGCTCTTCTTCTATGTTCGAGCGGATCTAGTTTAAAAAGGGACCCAAATTGATAAAACGACACTTGCAACCTTACGGTGATATGATTCTGTTGCAATAATTAACTGTTGTTGTGATGCAGTCGGACAAATGCACAATACAAGGGTTTCATTCCAAATCTATCCTTATACTCTGTGACAACAAGCAATACAAAGGCTAGTTAGTGTACGAAATGCTATTTAGAAAATCAGTTCGTAAGGGTTTTTAAGCGCAAGTATGATATCTAAAAGGACGCCTAAGCCACAAACTATAAGGAAGCTAGCTAGTTTGTAATCAAATTCAACAGGAGATCAATGCTCTGAGAACGTTGTAACTTTAAATTTGTTAATTTTGACACGCATAAAATTACTTTGACAGCACCAGCTGAATCGACACAAACAGTTTTGGAGCTTTTGACAATCCTCAAGATCACATGACATCACGTGGATTTGATGTGAATGAATATGAATCTATTAAAAATTTACGAATTGTTTTACAATTTTTTGATTAAATATATAAATTTTTAATCATCTGAAGATTTTAAAGATTTTGTTATTTTAAGTGTGTTCCTTTAATTTTACTTCAAAATAATATTGAATTGGTTCTAATTACTGAAGCACTGGCTTTTATTTATGAAACATCCTATTTGTGATTTTATTACTACGTTACATTTAATTTAAAGAATAAAAAAAGTAAAATTCCATAATTATCAGAATTTATTTCATCAATTTGTTGTACTTCTTATTAGAAAGCAGATATTTCCTTCCAAAAGTTTTACCACCTGCAACCTATAGTGCACAGCTCAACACAACACCTTCGCCACATCCTTCGCTGCATCGAAATTACCATACCGAAAAGCGTTCGCTATGGCTCATCTTTTTTTATGATTGTTATCTGGCGTTTTATGGTTGCCGAAAAAAGTGTCATTTTCCAAACACACGTCCCTCTCCGCTGCTCACTTTTATCTCTCATCGCCCTTTATGATGTGCATGTAGTAATTTTATACGTATGTAAATCACTTTTTCCTACCCATTCAGCGTCCCGGAAGTATGCTCTTGTTTCACTGAATGTTTCACCCCATCTGAGGGACGTTCTTTGGAGTAAACACCCTCTGGAGCAGAGTGTGATGGAAAGCCGGAAATCCGATAGCGTAATTAATTGATCGGATTTTTCGCTCCTAAAACAGAGTGTAAATTTAATATTTCGCGGTGACCTCGAACGTGTCAAGAGCAGATCAGAGTGCCCTGGAATGTCCTTTCACTGTGCATCAGCACCACTGCTAGAGCTTAGTACCCGATCTTCATTTTGAGCTCCTATAATGTTCCGCCTCGAAGGGTAACGTACCACAGAAGGACACCCCTTTCTAGAAACGCAATAGTAATAATCGTAAAACTTAAATACCATGAGTTTTAGTGGACTTTGTACCCGATTTACTACTCGGCTGCAACGATGATGCCCACGCCACACTAAACGGAACAATGGAAATACAACCGGCGGGTGAAACCCCTCACCCGGCTTAACACCGGGCAAAGCGGGAAAGTGCAGCGCACATTACTATGCACTTACCACACTCCGATTCGTGGATGGATGGTGGTCATCGTCCTTGGGAAGCGAACTGAGACACGTCCTGCGAAGGATTATATGCATTGTTCGTGGCGGGCAACAAAGTCGACGTGTTGTGGCGTTGTGCGACAATTGTTTGATTAAATAAACGCAGCATGTTGGCACCATCGTTCCTGCTTAGCCTGTTGCAAAACGGTCTCGGGACCACTCGGATACCGGCGTCGCAATGACGAGCGTCAGCTCAAGTGGATTGAATGGAAGGACAGTTTTTTCTTGCACTATTCCGAGATTCAGGCAGGTGTAGAAACGTGTGTTAAACTACTACCATACGAGTGAAAACAGGACGACAAAAAGAAAGGTCGATAATTAATTGCACAAATGGAGAGAAAGCCTGGAGCGCTGTTGGCAGCAAAGCGATAATTGATTGCGTCCACAGCGTCATAAATGTGTGGAATGACTAATGTTCACTTCTGCACCATTTCCCATTGGCTGGTGCATTGGGAGTTTGGTGGACCGCTTTCTTCAAGCGGGTGAACATGCTGGGCTAGTATGGTAGTAGGTGCATTAATAAAGACATTGAAAGTACATTATTGAAAAGGTTGCTAGTATGGTAGTAGGTGCATTAATAAAGACATTGAAAGTACATTATTGAAAAGGTTCGATGGAAGTGAATTAGCTGTCAATTGATGGCAAGGGAGCATTTGTTTGCCAGATATCTGATTTTGTTAGCAAGAAACGTTACATGTCATTTGGGTAAAGGCGATGAAATATTATTTTTATTACATATCAGGATTATTCACTTTTTGTTCAAACTGGCAACACTGTCATTTTGAATTGTCATCAGTTCGCTTTCTTTATCACTGCTGAATGACACAGTAGTGCCAAAGAAAATAGTATTATACATGCTTAATAATCCAACACGTCGCTTCATCAACAATAGCCAAGCCAAAAGCTCTCGGTTCGAAGATCATGTTGTGCATCTGGTGGGAGTAGTTCCGTGTTGTGTATTATGAACTGTTTCAGCCAAATTAACCCTTAAGATGGGAGATTGTCCTGCGACAATTGATGAGTTTATGTCTAGCTTTGTAAGAAACATGACCGTAAAATTATATTTATTAAGCTAATAAGTTGCTTAAAATCTGTAAGGATTTTAAATTTAGATCTTTTATGTTCAAAGCGCCAAAACTTAGACAACTTTAAAGACTAAGGTCTGCTTTACGTTTGATGTCAGGTAAACTAGATCTAAAAGTCAGCAATTGATACGCTCAACATGCTTTTCCTTCGTCTAGATTAAGAGACTTATTATTCACAGCATTTATATCTTTAACAAAATCTACGCCATCTGATGTTAGATAACTCGAGAACCATTCCTAAACAGGCCTACTATTTATCAAATAATAGGAATGAGTTCATATTATGCAGGATATGTTAATTGTATTTTAATTCAGTGTAGTTATCCTTTCAACATTCCTTATTTTCTTTTATTATCTCGATATCATGTATAACAATCCAGAAAAATGAACTACTTTTCTGTAGCAACATTATAAGCTTCCCCATCAACTACTCGTCGGGTAATGCGGTACCGTTTATCGTCAATTTTCTTACATTTACAGCGCACTTTCCACTGCTGGACATAAATAATCTCCCGTCGCTTCGCTTAACACAATGTCCGAGCCCGAAGTTAATGAATCAACTCTGAAGTAGTCTCTGGTTGAGCAAGTACAGTGGAGAGAACGAACATTATCTCACTCCGATTGCGTTGCTACTCCGGCCCTAAACGGAGCAAAGACGAAAGACCTCATACTGCACACAACTCGTTAGTGCCAGCTACAATGATGGCCACCAATCAAGCAATAGAACATTTCATGGGAAGACATCTGAGGAAAGAAACAATTTACAAAGACTGATTTTGATCTCGTCAGATGAATGAGTTCTGCACAGCAAAAGAAGGAAGTTACATTTCATCGTCTGAAGACCATCGGTTACGTGTGACGGTTGAACTGAAGGCCATGAACAAACTATTACCTTCCTTCACTCTTCTATCAAGCATTGGAGAACTCGACCTCAGCAAAACAAAAACCCAAGTAAAACGGAAAAAGTGGCAATAATTTTCTGTTTATTGTCCAACTCATACCCAACACACCAGGAGCCTCCTGCAATGTCTGCATGCTTTACAGCAGATAAACACATCCCCCTCGTAGTGTTCCTGTTGCAAACGAACCCGTTACAACAAAATGAGCCCCCCGAGAACGTCCAAACAGTGAAGTGAAAACAAAGAAACAAACCTCCAACGGTGCGAGAAAACGTGCCCTGGATGTCCTACACCAAAAGCCTCCGTGTCCTTTCTCTGGAGAGCAATTGAAGGGACGTGTCGGAATAGTTTCTGTTCGTATTATCCTCCGCAAACCTCATTTTGGCAAACGGGTTCTCGACGCCTCGACAACTGTACCACGTGAAGAAGGCGTGCGAAACGAACCCGATAAAGAAAACACCGGAAACCCGAACAAACACTGCAAACGCTGGGCCATGAACTCCACGGATGGGATTAAATTAAACTGACCGTTTACCACCGAACTGGACAACAGAGTAGCTAGAAAAGAAAATGGATAATAGGGACAAAACTCCACCGCTGTTTGCTGAAAATAAAAACCTATCTCAAGGGTCTATTTGTGGTCAGTCGGTGGACCAACTCACTAATCTCGCCCCATCCCCGGCTGCCGCGTGACCGAAAAGCAATCAATCATATTGGTTGCTAACTTTTCAGCACAAGTCCCACCACCGCCAGAAGGACTGAGCGTCCGGGACGAATCGAAGAAATTAATCCAGTCAGTCAAGTTTTCCACAAGTGGGATCCAGATTGACGTATGGTTTCGCTTAGTGATATGAGTGACGTTCGTGTCCGTTCCGGTTGTCATGTGCTTTGGTGGCACCGATTTGTCTGGAACTGGGCGCCGATAACGAAAACCGTTCCTTAACAACGAACTTAATCCACTTTCACGTCATTGTCCACTTGGCAAGTTGTCGATATGGATTTTAATTCCAATTTCCACCCTGGGTTATTAAGGTACAACCTTTTATACCCGTCCAACAATGTCCATCGAGTAATCCTTATCTAGGTCTCTTCTCGCACCACTTCTCACCAGGGTTGTGTCACACTTTATGATTTAATTTTATTCATAATACTATGATCAAATTAACTTTTGTAACACTTTGGATGTCCCTTCCACTATTTCCAGGCCTGTTACTTCCTGTTTGGCAGTGCAAAATGTCATCCTCCACACACACCCATTGCAGAGGCCATATCGTGCTGGAGTTTATTTTCGGGGTTTCGTTCGTCCGTTCGTCCGTTTCTGTTTCATTTCATGGTTGGACTGTTACCGGCTAACATTTGGTTCGGTTGCGGTTACTAAACGGTTGCAGCCGTTTCGTACAAAAAGGGAAAACTCAGCACAGCAAGAATTCCGAATTGGAAAATTTTAATCCATCGTTGATACGCAAGGATTCGCACAGGATTCGCACAGGAACAATTGGGATGTGAGTGTAAAACTGCGTCTAAGCAACCTTTAAAATTAAACAGGGGTTTTCAACACTTTAGGTTGAATTGTTTCAAAATTTGCGTTTAATAATAAAATTTTCCTGCCTTCATGCATCAAGACGCCTACAAGTATGCAATGCAACTATTAACGCTCCTTTATAGGAACTTTACAATACATATTTTGAACTTAACTTATATGCAATATCTGTTCAAAACCTTTTATTGAGCAGATGATTAAAGAGCTGGTAAGAGGATTTATAAAGCCGCTCCACACGAAGCGCAAATCCAAGCGCAACTACGATTTTGCGAACAAAATGCTGTCAAATTCGTATGGTATGACATTACTGCCAGCCTTCGCGTTTTAGTTTGCAATCTAGTTTGCGCTTCGTCTGGAGCGGCTTATATAGCTCGGGCTACATGAAGCGCAAACATCAAGCGCAAACCTGAGCGTTGTGTCAAAATGCACTGAATTTTTTTGCGTTCCGTGTAGCCACGACATATTTGCGCTCGGGTTTGCGCTGACAATGGAAAATGATTTTCTTGCGGTCATGGCTACTCAACATGGCATGACCATGTGGATTACCACTGTCATTTGTTGTTTGTTCAGTTGCATCCAGACATTGTGAAAGCAAACTATTATTAAATTGATTGATATTCATGTCAAGTTTGATTCCATAATAATAATATTGATTTGATATCAAATATTTGCTAAAAAGCGAATAAAACCAGTAATTATCGGTGCTTACATCTTTCGTTCGGCACAGGTATGGTTTGTTTACAAATGTTTGCGCTTGAAGACCTGTCAATCCATGTTTGCGCTCAAAGTTTATGCCTACCAAACCCAAAAATGAATTTGACACAACGCTCAGGTTTGCGCTTGATGTTTGCGCTTCATGTAGCCCGAGCTTATTAGTTTGCTTGCTAAAATATCTAACACTTTTAATCCATCTTCTGACAAATAGTCGAGCTGTCAATGTCGCAGCGTTTGCATACTGACATACCACTTTGACAGCTGGACAGCACGTCACAAAATTACATATTTTTTGTCAAAACAAATATGTTAAAACGACAATACTGCGCTAAGCCGTCATCATGAAATGAATAATAAATAAATATGCTAAAACGTTAAGGAATTACAGCATAAAATGCTGTGTATAACAGTATAACGTTGCTTAAGTATAACAGTATGAAAACTTCAAGACGATATAAACTATCTTAAATTATTTTTTTGATCTTTTGCTAACATTTCTAGAGCATCGATTAAAGAAACGAAAAAAAAATTCCAAAAAACTGGCTCAAGTCATCAAAAACGCCAATATTTCCAACTCGATGTGCAAAACCCCTGCATTTATATCAACGAGGAATCTCTCGTTGTGTTAACTGTTCTACAAGGATATTTTTGGGGGCTACACAACTCCCTTCTATTTCCCGTTCATTGTACATTTAATAGAGATTATTATCAGACAGAATGTAACCGTGCAACAGTACGAGTTAAAGTCCTCACCCAGGCAGCACGCACGACGAGCACAATTTACGGGATCCGCTTAAGTGGAATGAAAAATATTTAAACCCCACCCGTGGATCCAACATGGGTGAGCTGGAAAAGCCGTCGACTGGCCGTGACCGTTTCCCTTACTTTTTGTGGTTATTAGATTTGACGGGCGTGGGGCTGTAACGCTGGCTGTACTTCTCTGGGAGTGTTATAATTTCGACGAATCATATTTAAATGTGAAAGAGAAAGAAAGACGAAAAGCGGAAAAGATCTTCCTGGGGAAGCAAGAATTCAACCCGAAAGCTGGTGGTAAACATTTCAATTTACAACTGCTTTATTCCGCCTTTCCGTGTGCTCTTGTAAACTGCTGATAATAATTTCATCAGCTTTTCTTTTCGGCTAAACTGGGATTTCTTCCCGTCTGGACTTAAACACCAAAACAGCCACACATGAAAGTTTGCTCCAGTATGTTTCGGAATTCCACAAAACCGACCGATTATTCCGTTTCATTACGTTCGGCCAACCTTCAGCGTTTTCCTACTCCCCCAAAGATGAGTCACCCCACCTAGAGGTCGGAAGCTTGTTCATTTTGCTAAAACATCATCCTACCATCCTTTGCACCATTCATATTCCTTCCGGTAAAGGCCGGCATCGACATAAATTAAAACACTGAAAAGAAAATGAAGCTCTCCCACAAATCCCACACCTACCAGCCCGGGTTTTGCTTTCCTAACCCCCGAAAGGTCTTAATTATTTAATTAATTATGCATGGTACCGAGCAAAAGGAAGCGTTTTCTGCTTGTGTTCGCCCAAAACTGCTACCACTCGTCACCCTTCGATCAACAAAATGGGGAGCAAAAACCAGGATAATCAACAAAACGGACGGAGAGCACAAATGTAATAAAAGAAATATAACCACCTTCTCGCTTTGCCGAGCTCCATCTCTGCCGGAGTCAATTAGAAAAAAAAAATAGGGGGCGTAAAGCAGCGCGCACACCGGATGAATACGAAAGTATGTCTTTGTTTCCGTTTTGTCAGGGCAGAGTAGCCACAGCGGTCATTCACGCCATTGCACCTGTCGATGCGGAAAAATGGGCCAACTTTCTTCGGGTTGCTCGTTCTTTTTCCTTACTCTCGTTCTCTGGGCAGAAGGGTAATATTAAGAAGCTCTATAGAGGGAACGAAACTTCGGTAAGCACAATAACAATTGCTATTATCAAGGAACAATCTAAACCATTTGTCATTAGCGAAACCATTTCCGGGAACAAAAATTAAAGGTCTCAGCTGGACTAGCTGCAAGCTCTATTAGCGTAATCTGTTCGTAATTGGTGTACGGATGGTTATTGTAATGCTTTGTTTCTTCTTTGAATAAAAAGGAGGACGTTTTGAGGAAAATTTTCTCAGCAAAAAAAAAGTGTCGAACATGAAAAGAATTAAAAGATAAAAAAACACACGTAAAGACACAATTATATCATTTTGCTGTGCGATTTGTATACTATTAGGCGGTTTTGTAATTTTATTCTCTTTGAATTAACGCCAGAATGTATGCAATCTAAGGAAAAACAAAGCTCATGCTTATCTCACATTCATCTGCAGCGATAATGCTCATGTTCCATTCCATCTCCATAAATCACACTCACTCATACACCCCGACACTCAATCAGAAGGACATCTGCAGCCGCATTTCAATAAATTTTCCACCCAATTAAATCCCGTACAGCCTTACCTTACACGAATACTCCAGGGTCCAGAAATCGACAAGACTTGGTACGGTCAACCAACGCTCGCAGGCGACTTTGAAAGACTCGCACTGCATCATCAGCATGAAACATGAACCACTTCAACCACTTGATCCATCGTCCAGCTGTACGTCAACCTGTCCTGCTAGCTGTGTGCCCTGTTAGCTAACAGACTACAAAAATCTCGTTCTCTCGTTCATAAATTTCAATTGCAAAATAAAGTAAATTACGGGCAACGCTTCTTTACCACACCAGTGGTCCTCGACAAAGCCAACCAAAGCCAAATGCACGCGTACTTTCGATTCAATGTTACGTCCCAGTCTCCGTTGGTTCATTTGAAGCAAGTTTTTGTGTGAAGTGAAACGTATGCAAAAATCTCTCTGACCGACCACACGTTTGGCGGAAACGGTTCGAGTCCGAGGAGAAATATTGACGAACATTAAGTAGATTATGCTTCAAGAGCATCGATTGAATGTGGAGAAGTGCACTGCATGCAACCGATGCAATCGTATCAATTAGAATCGAGCAGCAAGTCTTTGTGGAAGACCCCAGCTAGGTCCTGTTTTATGGGCATGAGCGTTACAAATCGCTTGCCCTGGGGCTTACGTAGAGTGTCGAGTGTACTTTTGGATTCAATTGAATGGAGGAGTTACATATCCTTCTGTGCTTACGTTGGTGGATATGCCCGAATAGTAGGTTTAGTTAAGGACTAAAAGAGCAAGCTTGAATGAGAAAAGATTTCGCCTGCCGATATGCAATCTGCATTACAAAACTACGGATTTTTAGCTGTTGAATACAGTTCTTCGCTGATAATTCTAAAATCAACTCCAAAAAGCCTTTGCAAAGCTACAATAAGCTCTTTTTTTATTTGAACACCAGTTTTAATCTCAGTCTGAAAAAGAAAGCTTCAATCAATGAATATTGCGCCTTTCGTTATGCAATCTGCGTTAAAAAACAACGCTTTGAAATGGTTTTTAGCTGTTTTAATATAGTTTTCGATTTTACTACACTGCAAAACATAAAAATCAACTCTAAAAAGCTATTCTAAAGCAACAGTAAGCTCGTTTTTGTTTGAATGCCATTTTTGTTAGCCATTATACAACGTGCCGGAATAAAAAAAGTCTAAATTTCCTGACACTGACATGGTTACAAGTTAAATAATTGGCAACTTCTATAAAAGAAACGAAAAACGCAACCTAAATGTATCAAATCACTTTACTTTTCGGGTGCCATTGTCAAGCGCATGACTTCACCTCGAAGGCTAGTAATGCAAACTTTGTTCAACTGTTCACCGCTTTCCATGCCTGGCGGGCATTGAAAATTCGTTCCGAAAAAAATCTGGCGAATTGTTTCATCCTGTGCACCAACCAGTAACTACCAGAAAGTGCATCCGGGGCTACAACGGTGTTAAATTTAATTTTCTCCTTCCCTTGGCACTACCCTTTGATGATGAAGTTTTCAGCGCTCTGGTGTAGTGTGAAGCGGACAAGCTTGAATCTGTTCCTAAGGTGCCTCTCTTTGAACTTTAAACACTGAATGTTTAATAATTTCTGCAAGCAAAATCGACTCTGCTACATCGTAAACATCACTTCATCAAACTTTCAAAAACCACATCAAGCCCTTTCTTGAGTTTCTGCGAGCATTAATCACACTCCCTTTTGCCTAAAGCAAAACATTAAAAATAACATTCCACTACACTGTCTGGAAACATTTTTAAACACCCTCCTTGAGGGAAAATTAACTCATGATTAATTTCCTCTTAATTTACGCTACCATTTTTTCTCGTTTTGGTTAGATTAAATTTTGCCATTAAAATCCATCTGTGGACTCTTGTGTCCGAGCCTAACAAAAAAAAAACAACCAGCAGGAGTCATTTTTCTCCATTAGAAATCTCAACAGAAGCAGTAATAGCGAACGATATTTTAACACGAAAAATATAAAAAATCATCCGCTCCATTACCAGCAAAAAGCATCACCACAGCTTCAAGCTCTACCACCGTTTCTTCAAAGATGATTTCCCACCTTTTATTCTACAACATTTTTGCGGCTTTACCACATTACTGCTTCTAGAATTTTAGAGGTTGAGATGGAAAGAAAAAACCCCACTTCCAATTTCCTTCGAGAAAATGTTTTTCTTCTCCCTAGTTGGGTTCCTCGCTTAATCATCAAAAGCATCCTCGAGGTGTATGTTTTGGTATTTTTGTTTGGTCAAGATTTATGATGAATTGCTAAATTTATTTATTTTGACTCATCGCAAGGGTGAGTGCTTCTGAAGAAAATGAAAACTTGAAAGAGAAATACGACCAACAAAAAAAGGAACAACATCCTCGCCATCCCTAAAATGTTCTCCCAAGCTATGATTGTAGAGAGTTGATTTTTGCTTCCAGTAAGGCAGCTTCGCGAATGAAAAAAACTGGAAAAGTGATTTTCACCATTCAACCACCTTAACCGATCGACCACTTTCCCACGAAGGATAATCGAATTTGCATTACTTCTGCTCGAAGAAAAAGCACCAAAAATCGACTCTTGTCGTCCCGGGTGTACCATCATGTAGAAAACGGATTTTTTTCGTGCTCTACTCTCACCAAATTTTGAATAATTTATAATCACTTTACGTGCAACAGCTAGTGCTCAACACAAACTGCCAGTGAAGACGAACGATGCACACTATTCAGCCAGTAAACTAGCCCCTTGAGTGAAGGATCAACCGGGTTTGAATGTGATGTACTTTGTCAATGGTTAATATTTTATCGCAAAGTATCCAGAAGTTGCAGCGCAAGGTGCATAATTTATTGTAGTGATCAAATATTTTCGGTTTAGGTTAGGTTCGTGTAGTTGTATCGGGGTATTTGGGGCTACAAATGGCTCATAAACGTGACAGAAGAGTGAACCATAAAGATATACAGGGGAAAATGCCAAATCGGGTCTCCTCTAGGGACTACAACTAAACTGGAAAGTATATGATAAATTACTTCTTGGCAATGACTTTCAGAGTTTATTTCAAAACCACAGAGAAAATTGATTTGCAAAGAACTACCCCCAATGGAATTGGCATCTTAACCATTTAATATGAAGTTAAAGGTTGAGTATGATGCTAACTGAATTCTTCTTCCTCGTCCTTTTACTTTCCTTCTTCGTCTATGGTTCTACAATCTCACGATATTTTGGCCTGCCATTACTGGCTTTCATTGACTTCCTTTTACCCTTAGCAGGATATCCGTAATTCTTCACGCCTAAAAGTATGCAATATTTTGCATTTCGTTATTCAGTAAAGTCTTCAAATCGCCGGTTTCGTTTAGTAACTTCCTTCAATAGATGCTTCAATGGACGATGGAAATCATTGGCCCAAAAACTATAGTACTTTTCCGCCTAAAAGTATGCACCATTTTGCTTTTCACTATGCAATATAGAATTGGATCGCCAACTGAATATATCAGCTATCTTAATGGGTGCAAAAATGCCGGATATTTTAATGGATCCCTTCCTACTTGAACATACCACAGGATATGAAGAAATTTCTGAAAATTATCAGATTTCCGAAATTTCTGAGAATTCTGAAAATTCTCAAATTTCTGAGAATTTTGACATTTCTCAGATTTCTGAGAACTCTGAAATTTCTCAGATTTCTGAAAATTCTGAGATTTCTGAGAATTCTGAAAATTCTGAGATTTCTGAAATTTCTAAGAATACTGAAATTTCTCAGATTTCTAAAAATACCGAAATTTCTCAGATTTCTGAGAATTCTGAAATTTCTCAGATTTCTGAAAATTCTGAAATTTGTGAAATCTCTGAAAATGTTCAGATTCCGTAGAATTCTGAAGATTCTGAAAATTCTCAGATTTCCGAGAATTGAAATCTGAAAATTCTCAGATTTCTGAGATTTATGAAATTTCGTGAAATGAAGAATCAAATAAAATTAAATAAAACTGCAAAATAAAACATTTTGGAAGCAAAACATTGGTAAAAATAAGCGTCAAAATGTAAAAATATAGAGTTTTCAAACATTTTAAACTAACATGCATATAATCCTATTGAAAACTATTGAAATCAATATCTACTCCGACGTTTACTCATGAAAGCAGAAAGTTTTAATTCAATTTTTTGCTTTAAAATTACTTCCATTTCTGCCATCGAGCCATGTGTTAAACTGTTGATTAAGCCCTTTAACTTTAATCCGCACAAATTAGTTTCAACCTACCAGCTACAAAACCTGAGTGTTGGGCAATTTTCTTCCAAAAAAAAAAACAAGTGTTGAAAGCGGCTGAAAACTTTGTTCATAATTTCCCATTCAGAATAACCGTCATATGAAAGCTAACACACTCGGGTTTAATTAAAACTGGTGTTGATCCTCGATCCAACGTACTGCGACTGTTCCACTGTCCCATCAGCGTAGCTTTTAGGATGTTCAAAAAATGTACAACTTTCCCTTTTTTGTGTTGTGTGTATGATCAGACACACGGTAATGCACATAACCCAAACAAAACTCCAATTCGCAGCCACTCCACAAAACTCTACCGATTGGTACATTTTTTTTTATTAGTGAAACTCTGTACATGCAAAACATAACCTCATCCGCTTCATAACTAGCAGAGAGGTGTTTGGAGAGCAAAACGAGCCTCGAATTTGCCACTTTTCTGGTTCACCAGAGAAACAACCTCGCCTGATTGTTTTAACCACGGTTTGATGCGCTCATTCACTTTCCACTCAATAAAAGGATATGTTGGGCCGAAATACAGCAGAAGGAACAAGCACACGCGCAACCCCTGAACTTACCCGCTTCGAACAAGTACATCCTAACCTTTTAGACGACTAAAACGAGGGTTTTTGGGAAGAGAGAAAACGTGGAAACAAAATTTCGATTGCCATTGCCAGAAAAACCCTTTTTCCGCCCCCGTGCGAGTCATATTTTCCATAATTTGTACTCTCTTGGGGTTGGGATCGGATGAGGTTGAAAAACAGGAAACACCTTACCCCAAGCCAAACCCCTTTTTCCCCATTCACTTAAGCGAGTCAGTAGCTCATTTACCGTGGAGTGCTTTTTACCCCACAGAAACATTACACTGCTCTGCAGCATGTACCACCGAAAATAAGCGTGAAAAAGGATGTTCGCAATTATTTTATTATGATTCGCTGTGTTCCGGAGAAAAGAAAAGGACGTTGAGAACCTTTCTAGCACTTTTGATGATATATGTACGCCTTCATTTTCGTGTCGGGATACTTTCTAGTGTCATTTTCGCTGGTGGAAATTAGTCGTGTTCTGTAAGAAACACCTGTGTACGCTTGCGAGCCTAAGACCGCTTCTTCAAGTGGAAGTAGTTGGTTTTTTGGGAAATCTCGCTCAAGATTCATTGGGACCTAACCTAACTTTTCTTCAGGAAAATTCTACCTGACTCCGGACACCTAATGACACTACATTTTAAACGAAAACTTTTCACCACAAAACTAGAAAGTGTAAACATTCTCCGACCAAGCTAGAAAATGGAGTCATTATTTCGATATTATGCAACCGTAGGAATGCGACCTACAGCAAACAGTGTGCTGGTGGCATCTGGCCCAAAAACACAACTAAGCACACCCTAAGCAACATCTCATTTGAGTTACTCCCCAAGATGCCATCCGAAGCTGCACAACTTACAAGGACTTGTTTTCCAAAGACACCTCCCGGTGGCAGAAATAAATTAGTTTCTTCGGGTACACTTCTACCGTGTGGCCATTACTTACAGCTTCACAGCGCACCTCTTCCTTATCCACCGTTTCGCTATTTGCGTATGCGTTCTGTGGTTCCTGGAAGGAACTGTATGCCGATTTACAACCAAACTTTGGAAGATGTTTTGCCAGAAATTACCCACGGCAAAGTGACTTTAAATGTTTTGCCTAAAGAACGCGAGAACACTCAGAAAAAGGCAAATACTTTCTAATGGAAAATGTGGGTAAGAGCTCTTGCTAACTGCAGCAGTGCTCAGACTCTCTAGACGTCTAGATGAAAATGAGCCGTATTGCCGACTGTCTGTGCAATTTGCCTATTCTGTTAAAGTTAATGGGAACGAGTGAAAGCAGTTCTAGATGAGTGAGAAAGGACTGTAAAGTTATGCCAAGAAAGGGGGGGATTGGGGACAAGATACATACAAAACTTCCGCTAAGTTAACAACACACAACCCGACTCGCCACACAAACAAACAAGGGCCCCGGAGAAAGAGATTACATCTTTTAATTCAATTACAAAAGTGGTAAGCCCGACCCAAGTGCACGTGTGTAGCTTTTCGTCACGCTACCGTCTGCAAAGTCCTCTACGTAAACCGAAGTGGAAGATAAGCAATTGAGGTGAATTGCTTATCGCGATGAAGGCAGAAACGTGGCTTGTTCCGCTAAGAAAGGCTCCTGTTCGCTACCGAATGCGATGCTAAACCAGCTGACGTGGTTCGCTGACGTTGTCACAAATTGAGGTGCTTTTACCCGTAACGGATACATCACGGCGCCCCGGCACTGTTGATGCAATTCCATATCCACTTTCTTACGCGCGCAAACAAAACACGACCCAAGTAGAACGATTGCTTGAGAGCATAATTTCGACACAGGGTCCCTTCTGGTGCCGACCGTGGTGCCGCAGAAAGGCTCGATTGCTTTGGAGCAATTTAGTCATTAGTGAGGGATAGGGGCGTAATTAATTGTAATCACGATATGCGTAATCAACAGAGCTGTTTGCTTAAGATTAGAAAGATAGAGATAAGAGTTTTGGGGTACGGTAGGTTTTATTGTGCGTTTCGTAACCGGATCGGGTTGATTAAGAAAATTCCCCTTACGGATGAAACATTATTCAATAAGGAACGTTAATATATCATGCAGACAGTTTCGTAATTTGTGATCTCAGAATATTAAACTTCAAAACTATTATTTATCTCGTGGCAGAACTAAACGAATACTACATCTTTTCGAGCTTTCGACACGTAAAATAATATGTTTTGTTTTTAATTCGAGCCGAAAACATAAAAAAATATTATTTTTATGTGAAAAACAGAATAATAGAGAATTCAGAAATTAAAGAACAACTTAAGTTTGCAAAGTAAGCACAACAAACTGAAGCAGGGATATTCTAAGATACCATGTCAATTTAAAAAGCTATAGTTTTGTGTCGCGGATTGCATACTTTGAGGCAAAGATGTCTAATGGAAATAAAACTTTGCGCAAATAGAATAACAACACAACTAAAATTGTGAGTTGGTAAAGGACTCGAGAAGGCCCTCCTAAAATAATTTGAGTGCAGCACTGTGAAATGAGCCTTCTCATGGAGTAGAGATGATTAAACTCAAAATACAACCTGTTTTTCTTGCAATAATTCCAACCTTTTTAGACCAAAATTTAGACCAAATTTAGACTGTAAGGTAATTATCGTAAAATGATAAAATAATTTCCTCAAGAAGATTTGTGTTTGGATTATTCCAAAGGTACATTACAGATTGGATTACAGATGTACAGAGTATAAAAGTTTATGAAGTTAGAATGGCAGCTTTTGTTTATGCATGAGAGGATTCAGGAGTAGATGAAGCATGTTTACAATGATGAGTTCAAGATTAAACTATAGACTTAGCTATAGACTTTTCATGCTGGATCGTCCGGTGTGTTTTTCATGACATGACCAGTAGCTTAGAGTCATTGAAACAAAAGTTCTTCGTTTAATAACAAAATAATATCATGCTAGAAATTTATCAAAAAGCTTATTTAAAGCCACGAACAACTGCAAATAATAATTAATATCGGTTTATTTTAGAAATCCATTAGCAAACTCTCGGTTCATCTGGTCCTGCTAATAACCTTCCGTAGGTTTCTGAGAATGTCACAACAACCTTTTATAATATATTAACCTTTCCACACCTAACAGGGATTTGGTCGTTGCGTGGTGAGCTTTGATCCCTGCTTAAAACACCTTACCTACAAAAATCCCTCCCAAAACACCATAATGGACTACTCCATGGTTGGGACTTATCCTTGGCTCCCACATTGGAGCTCCAATTTTTGGGACCAACGATGTCAAGAGTGGTCCTTTTGCGCAGTACAGCATTCTCAACTCAGTCGCTTCCGCTGGGAGTGATTAGCATTAATTTACTTCCCGGCAAAGGACCAACCTGTTCCCCCTATAGAAAAACAATGCTTTTTTAGGGAAAAACCAACAAAAAAGTCAAGGTTATCCTACTACACAAAGCGAAATGTGTTGACTTTTCGTTCGCTCGCTAAAGTAACTTCATAATTTCTTATTGATGACAATCATCCTACCATCGACACAGAGCAGCAGAAACAATCGTATTGCAAGATTACAGACTGTTCTGCTTGGGAAAACACAAATTTGTTTACAATTTTACCAATTTTTGGGGAAAAAAGACAAACCAATTCAAGGATTTCCTGACATACACTACATCTCCCTTTACAAAGCCAACACAGTCTATCTTACACGAAAAGCTTTCCGTTGGTTCCATGTTCAACCCATCCCGATGGGACCGTTGTTGCTCAAATTTTTAAACTTCATTACTATGCAAATTTTATGGACGTTGAATAATGCTGCGTGTTTTCTTTGCCTCATGCTTGGGTCCTCCTCCAAAACGCGGAGGGGATAATGTGTAACAAGTTTTGTGCCAAAAAGTGGCAGCTCGATACCGTATCATGTGTCTTGTCGACGATTTCCCATTGTATTGTATTGTCACATTGCATTTAAAGTAAAACGAGCACAATTTCACAGCAACCGGATCAACGATACCGCTGACGTCGTAACTGGATCAAACCAGTGGAAACTAAGGAAGTTGCTCCAGCTTAAACATTTGAGAAATGGAGCTCAGCTGTGAGGCCAATGGATGTGCAAACTTAATAAAAGAAACTGCTCAGTTGACAGCCACACGAAAAATGTATTTTTTTTTTGTATGCGGATTGCATAGTTTTAGGCGTATTTCTTATCAAATATATAATTTTAAAGTGTAAACCCATTTCTTGTGATTTCTTTCATGGATGTCAGTAGAACTCAGCGACGCACTGATACCAGAATAAAACATGACATGATAGGGACGCTTAAAGAACCTATTCGTGTACAAAGAGCGTGATTGTGTCAGCCAAAGTACAACGCAAGACTGATACCATTGTGATTTCATCGTGCGTTAAAGTCGAAACGAAATCGATCGTGTCTCGTCGCCATGTTTCTGTTTTGGTAATGCGCTTAAGGTTAAGAAGGCATCATCCGAAAGACACATTCGTTCGAAGAAAGTTCCGAATACCAGAAAAAACCCAACTGCACATTTGTATTTAAATCCACTTTCTCCTGTAAGTCGACATACGAAACCAATAACCTCATACTAGCGACGACAAAAAGCCCTGACCGACACGTCGTGTTTCTCAAAAACAACCCTGAATTCTTTCTCGTCACCATCGTCGACTAACTCTGGCAAAGCCAATATTTTTCCCTGACAGATTTTGCATACCGCCCTTTGATCAGCGTTCGGTTGGAAGGTTGGCGTCGGTGGTAATCATCATCCGGAAAATCCTGAACCTCAAGCAAGGGTGTCAGTGGTCGTATCCCTTGTTTTTGCCGTTCCACATAAATGCATAATATATGTAGCTAATTTATTTATTTCCATCCTCTTCCTTGGCCGGGCCGGCACCAGGAAGTTTTGTTGCCCGAAGGAAGTTTTCCCCCGAAAAATTCACGATACAGGGACGATGAAATATTGGCTTCAAATTTTCACTTTACCCGGTAAGGGCAACAACAACAAAACAGACGTATTAGAGTCCCTCTAGTCAGTTTACATGGCTGGAATGCGTTACATGGAATGCGGCATTTTCAACCAACATCGCACCGACCGAGGAGAAAATAGAAAAACATTCCTCACCAGCTATCGGAGTCACATCCAACAGGAGGCCAAAGGACAATGAAGGCAATTTAAATTCAATGTATAAACAAACCTTAGCTCATCAGGAAGGAAAAAAACAGGAGAGACACACACGTATAAAAGGATGAAGAGAAAGGAAAAATGTGAGGACACACCGTCGTCTTCTAGGATCATTCGTCTCCATTTTGGCTTCGGCAGTCACCATCGGGTCAACTTCAGGTGAGCGCATACAGACATTTAGCCGTTGGATATGAGAAGGCGACGACCAAATAAAAACACACACACCAACATCCGTCTGACGACTTCATACTCCAGCAAGTTTCCAGCAAAATGGAACTGAAAGCAACCATAAGGGAAAAATGTATTTTCTCGTCTTAAAACGGTACAAGATTGCAACAATATTTCGCATTGCCGTATGTCTAGGCTGTCGTCGTACGAAAAGCGAGTCATAAATTCACATCTGTCAAATGGAGCTTAATCTTGCCATAATCGCTGCCTGCCCGGAAGCAGTATTCTCAATGTAGCAGGCCCAAGTTTTGATGTGAACCGGATGCAAAGAAACGACGATATTTCGTTTTTTGACAAAGGTTCGGTACAATTGAAAATGACATCGCGAGGGCTTATATTACTTTTAATTTATGATTTTCTGAAATCATTCTCTTTAAAATGATTTCAAATTCCCAAATATGTCTTTATTTGGTAATACTATAAAGGTAATTTATTTTTTTATGGTAATACTATAAAGCTTTATAATTTATACCTCCTACAACATCAATTCTAGACAAATCAAACGTCTAGCTCTCGCAACAGTCAACAACCACTTATTTGTAGCCTGTAACTCATGTTAATGGGCATTCCGGAATTCCCATTACTCCAATACCTAATGACAATCCCTGACACTGTAAACGATCTCACTGAACGGCCCATTAACACCAACAGTAACAGCGCCTCACAAAAAAGGTCACAATTTATTTCAAACACTTCACCAACGTAAATACCGAAAAGTAATTCCAACACAAAACCTTCATCACAAAGAGTGTCCAAACATTTGCCACGAAAAACAACCAAAAATCCAACACTCCAATCAATAGTTTTTGTACTGAACGCCATCGCCAGGCGGAATCGAGTGACAAATTTACACCATCCGAAAAAACAAACCGTCAAACGGAAGGACCAGCATTGGAAATTTGGAACCCGAAAAAGCGAGAACCATCAACTTTAGGGGCATGACTGTAAATTCTCATTTCCCACACTACCGGGGACTTGTTCAGCCTGAGTCCGAGATGGAAGTTGTGCCATCACTTGCTCCCGACCTTACGGTAACTAAGCGAACGGGTCGAGATAGATGTCGCGTTTGACTCTACTCTAGGTTAGTTTTCTGAACTTCGAATTGAATGTGGAACGGTGATAGTAACAGTAAAAGGTACAATAAACTCCCAACGACGAAATGGAAAACCATGCAGATCAAGAATTCTTCGTAGAAAGAGAATGCAATTTTACGCTCAGTTACAGTGGTACAAGCGTTTCGGAGACTGCAGATGCAGTGCTGCAGATAATGCAACAAAATAACTCCGTCTAGAGACAGTAGAGAGGTTAAACAGCTACCCAAGTAGCCAAAAAACGCTTGTAAAAAAAGACTAACACAATAAATTGCATAACTTCAGGCGTTCTTTTTTTCGAACCGCCTCAAAGTATGCAAACAACTATTGTAACGAAGCAAACACAAGGAGAACTAGCTTCTTAAAACCTTAATAACAGTTTCGTACACCTTATTTAACTAAAATGTTGCTTGCGACAACGAAGCACCTTCCAAAAAGGCGCAACCAATATCAGCGATTGCAATGCAGATGTTGTACCCCAACACATTACTCCAGCTTACCTTACGAATGGTTCCCATCGGGACCGGTTGGTACTTTATCGTGTTCCCGGCACCATAAACCTTCGATTCGATACAGCTTATTGAAAGTAAATATGAAATTATATCCCCCATTAAATGCACTCAAGGGCGAAATTACCTTTCCCTGCAGTAAATGTCAATAATACCATTTGGATAGCAGGAAAAACCGAACATCAACTGTCCGATGGATGCGATTGCGTTCCAGCTCATCTCATGGACCCCCCACACACACACATAAAACAACATCCCTCACACTCGAATTTCGCTCCCGCTTGAAATGGAGCACCCCGGGATGAATCATTTTCGGATAATTAATTTACAATTTCAATTCTCAGTCAACCTTCATCAACGTCGTTCTGTTGACAGAAGGCGGGTTAGGATCGCCCTCTCGAAAAGCCCGTTCCACTTCATACTAATGATAAGGTGATTTGTAAATTGACCCACCACACCGGCCCCGATTTGTTTGCTGTTTAATATTCTCCGGTTCAATAGCGAGACACCGCTGACCTTCCAAACTCCACAACCATCCTTTCTCGGTCTCTCGGCTTAACAAAAAACCGGAGACCGGATAAATGATAGCTTGGCAATGACAGGATTATTATGTGTACGTGCCCCCATTGCTCTTCGTGCTCCCAGGTTTGAAGTTCTAGTTACCGGGCTACGCTTGTTTAAATTAATACACCACCCATTAATTATTCTCACCTGTATCGTCTCCTGTGCCGAATACTTCTGCTTGTCCGCCATTTTCAGCTTGCCCAGCATCTCGTCACCGGCGGCAGCGATCGGTTTCGGTCGTTTCGCCAGCTTGATTGTTGGAGTTACGGACCCTGTGTGTGTAAGTAGAAAAAGAGAACGAAAGCATGAAAACACGATGAAATATAAAGTGCTGTTAGTTTGGTACATTATTCTATCCCCAACTATTCCCCCATCCCACCGCATCCTGACCGCAGGCTTGTTGTTTTTGTCGTCGGAAAAACATATTTACTTTATTCATTTTTTCTACTCTGCCTTTCACATCTCGTTTCTGATCAAATTGATGTGATTTACTACCATCGTCCCTCAATACCCGGCGGCGATGTTTCTGTCATGAGCGCTCTTTTTGTCATACCCCGACTAAGCTATCTATGATTGGATTTTGTGTCCGGCGCATCGGTTCGGCTTGTTTCTCTCATTTTAAGGATTGTTCCATGTACTTGCATGATGTGTGACAGCAACAACTGCTGATCCCTACTGCTGAGGAGCAATACAATAACGTTGATGTTTGATTGAGCTGTGTGTTTGATAAGGAGGATACTACGTTTTGATAGATAGTGTAAACAGACTATTATAAAAAATAGTTTTCCTAGAAGCATTAGCGAGTTTAAACAGTCTTCAAAGAGTGGCACAATGATTCAAATTTGAATGCCTAAAAGTATGCAATTGGTGAGACGAATTAGAAAGAATTGCGATTATTTACTATATAAATTGCTTATGGAAAAACAAACGAACTAATGAACTAATATCTACATCACAAAAATTTGGACAATCCTTACACATTTTCGACTAACAAGTCCATTTTTTTAAATATTCCTAATAAAACAAATGAGAGTAAATGGAGCTCCCTCTATTTAAAGACACCAAGCCTAATGAAAGAATTGCGTGACCATGAAAAAAAAAAAAAGGGAAAACCCAAACATGGAACATCAAGCAATTCCATATCCACCAAAAAACTATCCCAACCCTAAGCATGTGCCGGATAAATTATGCAATCCATCGTTTGTCATTGAAACGTTATTAGATCAATGCAGTGCAACAGAACGGTTGAACGAGCGAAAGAGATACTACATCCAGAAACCATAAAGTACACGTCACCACCAGCCGGACGCTCATCAATTATGAATGTATGTCACATGAAGAGGGCAAGTACGTCCGAAAAAAAACGGGATGTTTCAATGTTGTCTCTCCTTGCATCGAGTCCGTTCGGATACATCATTGGAAACATGAGGCACATGAGGCAGCTCCAGAAGAAGTATTTCCAATGCAGAATACTCAATGGTTCGGACAACCATTATTAAGCTTTCCTATCAGATAGCTCGTCCTTCCAGAATTCCAACTCGGTGTCACCCGAAACATGCAAAAACCAATTGCCCTTTGGAAGCTTTTACCGACACAGCTGTTTTGTTAGTTCGGTCATCCCTTTTTTGAAGATACACTTGATCCCTGCCAACAAAAAACAAAAAGGAAAATGAAATCGATTTGCGTCCATCCAACCGTCAGAGTATCTGCAATTTTCGTGCTGCAGTACAACGACCAACCACATCAACAGTCACACATGGGGTGATTGGTGTCTGCTGGAAGGAGTTTCAATTTAATGCTGACCTCAACACTTACACATCAAGACACCACACGAAAGGACACGAAGCCAATCAAACCACAGACACTCGTACCAGCAAGGATTGTCATCGGACGTTCGTTCAGAAGAGACGGAGGCGAACACGTAAATGGTTCGATATTTATTTTACTAATCAAACGCTCGATAAAACCCATGGCACGCATGGCACGTTAATTCGATATTCCACGGACGGTTGTGATACCCGTATGTGTAGGCCGAACAGGGCGCGAGATGCCAGTCACCGATGAAGGACTTATGAAAATCAAATCAAACACTCCCGACGAGGACAAGGAGCGTAACTTTTGCACACTTGATCCCGCACAAAAGTACGCAAACTGAGCTCGGTACTAGCGTGGCAGAGTTCTACGCCCCGAGAGAGAGAGAGATATCCCTTGTGGAAGGTAGAAGGTGTGAAAATTCCGAGCATCCTTTTACTATTTGCCTTTCGATTCCTCCGATTGCTTGTGTCCTACGAGTTCTAACAGCAAACATCCACAAATATGCCCTCATTTACACGCCTTCCATTACATTTTGCGAATTCCACCAACAAACATCACGACCCACATCATCATCATCATCGTGGGGAGGCAACAAAACGGCATTGAGATCTCATCATCGTAATGGTCCATCACCACCAACACACATACGCGCTTCCATTCCTTCCCCAGGAACTGCTGGAATATTGCCAAATGTCGATTGGGCATGAGCATGAGTCAATATTTGTTCGATACCTGATTCGATGGGGAATCTGCTGCAATGGAAGTGACTGGGGGGGGCTCGTAAACATATCACTGACTTTGAGAGGCCACGAAACAGCATCACCGTCACATCGTCCGAGACCGCTTCATATTATTGCTGTGCTTCAAAGTTTCATTCAGACATACAAGAGAACACACACAGAACTTCTCCAACATTTCAACAATAACGACCGAGGTACAGTAACTTTTTCGGGATGTACGAAGTCTACGAAGAGGAACAGCATTTACCGGTAAACACACACACAAACGCTCATACAATCAGACAAGCTTAGAAGTTGCAGAGAGCAATAGAATTAATTAAATTGCGGAAAATTGACTATTCCCGTAGGACTGTCGAGGAATTCTGCAGAACTCACATCCTCCAAACTGCTTCCTCACGATTGATTCCTAGCCAGATGCCAGATATTGGGGAGGATTTTGGAGCCCATGAAGTGCTAAAAACATAAAGTGCTCCATAACGCTTCCAGTAGTCTCTAGTGATCTCTGGTGAGAAATTCTTCCCACAGACCCTTATACCCATTACGCTAAACTGATAACACAGATCCCAAATGGCCGACACAAACAAGACACACAGAACTTCTCCAACATTTCAACAATAACGACCGAGGTACAGTAACTTTTTCGGGATGTACGAAGTCTACGAAGAGGAACAACATTTACCGGTAAACACACACACAAACGCTCATACAATCAGACAAGCTTAGAAGTTGCAGCAATAGAATTAATTAAATTGCGGAAAATTGACTATTCCCGTAGGACTGTCGAGGAATTCTGCAGAACTCACATCCTCCAAACTGCTTCCTCACGATTGATTCCTAGCCAGATGCCAGATATTGGGGAGGATTTTGGAGCCCATGAAGTGCTAAAAACATAAAGTGCTCCATAACGCTTCCAGTAGTCTCTAGTGATCTCTGGTGAGAAATTCTTCCCACAGACCCTTATACCCATTACGCTAAACTGATAACACAGATCCCAAATGGCCGACACAAACAAGAGCGCAGAAGAAGCAGGCATTTAACACAAACTTCCCCAACAACAGTAAACGATAAAAACGTACCGTTTGGGTATATCACAACAGGCTTTTAGTAGACACACATTATTACTGGGAGTTTGAGTTCTAAATTCCAATGCCCGGAAGAAAAAAATCTCCTATCGGCCTCACTACATCCGATTGGGTGTGTGAGTGAGTTTAAGCATTATTTCTTAAATACATTTACCAAAGAAAATCAATTTACCTTCGGCTCTTCGGTTCCATACACGCACCGCATCATACCCGATAATGGACAAACTTTAAAATGCTTCTAGCGTAAACAGCTTCTCTTGCGGATACTACCAACACCGAATTGGTGTAGACAGAAACCAATTTGCTATCGATTTTCGATTCAAAAAGCCACACCAAAAACGGGAACCATAACATTCCAGTAGAGAGGAGCTTATGCAGACTCCCTACACTTCCCGCGAATCTTTGGAGTCTCCCCAAACACTGATAACCCTCCAACACATTTTGCCGCGTTCCAGATAGAGCTAGCGAACGCGCTCCTCAATCCCAGGGCCACACATTCCACGATTTTATTTCCACCGGAAGTGACAGAAACAAGATGATCTCGCCACGCCCAACGCCTTCCCCGATACGCAGCGTTCGTTCCGGGTACGGCAAAAACGACAACACAGCGCAGCATGGCTATATTGAACCATTAAAAATTTTCCTCCCAATTTAAACCTTAAAGAAATCGCTCCCCAAATTTCCTCGCCGAACAGTAGACAAGGGGATCCAACCTTCAAGCGGGTTAGCTCGGTTCGTTTCGCATGCAGTCACGGTTCGATGCGTACACGCGGAAAGCAGCATTGCCTAGTTTCGGGCGCTTACGGACTCAACGGATCCGACAATACCCGAAACCGACCCGTTTTTAAAGCGAGCTGCCGACTCGGTGGTGACACGGTGACGCCATGCTTATCGCTGTAGATGATCTTAATGGTCATTGAAGCAAAACCTGAACCACTCCTCCTATTCGCACGAAAAATATCCCAAACCGTCCACCAGTCTGGGTTTTCGATGGCCATTTGGAAGTGATCCTGGAGCTTGCCGGATGCTGCTGCTAGTCGAAAAAGGCCCCATTTTGTGAGTCCTCTTCCATTTGATACTTTCTAAATTATTGTTAATTAAGAGGCCTTCAACTGATGGTGTCGCACCGGCTTGGCACAGTGTCGAAAGGCGGAAAATTACTATCCACTTTCGGCCCCCATGTCCAAAAGTTGGTGTTGGAAAATGTGAAAGATTTATTGTATTAAAGTGCGGCAAACGGAAAAGCGACCCGCGTTGGTTCTCCCGCGGTTGGTTCGTTTGGGTATTCGTTTGGGTTTTCTGGAAGTGTAATGAACTTGACGTTACGTTCCACTGATGGAGATGAAGTTTGCAAACGTTTTTTTTTCTTCTTCTGAGCCGGAGGTGTCGGAGTTCAACGTCTGGTTCCGTCTACCAGAGTCTACTCGTTTCAGCGAACATAAAGCTCTAAAGATTCAATTGAAAGAACAAACATGAAACACGTTTCACTTTCCCAAACAGTCGATGGAACGAACTTCTACCACCACAAGTCAACTACCGTGGGCTTGTCGTACCGAGTTTGCCTACCGGTTCATTCATACCAGGTCAGGTACCGTCAATAGCTAAATGTCCTTGGGCAAACTACGTTAAAAGCGAAGCAAAAGAGCTGCTGAGTTATGCATGTATGAACGAATGCACTGAAACGCGGGCAGCTATTTTGTCGACATTCAGGCGTTTTTGCGATCAATTGCAGCATGTTAACAGGCGGCCATTGAGTGTTCATAGTTTGATGTATGAAGCGTCGGAAAATGGTCGAGAAAATTGGTCAAAATTAATTAAATCTAAGATTAAATTGTGTATAAAGCTGCTCAAGACGTTGAACTTTAAATTTCATAGGGTGGATGTACCAATTATGGCTATAGCACCAATTATGGCTATAACGGTTATTATTTTCCATTTAAAACCAGGTAAATCACATTTTAAAGTTTGGAAACATGTTTGTTATCAATTTTAAACACTTTTTGAACGCTTGTGGACAATTTGTTTGTATGTTACAACCTTTTAAATGTAAAATAATCAAGTTTAAAAATATGGTGGCTCGAAAACTGACAACTCTTACCATTTTGCTAAGAGCTTCACTGTTGGATTTTAGCAATTTTAAAGCATATTTTCATAGTTTCTTTTAACAAACATCACTAAGACGTTAATTATAAGTTATTTCACCATTTCATACTAAAATATAACGTTATTTTATCGTAAAAGTGCATTTTTTCGATATAGCCATAATTGGTACATATCGTCTTCGAAGTACCAATTATCGCAGCAGGCCAAAAATGCAAATTGAACGATTGTCACTTTTGGCTATAGTGCACATTATTACGCCTTTGTCAAGTGAGTTAAACTCTGGTTTTTGTGTTCATATCATAATAAAAAGCGTGAATTGTACCAACTAACATCAGGTATGTAAAAAATACGTACACAATTCATTTTAAACAATAAAAGTTCCGTTTCTAGAATGGCTCATCCACAAAAACAAATATCGCGAAAACATTACCCGGAGGAAAAAATTATAGAATGTATCGAGTCCATCCGTGACGGGAAATCTTTGTACTCAGCTTGCAAAGAGTTTGGAGTTCCGATGTCAACCATCCGTTACAGGTTGAGCGACCGTTTTAAAAATAAATCCAAACCGGGGCCACAGTCTGTGCTATCATTAGAAGAAGAAAAGAAAATTGCTGACTGGTTGTGCGATATGCAGGATCGTGGTTTTCCTGTCACGAGAAGAGCATTGCTGTTTAAGTTGAAAGAGTTTTTAGTCGCGAATCCTGATCGAGTTACACCGTTTCGTAACAATCTCCCTGGTAGGTGGCATATATATACCATTGGATTGAAACTCATTGGATTGAAATTTTTGCATAACTTCAGGACGTAAATGGCTACGTGGATTCATGCGGCGCAATCCTGGATTTTCTTTCCGGACACCCGAAGCAGTATCTGCAGCTGGTAGCCGTGTGAGTGAAAAAGATATCCGTGGCTGGTATAAGATGATACATGACTGGTTAGCTAAGAGCGGATTTCTAGAAATTTTGGACGATCCTACAAGAATTTTTAATGCAGACGAAACATCTTTCTATCTTCATCCTAAATCAAAGGAAGTTATCGCGCGTGCTGCTTCCCGCAACGTTTACGAAACAGAACAAGCTGCTGGAAAGCAAAATGTTACTGTTATGTTTGCGTTCGGAGCGAAGGGCGTTATGGTACATCCACACGTGATTCTGCCTGGAAAGCGATTGCGGCAAGATCTGGTCCAACGTTTCCCCGCTGAATGGGGTATCGGCCAAAGCGAGCGAGGTTGGATGGATACTCCCAACTTTCAAGGATTCATTTTGAAAATATTTCACCCATTTCTTGTGAAGCAAGGGGTGCAATTTCCAGTAATTTTGTTTGTCGATGGCCATGCATCACATAATGCACTGGAAGTAGCAGATCTGTGTCGTTCACTAGGAATTGTTCTGATCTGCCTGTATCCTAACACCACACACATCACGCAGCCAGCAGACGTGGCAGTTTTCAAACCTTTGAAAAACGAGTGGAAAAAATCAGTTGAAGATTGGAGATTTAAAAATCCAGGATGTGCTCTAACAACCTTGCACTTCGGGGAGATTTTACATAAAACTGTCGAAAAAGGCATCAAATCTGCAACAATTCGAAATGGGTTTCGCGCATGTGGACTTTACCCTTTTGATGCGAATGCTGTTGATTATTCGAAATGCATTGCCAAGACAAAAGATGATTCTTCGGCAATAAACGATGTGGTTGAAGCAATTTTACCATCAGATGTTCTTCAAGCTTCAGTGCAAAAAGTACCAAATTCTACAGCAGAGCTGAACCGTAGTGATGTGCAGAGTGTAAGCATAAGCATGGATAGGATAATTGAAGCTTATGATCTAATTGGAGCTAACACCATTGCTAAGATCGAAGGAGACGTCAGTCGGCTCTCTCGTGAAGAACGTATCATACGTTTTTTCTACAGAGAATTTGTTCGTCCCCATGTTAAGTTTCACGACTTCACGCCAGTGGAAACTAACAACACATGTAGTTTACACTCTGAAAAAGATGAAACACGCAATGTCGAACCTCTGGTTGGTGGCTTTAACTCTCCATGCGCGGATTTAGAAGGTAATCAACTCGATGTGACCTTAGATAAGGATTCTCTGAATGGTTTTGCGACATCGTCTATGGAAATCGATTTCACCAACTATGAAATCGTCCACGTTGAGGACAATGGTACCTTAGGCAATAGCAATTCATCAGTTGAAATTACTCCCCTTAAGCCAGCTACTGTTTCTTTGCCGCAGTCTGAAGATATTAGTGGTAAGTTTGTCACATATCATCAATATTACAATAATAACTGACCATTTTCTATTCTAATAATTAATGAATTTTATAGCAGAGCAGTTCGTTCTCTTAAATGATCATGAAGGAGATAAAAAAAGTATATTTTCCAACGAAAATGTTCTTTTGGACGCAACAAACCATTCTCAAGCCACTATGAGACGAAGACTTTCCGATGTGTTGAAAATACCGCCAACGCCTCGTCGATGTACTACACATCGTAAATACAAAAGACCTTTTCACCCTGTCTTGACCGCAGGAGAGCGTATGGAGGCAATACGTGAACAAAAAGAACAAAAAGAGAAAGAGATTATGCTAAAGAAAAGGAAGGTCGAGGAACGTCAAGAAGCCAAAGAGAAACGAGAAGAAGCAAAACGAGCTAGAATGGAAGAACGTGCGAAAAAGAAAGAAGGAAATTCAAAGAGAGCCAAAAGAAAGATTAAAAAGGAGGTTGATGTGATTCGCAATTAATATTTACAGGATGTTGTGGATATTGACGTTAAACTGACTCTTATACATGTAATTTTGTGCAACTCTATTGAATTTAATACTTTGAAACTCGTACAAATTAAAAACTAATTTTATTGTTCCTAACTCCTATTTTATCAATTGTAATTTATTACCAAGCCGAAAAAAATATAACTTTTAGCTAAAATATTCAAAAACACATATTTATAGGTTCTTCTTTAATTCAAAATACATAAAAAATTGACCAAGAACCGTATTTGTTCCATGAAATTTCATGAAAAACAGTTTATAGCCATAATAGGAACACTTATGGCGAAATGCCAGGAACAGTATAGCCATAATAGGTACATGAACACGCAATTGTTAATTTCAATTTTTGGCGATTATGTCCAACAATTACTAGTGTTCTCTTGTGTGTTGTCTTCCAAAGACTTCAAGCTTTCAGAAAATATATATCATTAAGAAATTTAACCGAATATTTGGTCTAAAATGTGTAAAATTTCCGAATTGTGAACATAATATGTCCATAATTGGTACATCTACCCTACATCACTTTTCTGTTTTTGAGTGTAATTGATAGAGCTTCACGAGCTAGATTGTTCGGTGTCATTTTTCTTACATATCCAGATCTTCAAAAATTTAAGAAATTGTTTAAATTGTTGTCCTTTTTCATTTTAATTCCTCAAAAATATGCAATACAAAATACATCAAGCAATATTTATTTATTTATTTATTTATTTATTTATTTATTAACAAAAAGTTATCTGGCCTAATGCGGCCTACATAACAATACATAATAGAACAAGAAACAGAAATCAATCAGAATATGAACAAACATTATCACAAAAAAGTTTTCTTATAAAATTTACCACGCAGAATTATTTTAAGATTACTAACACTTATACTGGGATCTACTGAGAAATTTAAGCTGTTGTACTCATTGGTCAATTTAAGTAAAGGTTCGTTCGCACCAAACTCTGTTAATCTAAATTCTGTGTAGAACAGTGGCCGGGGCCTTAAATACCTGCTAGGAGCCTGATAATTAATTTTGCTAAGAATGTACGGGGCGTCGATTATTCCGGTGGTCAGCTTATGAAAAAAAATACACTGAGCCGTCATTCGTCTATGTTGCAGAGATTCCAGTCCGAATAAGAGGCACCTAGTACGATAGGAAGGGTACGATGCTTCACGGGACCACGGTAGAAGGTTAAATAGTTTACGAGTAAATTTTTTCTGTATGGATTCTAGTCTGTCTATTCGATATTGCTGAGATGGAGTCCAGATAATACTAGCGAATTCAAGTGTCGAATTCAAGTAATATTATAAACAATTTATTTATAAAAAACTTTCATTATATTTAATATTACTTTAAGGACATTCCTTTTTCTAATAACCCTTCCAGTTTAATTTACTGCCACAAACTACCGACTAATTACACTGCAGCAATTTCTAGTTCCGTCTCAAGAGTTGACCACCAACAGTGCTTCCATTAGCCCACCGTTAGATCCGAACCCACCAGCCAAAGCATATCGGGTGGGTCGCGAACCACCCATCCACCGTGTGGCAGTATACCGTCAGCGCGGAAAACGCTACAATAAATTCTAGTTTAATATTTATGAAAACAGTGCGATAAGGTAAAAGCAAATATACATAATTTTCCGGTCCTTTGTACTGCCCGGTTTTACTATCTTTCGCAGCAGGGAAACTCGATGTCCACTGACGCTTCGTTCCCAGTTCCGGGCGAACACATGCCAGCTGACCAGCTTTACGGCGCTTACGAGCGAGTCGTCTCTAGGAAACAACCTCGAAGCTTGCAACAAGGCAGATTCAGTATTCGGAGTCCGTTTTATTTGCAAATATTCAAATTCGCCCACCAGGTTCCTTGTGGCGTCTCGGAAGAAAACTCCCAATACCAGTTACGGTGCTGACAGTCGCGCCTTGAGACAGTGGAACGTACACTAGGAATGGGGTTCGTTCCTTACCGATACAAAGCTCGTTCCTTGCAGGAAGGAATTCCGTTCCGAAAGACAAATGTTGCAAAAATTAGCCACCACAGCAACAAAACGGACGCATGTCGTTACGTTCCAGAGTTTTCTTGGGCTGGTTGTCCTACACAAAATACTACTTCCTTTTGCAGCCACTAAACTGTGGACACTTTTCCCCAAGGAATGACTCCCAGAAGACACACACACACTGTCGCCGTAGCTCTGTTTCGTCGAATAAAATTCACTTTCGACTTTATCACAACCAAACATGCACCGGCTGTTGCTGATTTGCCGTTTGACGTTTTGCCAGCGCCGGTTGGGGACGTCCGGTGGAGCGTTTTTTATTGTCTTCGACGACGTTTGCTCCCGGCGCTGCAAGAAGAAAGAGGCACATAAACATAAAGTTTAAAAGCTGCCCCCTTCGGAACCAATAACCTTTAGATTTTGGTACGCCCTCATCGCTTCACAGAGCTCACGAGCTCGACGTGCGAGCATTTCTCATAAAACTGGAGTGAAAAACTTGGTGCAAAATATTTCCTCGAGTGCGTTCAATATTTGGCGAACCACCACAGTCACCAGATATTAAAGAGGAAGCTGTTGCAATTCCGTTCTTCATCTCTTTCACGTCCACTGTTCTGTTTCGTCCAGGACGCCATTCCAGGAACCCGGGAGGGATGAAATGGATTGCTGCATTCTTTTTCCTACACCCCAATAGAAAACCACGGACATTGGCACGTTTTTGGGGTGTCCCCTCTGCTTGATTTTTGGACGAAAAATCTCCCCAAAAATGCCATCACAGCCACGGGTGAAAGGAACCGGAATGGCAATGGCCTTATCCGAGACCGACCGGCAAATGGTGGCAATGTTTCTTTATCAAAAAGTCCCTCACTCACATCACCGTGGTAGGCCAACTGCTTCAAGAAAGACGGACTGGGAAAGCATTCCTGTAGAGGGTAATTTTTCCAGTACGCGTCTTAAAGCTATGGGTAATATGAATGGAAAAAAAGAAAGTTGACTAGACCTAGCGTGGAGGGTCAGCCAAAAAAAAAAGGGGAGGCTTCAATTTGGCTTAGATTTGGAATTGAAAATCGATACTGATTTGCATAAGGCAAGGTTTTCTACTTGTTTGTACCCATACATATACCGAAGGAAGTTAGAGTGTACCAGTGTAAGGTGTTCTTCTCCCACGGGAAACTCTTATTTGCATCTTTGCAAAGGGCTTCCTGTTCCTTTGGTTTCGGTTAGCCAAACCAAGCGACATGCTTTTACATTGTAGCATGTTCCGATAACATAATATCGGGCGGGCCATGTTTGTTTAGCAGGCATGTTCGCATTGAGGACACTGAAGGACCTTGTACTTGTGTTACGAAATCATATGATACCCACCATATAGAGTCGCAGGTCTTTTAGAATACTTTTTTTTTTAATTTACTGGCTTAAATTAATTGTTAAGTAAATTATGAGTAACTAAACTCAAATAAAATGAAGCATTCATCACTTAAAAGACGACAATAGACTAGTTCATTAAGATAAAATTACACTGTTAAAAGGAATCATCCAAATTACCAAAGCTAGTTTAATTTACTTATAAAATTCCAATTTAATTAATTTAATTATTAACACCAGTCAACTTACGAATTAATGTTACTAATGTAAGGAGTTTTTTACTTACTAATTTAATGAGGTGAAAACTATGAAATCAAAATATTTTCTATTGAACACTATGGTACGTTCTTGAAGAGGCTCATAGTACAAAATGTAGTCAATGTCCCACCAAATAATAATGACTAGCAATGCCTGCTTCTGCTTTGAATTAGTCTTCTACATCAGGGAAGCTAACACGCTCCTCCCTTTATTGAACTACCCATTGATACTCGTTCATCCTCATTTATAGGACTTCGAGGATTTATAGGAAAGTTCTAAACATCAAGTTCACATGAATACTTGGAGATTAGATGTTTACTAAAACCCCAGACAGATAACTAATAAAACTCTTGAAGAGAAACAATTGAACCGTAAATTGTGCTCCATTATGAGACTCCATTGTTTCCAAGATACAGATGAGTCTCCCCGCTGTAAGTTATTATTATTGTTATGAAACACCTTTCCCTGTTATACTCGACGGGAAGGAGAAACACAATATCAAACCCATGTTTGTTCTACATTCTAAGATGAATTTAAGAGACTCCTCACCCATCTTAAGGACAGCGTTTTGTTTCGGTTTTCCCTAGACCGGGAAAAAACAGTAAATAATATCATAATAAGACCATCTGTTGCCATCCAACAAAACCAAGCAAGGATGCTGTTGTAAGTGGCACCTTCAACGGATTCCTGTCTTCCACACAATTCCCTAAGAATTCTCACTTTTTCCTGCTGCTTGTCTCCGGGCCATCCCCAACCAAACCATACTCGAATTTCCCTGCTGCTACAGTTTGTGGTAATTAAATGAACCCGCTCGCTTCCCGGGCATGGGTTTCGTTCCGCCGCTACACCAGAAACAGAAAAGAAAAGAAATCCGCAACAAAACATCCGTTTTCGACACTCCTTCTTCGTGTCGGAAAAAAGACACACAAACACGTACAACACTTGTGAGCTGTGGGCGTTTTGAGCGTTCATCCAACCTTCCTCTACGATTCCATTCCAACACCCGAACGCCAACGAATGTGGACGATGGTTCCGGTTCGCACACGCAAACACGGGGATCGCTGCTGCTGGTTAGATGTTATGTTACATTTACATGCAATTAGGATATAATTTCCTATGACATATGGGCGTTTGATTGGCAGCCGAAAGCACCTTCCGGCGTTCGATCCGATACGCACCGCCGGAGGTGATATGAACCTCGAAAACGGCGACAAACACGTCCGCCAAATGGTGAGCTTATTAACGACTTGTGCTAAGTGGTCGCTTCGGTTATCTGGCCCAACACAGTTAGGAATTTAACCGAGAAAGATATTTTGCTTGCTTAACGCATTTTTAACCTTTAATTCTAAATCAGCCCAAATGTATGCAATTTACATTACAAAATTTACTTGAATAGAATTTTTTGCTCAAGCCCTGATTTTTCAAGCGAAATTTTCTTTTCTGTTGCAATACTTCATTCGATTCTACCCTAGAAGACGTTTGTCTTGCCTTCGTGCCTTATCTGTACACTAGCACAACCTGATAGGGACAACAAATGTTACCCGCTAGTCATGCACAAAAAATGGCAACAAAAACCACCATCCTAAGAGTATGCCCGCTAGAAGAAAGAACCGACCAAAGGATGGCCAAACTAGGAACAGCAACGGAACCGAATTGTTTACGGGTTACTTCCGGACTTTTTCCCCCGTTCCATCCGATGCGGCGTCATAAAGCAAGGTTCCGACACTAAAGCCTACATCCTGCGCTATCGTTCCAAGATTTTGCCCCAAACAACAGCAGCACAAGGATAGACAGAGAGAGCGAGAGAGCATAAAATAAAAACGGAAACACTTGCTCTCAGGACACACGTGCCAGGAACGTGTTAACGGTTTGATTTACGATTGCAGGTTGAGCAGCTTTATTGGCCCCCGGGTCTTGGGGATCGTCCAAGGACACAAGACCTCAAATCTTGCAAAAGTCTTGCAACTTGTGACAAAAAATTGGCTGAAAAGGTTTGTGCTGGATTAAAGTTTGGCTCGCGCCGCGGAGAGAAAGTATTACAGGTCGGTCCGATACATTGTATTAAAAGTAGGGTTACTCCATCCATTCCCATGTTGTTTACGAGCGTTTGGGCTCGTCGACAGCGACGAAAGGTACAAACAAAGTACGTGAATGTCAACAGAAACGTCGTAGGATGTGCGATGTGTTTTCAGTTCTTTTTTACTTTGCGGATAAGACGCCGGTCTACGAAGGTCAAATTGGAGATACTGGAACTACCTGCTAGAATATTTTCTTTACTCGCCGGATTTTTATTCCAGCGACAAGAACAAGATACGTAGGCATGATGTTGTTTTAAGCCTAAACCTTTGCTTACTGGTCACGTTCACTAGAATGTCCCTCAGTTAACCTCGGAAAAACAGTACTTCTTGCAAAGTTACCGCCAAAAATTATGACATCTTGTGCTGCTGTCTGACTCGCCCTTCATAAATTCGGTACTCAACGAGCCTTTGGTCATTAAATTTTTGCATCCAAAGCACTGCTCTGCCCAAACTGTACCCAAAGTAGCATGTCATAAAAATGCCTAACCGAAGGAGATTATACCATCAACAGTGTCTCTGTAGCAAAACTGTTTGGGTTGAGCCTAAAGGCAGCAAGTTAGCACTTTTGCCAGTACGCACACAGCACAAAAGAACAATTATGTAGCCTTTTTTATTAGCAATGTCTTGATTGCTTTGCGACACGCTTATTGTGCTATGGTACGGATAGAGATCATCCGAATAATCGTTGACAGTTGTCGAGGGTTGATACTTCTGATAAGGTTCGTGCTTCACTTTATCGTAGCAATAATTTCTTCATTATATTTTTTCTTATACAGATACCCTTTTGTAATACATCAATTTAGTTTCAACTTCATCAACTTGTGGAGTCTATGATCGTATTTATGTTACATTTAGGCATACATTTAGGGACTCATAAGTCTACAGATAATAAGCAACAAATAAACGTTATTTTGCAACTAAGATATCCGTCTTTACCATCAAAGCCCTCACTTCCCTACAGATCTGTTTCTATTAACTACCAGCTTCGTTAGGAAGGAAGTATTTGATTGTCTGGACTATCTCATCAATCGATTTGTGTCCTGTCCGTAACATCGTGCATGAACTAACAAATGCATGCGAAGAATCACAAGTAATCGTGCGTCTACACTCAACACTGAAATGAACTTTCAACAAATATACTTTCCTTTCTTCTTTTTAACGCCATCAAAACAAACATTCACAACCAATAGAGATCACTTTTGAAGAATCTTTCGGGTTGACTAGCTGCCCAAACGAAAAAAAATGCCTCCACAAGACCTGGCTGAAGTCTGCTGACTTTTATCTTCACCATAAGCAGTGTCGTGAAGAAAAAATCATATCTCCGTCAAGGAAACATCAGTCCCGCTCATCAGACAACTCAGTCACGTTCGATTCAATACTTACTAGTCCCGGGAGTAGTAGCTTGTGTCTTCTACTCCAATTCTACTGTATTTGCACTCGCCGGCGATTCGTTCTACGCTCCCTAAGTAACGCGTTCTCGCTTTTCATCACTTTTATTGACATTCATCAAGACTTCTACCGACCGACGCACAGGAACGAGCAAATGGGACTTAAAAGGTACCGGGCTAGTTACGGTGCTTCCAGTGTTTTTTTTTTTAGAACTTTTTCCATTCTAACTTCTACTCCTAAAAGAGCACTTTTTTCGAGGAAATAGCTGCACGACAAAAAAAACATCCAAGTCTTGCTTTTTTTGTTTAGCCAGCATCGAAAGAGAACAGATAGAATATTGTAATATGATGCTGCTTATGAGCTTCCGGAGTCCTTCGAACAAGTCGCACAGTCTTTCTTCCTGGCTGCTGTCGATCAAATATTGATGAGATGCAAATCATGGACCATCGACCAGAGTAGCTCCTGGAAAAACAATCCCGGAGATGCATTTCTGCACCGCACGCTACTCAAAACTAGAAGCTCAAATCTGGTAAGACATTGTGTTGCTCTGGCATTCGGTCCACTTTGCCTGGGACCGGTCTGTTTATTCAGTTGTACAATCAGTTGTAATTTTCATGCTAATAAACTCCGCCAGCTGGCCTTTACCGGTGAGAATGATAAATCGAATGCATTCCGATTGGTGAATCAAAAACTCCATCTCGTGCTCCATTCACAAATCTGCATCCATTCAAAGCAGGATGCAAATTATGGTTCATTTTCATCACTATTGTCAGCAAGCCGCGGGTTTTCCTGGCCGTTCCCAGGTTCAGAATCGTTCTATAAAATTTAATATTTTGAATTGCCGCATCGTCCGTCCGCTCACGAACGACCGTTCCCGGCTTCTTTTGATCCATTTAAAATATGCTTATTTTATTGGAGCATGCATCCCACCGGACTAACGAACCGGCGAACCGGTTATATTTATAGTCCATCCCGGACATTTCATTAATTATCATAATTGGCCTAAATAAGCTGGCGAACAGCCGAGGGCTTTATGTTTTATCCTTGCTGACAATAATCCCACTACCATCTTGCGAATTGTATCCGCAGTCCTTGTAGCGCATCGGACCCGGTGTTCGCCCCGAAATGCTGTCCTTTGCGAAGTTTATTTCATTTCTTCGTTTCATGCTGCAGTACTTTTCGGTTCCGTTTCTGGTTCAATTTAGCCTAGGCCTTGCGCTACGACGTGAAACGAAGCAAGGGATATTTGTGCACCAACAATTAAAACAAACTTTACACTGTACAAGCACTTTCATAAGCTTTTAGATGAAGAAGAAGGAGCGTGGAAAGTGGGCGGGAGGCGCGAAGAGAAGGGTAAGAAGTGAAAGAAATAGCACCGACAGCGAGGACTCCTCTTCCCGATCGTTTATTCTGGTCAGTAAAACAAATCCTTCCCTGTCTGTTTTGCCATTTACCGCCACCATGGCTGCAGAACGAAAAGTTGGTGCCGTGACCAGGATACATACCGTTAAATTTGTTTCTTCATTATCCCACGGTGCATAATCCTACCGCCAACGAGGATCAGCATACACCGATACACACTTTAGAGACACTGTTTCGTTTCCTTTCCCGAAATTCACAAAAAAAAACCCGTTGCAAAAACTTTAAACAAACACTTCACGACTTTTTTGCTTCTTTATTTTTGGGACAAAATTTGCCTACCGAAACACTGACACTTTGTAAGATAAAACACGGCCTTACATTCCCGACTCGACTCGACAAGACTCGAGATTTTGGCAAATTTTCTTTCCCGCGAATGGGAAAGCACGTTTGCAAACAAGGTTGCTACAACACAACGACGGCACACAAGCACACAAACACATCCACAAACACTACTTCCGATTTTATATACATGAACACACGCGAGATCACACAGTAAACGCCCGGCGACACTTTTTCAGGACAAAATTTGCACTACACAAACAAAAATTCACCTGAAGAGATGGAATGGTAAGAAGAGATGCTGGAGAGCATGCTTGCCTTGAAGCTTTACCGAGTAAACTTTAAAATAAACGAACATAAAAGAAGCATGTAGAAAGAGAGATCCTTCTATCCCAATAGAACAACGAAGACACTTTTTTGGTGGCTCCATCTATCGGTTAGTATAAAAACCATCGCGCCTTTGCCTCAATTCGTATTCATGCACCGCATTTGAATCGAGCTGCTGCTTCTCGCTCCCTTCATAAATGGTCGATTACATTGGTGGCTTAATGCAAAATTGCAATAATTTTTCACTTTTCACTTCTTACATTTCGCTTTCGACTTTTCACTTTCACTTCTGTATGATACCTTCTGCATACTTTTTTCCTCTCTTTTCTTTTGCATTGATTTCTGGTGCAATACACTTCCTTTTTCACTTTCACTTTTCAACCCTCGGCGTTACGTAGTCGAACACAGCGGTGAACCTAGATGATGATGATGATGTGTGGCCATTTATTATATTTATTGCACACTCCCTCAGTAAACTCATGACTTTCACCAAAACATTCCACCACTCACACTACTACCACTAGTAGTAGCACACATTTAAAGAAGATGAAATGTGTTTTGCCTTCCGATTGTGACTCATAGATTCCATTTTTTCTTGCTTTCCTTTCCGAAGGAAGAACTTCAAGAACCGAAACCAAGCTGCAATATATTCCCCGATCGCGCAAACACCTCCATCACCAGTAACGCCCTTATATCACGCTGATCCCTTTTATTGCCTTCAGTGGCAAAATTTATATCACTTTCGCGCGACCGTCTTCCACCTCCGAGCAGTAAGACTACGCAGTTCATCTTGGCTGCAATTCGATGGGCGGCATCGTTGTGCAGCGTTGTTTTCACCTTCGTCGTGGCAAGTGTGTCTGCAATGAAACAAGAAAATGGTAGAAAATCAATGAGTGCACAAAAATCCTCCTTCAAATTAAAGTGATCAATTTCGGGGGAAAAAACGTCCAAAAAGAATAATGAAAAATAGAGCTGTTAGTAACAAAAAGCTACAGATGGAACTTAAAATAAAGTTGCAACAAGTTTCTACAGTTTGCAATAAAAGCGATTCACGAAGAGCATTAAGGTAACAAATTGTAGATAATTTTATTGCATTAAAGTACCAGCTCGGTTGGAAATTGGGAAAGATTTTGAATCAAATCTAGCTCATCTACTGTACCCTTAGACACTCGGACGGGAATTTCTTCATGAACCATTTCTATTTCCAGCTAATCTTGAAGCTCCCTCAAATATGGGACTAAAACCATCACGTGCTAATTTGACAATAAATATAACCCCATCGACATTTACCGCCCAACGATTCCCAATTAAACGCGCCCGAAACAACGATGCACGCTGTACAATGGGAAAGCTCTTCTCATATGATACATCCAACAGAGCATAGCAGAGCCTGGTCTAATCACTGCTTCAATACTTATATATCACTCCCACCTTCAATTACCTTTAATTAAGCCATAAATAAACGTTCATTGCTAGCCGTACAAGACCACAATTGTTTGTCGTTTTGCTACTGGAAAACCGAGATTATGGTGGAGAGTTTCTAGTACCAAGGCGCTAGCTCGAAGTTTAATGTCTGATTTGATAAAGAAGAGATCATGCAAAGATTTGTACCAAAAGTAACATAATTTCCGTTACAACAATTGTTCAACAAAAAAATAAATAAATTTACTTTTATTGCATACATTTCGGCGCAACAAAAAAGAAGCTCGCCTAAAACTATGCAATCTGCAAACTCTAACCTCTTACCGATTTGCTCACACAGAAGATTCCAACATTACTATCGATGTTTCAAATCTCTGGAGATCGAATCTCATAGAAGGCAGGTAGAAACGAGTTTTAATCAATACGATTGTATTTTCCGAACCCCCTTTCCCATGCTTCCTCCCCTCAAGTCTCCTGAATATCTTAAGGACGCTTCCTGTAACAAGCGGGTTTCCCTCAGGACTTCCAGAGAAGCTTCCAACACTGCACTTTTAATTTGCAACAGTGATCGTGTCGTGTCGGAATGTTCTACCACCCGGACCGGGACCACTGCTTTACAGGTGTCGCGACACTACCCGGTGTACCTTGTCCATTTGTCACATTCGGTCACAATTTATTTCCGACGAACAAACAAGGTTAGATGAAAGCAATTTATCAACCTAGACACCTAGACACGATTCTTACAAAGGCTTTTGCCGACCGAAACATGGCTCCAGGAGTTGCAGGAAAAGCAAGGAGCGACATTCTTCTCATTGTTGAATCATTTTCATTAAATTCTTTTACACTTCTTCCTTTATTTTCCCATAAAAAAGCGAGGGTGAAAGATTCATGCATTTCAACAGTTTGGCCTTCCGCAAACTGATTCTACTAAAATAGGGAGAAGCAACCTGCTAGCACAACCATCGACCATCCGCGTGCGACCCACATTTGTGTATGCAAAATGTAAACTTTTCTTTAATTACATTATTTCGTTTCACTCATTGTAAACATAATTACGATCGTTTGTTAAAAGTACTCATTCTCCCGGATTCGCAAAGGCCATACAAACACGCTACCGAAAGAAGTCCTTTTGTGTGAATTTTCCAGCCAGAGATACTCTTGTTGTTCACCCTACGATACAATCGAAGGAAACACTTATTTTCTTACTTCGATTTCGATTCCGCGTGGCCACATTGTGTACACGGACACAGCCCTGGAGCTATGGGATGAATATTTTACTGCCAGCTTGCCAGAGCACTAGGCGGAAGCGAATCAAGTCAGGTGCAATCACGTACGCGTACGCAACAACACCCTAGTTACCATGGAGATGAAGTTACGCTTCCTTAGACCAATGACTCTCTCTTTCTCTCTCTCACACACAGACAGTAGAACAACGCAAATTAAACAACCGAAACGCAAGTGCATAGGCGTACGAATGCAACCGATGAAAACGCGTATGGTTGCACACTTCGAATCGCTCGCTCTTGGTTAGATCGATTTTTCCGTAAACAATTTTATTTCCTTTCCGATCGATGTGGCTGAGTGTGTGTGCATGTGATTCTACGTTCCATACGAAGCAAAAATAGAAGTAACAAACCCACGCTGCCCTCTTCATTCCGGTAGACGCTCAGGATGCTTTTTTTGCTTTTACCAAAATTCCACCCAGAATGACTCATTACACCTGTCGGGAAAAACCCTCTAAAGCGAAGAGGAGATGCTGCTACTGGGGACCGTATCTCCATCCACCCACAAATCTCTCGATTGTCCATCGAAACCCTTCTCTACAATAACGTGTTATTCAGCATGTGTATGGGGACTGTCCACCATTGAGAGTAGTATAATATATTTTCCGATTTGAATTTGGGAATTGGTTGCAAGTCCCTCAGGTGTTGGAACAAAAACCACGGCGAACACTCATGAAACACTCGCCCTCGTTCCCTTTTTATCGGTTTTGTATCGCTTGTTTGAACGCTCTTCTTGCATTCCCGTGTTTAGAATGAGATTGGCATAAATTTGCATTTCAAATAGCTTGCAATTCAGATTGTGCGGTGTGGTTGAAATAGTGGTCAGTGTGGGGGTTTTAGAGTCGATCATTTTGCTATTAATACACTTCAGCTAGGAAAAAAAGCACAGCACATAATGAAGGGCGACACTAACATAATTTAAAAAGGAATCATTAACTACTTTTCTATAAAAACGTGTATGTTTATCAACAAAAATAATTAAAATGTAATTGTTCTTTACAACAAGAATCAAGTTACAATCATTTAACACAAAATTTAAACAAAAAATCAATTGATTGTTTCTCAATACCTTCCATAACCTAACTTCATCACGAACAATGTACAAATAAACTCCTCAGCTTTTCCCACAATCAATTAAAACCGAATTTACGGTACACAAACAATCGAAAAACTTCCCAAAAACATAGCGATCCTGCACTGTTCCCCAACATTATATTTAATAACGCATACAAAAATACACAATGAACCACATTCCTCCGGTGGCAGCCAGTCTACCGGATGCAGCAATGTTTAAAAAAACTCACATACACTTTGTGCGTACCTTAACCACGAGAAAAACCACGCTCCAGTTTGCAGGTGCGTGAAAATGATAGATGAAGGCTTTTCCATCACTCGACTCAGAGGTTGTGTGGACCCGCTTCACGGTAAAAGCATTGATTATAAAACGAAGTTGTGCAAAAAAAACAGGTGCATCATGCACACAAGTGGAAATGTGCAGGGAAAAACACCACGGGAAAAGCGGTCAACAACCCACCCCCTCTCTCAACGCGCCATCATCATCGAGTGTGTGTGTGTGGCGGTGGCGCCATATGGAATATGCACTGTTGCGTAAATTAAAATTGTCGGCCACTTGCTGTAGCCGCCGGCATGTCCCGCCTTCATTTGCATCTCCCCTTTGTCCTCTCAGACTCGCTGCTCATCGGTAGCGGCATCGTCCAAACCAGGGGAGGTCAGTGAAGCAATCAATGCTCACAAACCGTCCGTAAGAATGGCGCTCAATCGCGTCGGACACATATTGCCTTATCCTTGCCGCTACCGACCGACAACTGACCCCCGATGGCTGTAATTTATAATTAACAACGAAATGTGTATTCAAAGAAGGAGTCCTTATTACATCAACAAACGAGCAAATAAACAAACAAACAGGAAGAATGATGAAAAAGGAAATGGGAAATGCCCGACAAACGCGAAAACAATAATCACTTAATTAATCCATCGCTCAATAGAGTCGTAATTGAAATGCTTACCTCCGGATTCTGAACCCATTAACAATTAATATCGACAGAAACGATGAACTGGGAGGGCTGCTTCGTGAGCGACATTTTTCATATCGATTGCCGTCCACGTGGAACAATCGTTTCTAGGTGATGGCGTGTCCGTTGGGAAAATACAAGCTTTCTTCGCCCTTGAATGTTGGCTAGACACGAAGCAATAATGATTTTTGTTGGGCAAGAGTATTATTGAGAGTAAATCATTCATATTTCAACATTACATTTGTCTTCCCTTTTCTTCAAGTTATTCAACTAAATCTGTTTTTTAAACGTTAACGTTTAATTTAGTTTCGTTATTTTAAACTACTTTTAATTGTTAAATAAAAAAGTTTTTTTTTACTATTTCTTTCGTTTCCCAAATCGTTTTCCGATCAATGAAAATTAAATTCCCATTGACCAACCCGATACAACCGTAATGGCTTATTATGATCGCTTCTAATCACCTTCCTGGCTACGAATGGACCATTGACCATTGAGTTTATCGGGAACTTGTACCCTGGTCGCCAGAGAAAATTCCGAAATCCCTGCAACATCCCTAGACAAATGGATGAAAAAACCTCGCTGTCTTCCTTTACCATTTCACAGCCTTTATCCCTTCATCAGGTTAACACGTTTCTTCTTTAATCGGAAAATAGGAAACCCACAAACTTCCTCGTTTTTCTCTCTGTTTCTCTCTCTCTCTCTCTCTCTCTCTCTCTCTCTCAAAAGGAAAGATCTTTTCGGTGGCGGTGGCCCGAAATTGCCCCACGTGTCGTCTGGTTGTTTCATTTTTCAATTACCCTTTTCACCCTTGGTGCGGTGTGATGGTGTGCCCTCGATCGTAATGTCGTGCAGTGTGAACTTACCCAAACTTAGCACAAAAAAAAAGATGAAGAAGAAAAAAAACAGAAAGAAACAAATGTCTAGCCACCATATCCCAGGGCAACCTCCGATCAAAAGCATGGTCTGCTGCTGTTACTACTACTGCTGCTTGCAACGGAATGCCTTTGATTGCCATTATAAGCACCATTATCCTTGTAGTCAAACGAGAGCAAAAAAAAAGGACAACCTCAAGATGACTTCATGCAGTTTAACGACATTAAAGGGACCAGAATCGAGAAACGAAGGAAGCACAAAAAAAAACGATTTCCATTTTCACTTTCTTCTCAGCTAAGCGATTGCTTTTTTGTGCGACGATAAGGGTTGATCGTGTAGAAAGTGATCAACATTCTCGGTTCCGTATCGGTGCACTTTTATCACCATCCGTATGGGAGGTTAAGAATTGTGACGTAGTAGACTCCTAGAGAGCTTCTCTAATCTAGCTATTGCTCCTGAAGCTTGCTAGAATTTGACAAAATTTGCTTCTCACCTGAAGCGCTTAAATTACATTTGCGATACTTGAATTTTCATAAATTTCTTCTACAGTTCTTCACACAGAAAAAGGACACTCTAAAATATAAAAAACGACCACTTTCTAAGGAAGCCGCATTCTCGTTCCTGTCTGCCTGTCTGCCTTGCCATAAGCTAGTGGCGAGTCCAGCCATGAAGCCCAAATCCACTTACCCTTATGTATCGTTACAGGGCGGGCAAGTCTGTCGAACCACCATCTGTGAGCAAGAGGACAGTGAAAAACCCTCCGGTATTACTTAAAATAAAATTTAATGGCGGATGTAATTTCGGAGCCACCGGTTTTTTCTCCCAGCCCAGATAAATGGTAGTACGGTGAGCATCCATTTCATTTATTCCCACTCAACACACATTTCTCGTGCTCGGTTATTCTTCCTTGTGTGCGCCATGCACACCGGCAAAGGCGAGTCCCGAAAGATACGGATGAGTAAGGTAACACCGTGTTAACATTTTTCGCGTGCGAACAATGTATGCCGACTGCAATGTTTTACCTATTCTCTAATTCTTTCATAAGAATGAAATTATATTTTCCATGTGCGACACAGTGTTCCGATTTTATTCTAGTCTAAAAGGACAAGAACTTAGGGATGAAATGTAAGAGGATGGAGTAGATAATCTCTCACAAAATCTGAGATTTATTCTCAACTTTTATACCACCCCCCCATGGCTCGTGCTCTCTTTACAGCGACAAGATGTAATAAAGATATTTAAAGTGACTTTGCGCTTTTTTTTCATCCTCTTTCGGAAACACATCCCTCGTATAGAAAAAAAAAATATGAAATCCTTATCAAACGATCTACTACAATGTGTCCACTTGTGGTGTTTCTATCGTCTATTCCCCCACATGAATGCGTAATATTTTGCTAACTTATCATAGCATCCTGATACAGTTGCAGCAACGGCTTAACGGAGGGTTCTCATCACGATTATCAGCATGATCAATCGCCCATTCGTTATCGAGATTCATAAGGCAGCGTGTCATGCAGTTTATTAAGAGAGAGAGAAAACATGTTGGTTTACCACAATAAAATAATGGTAAATGGTATAGTAAACGGAGATAATATTTGAGTAATAAAAATTGTTCATGGAAAATAATATTTTTGAACAAGTGAAACCTACAAACGATTCAGGGTTGTATTTACTTTTCTTCTTTTTTAATATATTAAAGGGAAATAACTAATAATACTAACCTTGGTTGTTGTGTTTCTTGCTCCTTCTGCTATTCCTTTTTTATCCAATATTATCGATCAACGTCGATACATCATTTCGCCGTTTTTTTCTGCAACGATTTTCCGCTTTGATTGTTGCACAAACCACTCGCGTTTAGTTTCACTTTCGAACCACCCAAATAGCTAGTGGCCTACGTGTATTCACAGGGTGATAAATCAAACTTTATTTGCTCCTTACGCTTTTGTCAACTAAAAGCTACCAAGCAAGTAGCACAGTAGCATCCTACAAACGATCACGCACCGATAGCACTTGCATACACCAAGCTAGACACCACGCAACGACACCTACACGAAACGGGACGCGCCCTTGCATCTCAATACGCGGACCAAATGACCGGACCGTGGCGGTTACCATTCGCGAAGTAATCCGAAACTCACATTCGCACAGACACCGGCAGGAACAAACAGTGTGAGCTCCAATATACGATCAATGATTAATGGAACAAATATCTCAACACAACGCACCAACACGAGTAGGCAGATCGGATCCACAATTTCTACTGCAGCAGTAGCAGCATCCTCATAATCCTAACGGCGCACAGTAAACACACCTAAGCCCAAGCTCGAGCTCAAGGACCAGCAGCAGATTCATTAACCACACAGGACACGTACACACCGGAAAAGCGGTCGTACCGAAACTCGAAAGCCCGATCAGAGCCTTCATCCTACCGGAGGGATGCACTTTTAGCTCCCCATAGTAACACTAACCTAAACCCAAAAACGACGAACTGTTCCTTTCGACGCCGTTTGTACGACGAAAAAACTCCAAACACAGCACTATGGTTCCACACCGACGAACGGTCTATTCACTACTGAAGCCCTGTTGAAGCCGCGTACGCTATGCGGAAAATGTGCTTCCTTGAATCGGAATGTTGTTTACAAATCGGGTGGCCCTTACGTAGCTTTTTCCCAAAGGCGAATGGAAAACCGAGAAAATGAGTTCCATTCTTACTCTCTTGCTCTTGATTTTTGCTGAGCTCTGCGAGAGTAAACTGAAAAAGTGAGCAAAACCCGTCTGTAAACAGAGAATGAGTTCCACCCAAAACCGGCCGGTATTTCCGGCATTCGGCTTTCTCAGAACCGAAATGTGACACCACCATCATGCGGGTGTTGTCATATCAAGCAAAAAAAGGATGCGAAGGCGACAATACGCGCGTGTGCAATGTTTGAGTTGTTTAGGGGAACTGCCACGGTGCGTTCAGGGAACGGATATTTTCACGGTGAGGCAAGTTTGTTCCGGCAGTTTGATTATGGCGCTATGTTTGTGCAGGCGCGCAGCAGCGTGATTGTTGTGCCGGATGTGTGCTAATCACACGCAAAAAGGGGTTGGTCTTGTTCGAACAGATGATAAAAAAACGCACTAAAATAAAGAGAAAAACGGGGATGATAATAATATTATGCTGTAAAATATGCTCATAATAACATCATTCTCACATTTTAAAATGTGTTCGTGTCCACAGACGTTGCTCACTTTGTGATCAAGAGAAATCAATACATCTCAAATCACATGGAACACCTCGACCATTAAATAAACCTTCCTTTTATCGTACCAACACATCGAAATGAGCCACTCCAGCGTCACTTGATTTTTGTCCGCAAAAAACACACTTTTGACTCCGTTTTCAAGCATAAATTCGTTTTCCTTCATAATTTCCTTAACGCAACCCACTTCAATTTCCATTTTCTTACAAAATTTCCACGAAAATCGTTGTATTTTCTTTCTAATTTCACATTTCACACGAAACGACGCAGTCCGAACCGAAATACTAACGACGCCACCGACAAACTGCTATCGATCGCCGTGTAAAGATCGAGCGCGTGGCTTGATCATACTAACACCACTACACGATACTGATAAGCCGATCATACTCTGCACTACACGCACTGTACCGGAGCCGGCTTTTGTTTTGCATTCGATTGGATATTGTTGCCTTCTTGCTCTCGCTCAGTTTAGGTTGTTTCTATCCGGAGGTGAGAGCGACAATAATCGAATTGCAAAAACAAAATCTATTAGGTGTCGGATAGTGAGGTTAAGTCAAACTAATATTAGATTTTTTTTCTTTCTTATCTCTTTGAAAAGTGTAAACCCACGTATCGAAAGTACGGTATCGCTTCCAGGAAACTATCCCTACCAAAAAAGGGATGTACTTAACCTTACCTTATTCTCCCTGCTCCTATCAATAGAACAGTCAAAGATCGTTTCCGGGAATGGATACCTTTCCTTCTGTAAGCTAGAATCATCCCGAATCCTTCCCTTTCGTTTCTCGAATTGAAACTGACGTATCAAAACATCCTTTCCTTTTTGGAAATTCTCTAAACCTTTTTCCGGTGATGCCCATTTTTGCCCTCCCGTATCGGTGTGAACTTTATCCTTCAGACGTTATCAAACGTACGAGGTGCCCTTTTACACGGGTATAAACCCCAACACCAACAACCAAATGAACACCGTTACCTTCGCCCCAAACCCCGGTCGAAAGTCATTAGGTTTCCTAGAAGATGAAAAATGAAACACGCAGCCAGCATCGTGGTTGTCCCTTCGCACCTTTTACACAGGGATCATCAAATACACAATGAAGTCCTGTCTCCTCCTATCCCTGGCTCTCGTAAGAACCACAAAAGTATTTCCAAACGACTTTTCATCCACACATCCACTGTATAGAAAGTGAAAACGACAAGAGAAATTCCACCGAGAGTCATAAAAACCGTCCCCATTCACACAACCTCACAGGTACTACCTACTATAGGCTAAGGCTGAAAGACTCCGCCTTGCAAAGATGTTTATAATTTCACCCTCCTGGTGTCGGAGTTGCGGTTTACCACCCCCAATTCCTCCCGCAAATCGAATGCCAAGATGTCAATGTCACACAAATATGCACTCATTTCGGCACGAAGAACCTGTCGATTGCATGTCTTGCCGGTCCGGTATCACCCCTCACATACAGAGTACCAGTGTTGGCACGTGTCAAAGGAAAATGAGGGAAAATAGTTTTGTGAACTTTTCCGCAACCCCACAGAAAGTGTACATGAGGAGAGAAGAGAAGGAAAATTAGATGTGATGAGATTAGAATAGCTTTGAGGTTGAGGACAATAGGTTGGTCGGCTAGCTCTGGGAGTAAATTAAAAAATTACCCTTATGCAGACATGATAAAGCCACGAATGGTCGTCAAACACTTCGTACGCAACGCCTCTCAACATCTGCAACCAAACGGGGCAAGGATAAGGATCTCCAGCCCTCTGGATAGCTTATCTGTTTGATAGTAGACAAACAGATAATAACATCTTCTTCAATGTCTAGGTATAACAATAACCGGATGTTTCCCTCTAACGCCTATTAAACCACCAGCTCAAATGCACCCTACTCAGTGACACGCTGTCTCGTGACAAGTGTTCCGGACTTCAACCTTTAGCTGTTTACCCAAACAACAAATAACGCCCTCCCTTTGTTGGGTGGCAAATCATCCAACCTTACACAACCTCTTATTTTTTGCAAAACATTTCCTGTAAATCATTAGTCACAAAGCCTCTCTTCTCTCTCACTGTCCGTGGTAGTGCTCGCATCGTGCATCGGTCTGGGCGTTCATTAATCATTGTGAGTAAATCACAATTGACAGCACAATTACATCAATTTCCCCGCTTCATGGATCGCTAGAATTGCAATTAGGAGAAGGTAATTGTGGTTGAACGCATTCGTTTGCTTTTTTTTTGTTTCCTTCATCTACCTTAATTCAACGTCACCAGGATCAATATTCAATTGAGCAGCCATTGTTTTTTTTTTTCGATTAATCCTATGGGAAACATCTTCGTGCTTATCTTTTGCAGGTTTTGTACACCTTCAAGCGTATCCTCTTCGTAGTTCCCTGACAAGGTTTTTACGTCACTAACCAATGATAGGACCCTAATTGTAGTCAACCTTACCTTCATCTCCTTCTACGCGTGCCAAAGTTGTGCATTTTTCAGTGAAATTGATTTCTTCCTCCTAGTGTTCAACCTTACTTACCTGTGTTACCAGTTCATACACACTGCCGTTTCTGTTCGGAAAATCCCATCCACAAGCAAAGTGCCATAGATGTTGGCACGAATCTCTCTACACGGAGGGATGAAGGATATTCCTACGAGGGCAATAAACTGCCTTCCGCTCGTGTTGGGATTTCGTGCTTGCGTTCCACCGCCATGAAGAAACATAATCTTATGCCCTTTTGGAGACACGACCGAGCAGTTCTCTTGCATTCTCTATACAACCACCATCACATGCAGCACTCACCCGTCTGCGTTAGATCTTTGCATCTCGTTTTAATGTATTATCACATTTAGCGTACGACGACATGTAACCGTCGCGTTCGCCACATCCACTGTCACACTGCTGTCTTGTACTACGAAACTGTTCTACCCAGAATTTGTGCTCTCGCTTACTCGCTTACTCGTACTATAATGCGAACTTGTTGTCCCTGCCCTATAAACCCTAGTTTTGCTTTGCTCTTTCGAATAAAATTCTTACCTTGCTAAAATATGTACTTTGTACGCTATTTACAAGCCACTATTGCGCCTTCACACACACACACCCACCACTGGGTCTGTCTTGATTGATCGTAGCTGTTTGGACTTGAAACTCGAGCAGCGAACCTCCCCTCGTTTTCCCGGCTGAATCGCACGCGCTCTCTTACACATTATACACAGGAACAATAGAGTCTCCAAAGGAAGAAAGTTAGCTTGGGGTGTGGGTAGGGGAAAGAATAGGAAAAACATCCCCTTAAAACCGTTTCCCCGGGTTTCAGCAGAAGATGGAGAAGATGTGTTTGTTGTGGAAGAGACAAAAATAAATTCCTCATTACGATAGCTTTCATACAAAATAGATACTTCAAAACAAGTGGGCAATCACACTAATCGCAACTACTAAGCTCTCGATTGCTGAAGGAGGAGTTGTTGTTGCTGTTGTTTCCTGATGAGGTTGATGAGGTGATGATCTCTGTTTCTGCTCTACACGCATTTGCCTAACCCTAATGAAGATCCGCATTCGCGCATAATTCTAACATGCTTTACCAGGTCAACTGTTTTCTGTTTTTGTCGTACGCGTTATGTTCCGTTCCACTCTACTAGACCTATGGACCGAATACCTTCTAGTGTACCTCACTAATATTGTTAATCGATAGTGACTCCTGGGACAGTAGTTCGTACTCTCGCTGCATCATCTTCTGTACCCGTTCCATTAGCTCTGGAATGTCGTCCTTCGTTAGCCCTGCGCACGGAACTTCGGGAAGAATTTTGATGATGTTTTGTCCTACAAAAAAAAAAAACGAAATGCACATTACCATTGGTGATTGGAGTTCTGTGGCAAAGTTCACCTTACCTCGATTGAAAATCTTTGCGTTGGATTTTAGGAAATGGTACTTAGAAATGACCACCGGTTGAATGAAGGCTTGCGATTCAACGGCTACGTGGAAGGAACCCTTCTTGAACGGTAGCAGTTTGTCACCGTTGCCTCGCGTTCCCTCGGGAAAGAAAAGAAGTTTCGCCTGTCGGATGAGATAGAGAGAGCGAGAGAAAAAAAGGTTGTGTGTCAGTATGTATTATGTACGGAAGTTGGCGGGTGGAGGACGGTTTCCGTTCTACTTCGATAGCGCGTACCTGCTTCTCGTTGATGGCCTTTGCTTCCTTGTTGATGACGCTCTTGGCTGAATCACGGTTCTGCCGATCGATAAACAGTGTGCCCCAGAGCCAGCAGGCAAGCCCGAACGGGAACATGTACAGTACCTCCTTTTTCGCGACCACCGTCGACCTGCCCATGATGGGCCAAAGCTCAGCCAGAACTGGAAATAATAATTTAAGGAAAGTTAGGACTCTTGCTCGCCAATTGCTAGCCAATAGCCACTCATACCAATTAAGTCCAGCGCGCTCTGATGATTCATCAGCACAACTCCACCATGATTTCGTTGAATGTTTTCCTTTCCACGCACCGTAAACGATGCACCAAGCATCTTGCCAAAGCCGATACATAAGTACGCTGGAATTCTGAAGAGAGAGAGAGAAAAAAGGAAGAATTAGTTTCAAAGCTTCAACTTTAAATATCAATAACTTTTTGTCCAGTTCTTTTGGACCCTATAACGTAAAAGTCTTTAACATTCCTGTTGCGTCGTACCAACCAACCACCTGTGCGCCTATCAATCATTCGAATTCAGCCAGCTTGTTTTTTCCACCTCACCATCAACAATTTAGTTCATTACGGTTAATCTATCGAGTGAAAAGGCCATGCGTTCGTGCCCACGCTCGCTCGAGGTATAACGAATCATCCTTCGGCTGTTGCTGGAACCACCCGCCATGCATAATTAACGTAATCGCCAGCCTGGAAAGGGGTTTCCCGGTAGCTATATTTTCTATCCCAACGCGAGTTCCCAACTACCTTCGCCCACCGTCACGCGGCAAGGGCTCACCATACGCCCCAAGGACGAAGACCCACGCACTACGGGGTTTGCAAAGGATATGGGGAACGCGAAATAAATGAAAGCCCCAAAAGAAGCACAACCCATAACTTGTGAGCGTTGTGAAATGTTCGAAACGGAAAGTCATCCCATCAGTGGCCTACATCTCCCTGGTAATGGCGGAAACGTGAGTCCCAGAGTACAGCACCGCGTGCGTTTTTTTTTTTACTTACAGCGCATTTCGATAGTCCCGGGGTCGGATCAACATTAGTGGCACTGGACCGACGGCACACACCACCGAGAAGGCGATGAAGCAGAAGAACTTGAAGTAATAGCGCGCTGTCGACGACAGCGTGATGATGAAGAACGCCATGAAGGCCAAACCGAGCAGCTCACCGTTCGATGTGGTCATCTAGTGGAGGGGGGTGGAAAGGAAGATTTAAGTCAAGAATTAGTATCGGTCATTAGCGCGAATAAAGAATAACTAAAGCAAAAAAACATCGGAAGTTATTAAAGAGTTTTATCACACAATTTATCACACCGAATTCTACTCCATTACGTCAATTACGTCACTCGATTCTAACGCCTAGCATCTTCACACTCGGGATCGCTAATTACACTTACAAACTATCATGGCTCACGTATATGGCACGATGGTAACAAAAAACTGGGAACCTTCACCACAACTTCACTCATTAACAGCCCATCATCCCGAGACCGTCAATCGTAAACAAGCGCGTCGCGTTACAAACAAACGCATCGCCACAACTGAGCTGCATCTCAGGGTCCCAGGGTTCCCAAGTCCAACACGACGTACGTCTATCGACCACGCGGTCCGATAGTGATAACTTTGCGATATTTCGACCATTCCCCGTCGATGATTAGAAAGTGCGTTATCACAAACCTAGCCCCAATATACGCTTTAAGGTGGTCCACCCAAACAGGTGGGAACTCTGGCTATTGATAACCGTTCGAAAAGTAGCTATTTCATAAGTTTTGTCCGAGTGTGATAACACCGACGTCGATCTTTAGTTTACTTCGCGATCAAATCAAATCCAGTACCGGATGTGAAGCGATATTCGTACACTAGTTTCCTCCATGGGGAGGGTCCTTGACCTAATACCTTTTCCATCTGACTGAGCGGTTCCTGTTTTGCACAGATGCACAATAACTCAATTAATCTAACGAACACCAAAATTGACTAATCAACCAACAATACAAGTGCAACAACCACTTACTGTATGACTATATTTATAGCGAGATACAACGATCAGCCACAAAATTGACTCCACTTAAGGGCAATCCACACCGTACTGGTCCGAACCGACCCGTGAGGCGATCTTGCAAACACGTGACGCGCATCTGCCCGAGTCACCAAACGACAAAACACCCTACACCTAACTAATGCGATTAATCCGATATAAGAAAAGGCGCAAGTTTCGCGAACTCCCGCTGGTGCCGACGACGATAAAAGCGCCAGCAAATGGCGCAAAGTGGTAAAGAAAGGCGAGTGAGATTTTTAACTGCCAAACAGTGCAAAAAATTGTGTAATCTTTTGCGGTTTGATAAGCGGTAAGCCTTCAAGACTTCAAATCCGACATATCTTAATATTGTAATAAGTGAAGGTGTGTGACTGACGGTGCGTCTCGGTGTACTAATCCTGGTGCTTTATCAAAGGAAATTGAGGATTTTAGGATGCCGTGCCTTCACCCGATATTCTGGACATCCCAGCAATTCTTCGCCAGATAGTAAAGGCCGTTGAAGGTCGCCAGGGCAAGAGTGGGTTAGGTTCAAAGTTCGTTGAGCCTGCCGGTTCGAACTGACACACTGTGTTAAAATGGCCTAGCGGCACGCACATGCCACTGGCCGTGTTCATCGTGTTCATCGGAACTTAAAAGGTTACATGCGACATCCACGATATGGCTAGCAGATAGGATCTAATCAAGACATTATTGCCGGAAATTGGCCCTCAGATCATTGGAGGTTCCCACGAGATAGCATTTACCGCCAGCTACCACGACAGCTAACACGTCTTTTATCACAATTCTTCCACTACTGACAACGATTTTTAATTCACCTTGCTAACTACCTCCTCATGGGCCATCGATTTCGGAAACACAAATTGCGAAAAAGGCAGCAGCAAAACCACAAGCACCCACAGCGCACACGATGCAGACAAGCCAGCGACAGAAACTGAACTGCAATTACTGTTCACCGGCACCACGCTGAACTGATAACAGAGACCAGAAGTAGCATTAGAAGCTTTCCGACCCACACACACACGTCTACCGAAGTACCTCCTCCTGTTGTCCGGTTCAGGTAAAGTGAAAGTTAGGGACGCTCGTAATTATCATTTACAAATACGGCCTAAGAGGCGAGTGCCCTCAACTGTAGGAGCTGGTGCAGGAACCATTTTGGCAACCGATACAACCGAGTTCAACAAACCATTTCTCGCTGGTAAATAATTGAACTTGACGGTAGACTCTGGGGACTGGTTTTTGGGGGAGGTTAATTTGGAAAAGTACCACCACCGCAGCCGTACCACGTTCCTGCTTCCGGTGATTGTTTGTAAACATTCCGAAGCGCACACACCATCGACCACAACATTCTACGTGAAGGTATGCGGCGGTACAGCATATGACGGCGGCGGTATTATGTTGCTAAGGGTAGAAAGAGGTGTGTTTTATCAATATTTATTGATTTGTGGCCGATAGAGAACGGATGCAATGCGTACGTATTATTTCGATTCGTTTTGTGTTTTGGAACCAGACACGAACCGGCCACGATTGTGCTGTTCATCGCACGATCGTACCACATTGCATCCGGAGCGATCGATGCATCATCATCATCATCTGGTCTGTGTAAAAGCCCGTGTGAGTATGTGTGTTTGCCTGTCATAGCGATAGAGACACGCTACGGCACACGCCATCAACATCGCCCTTCAACGGTTGCGGCTTAACGGCTCATGCAAACATAACACGTGATCGTCAATTGACCAATGCGCCACCGGTAAAAAAACGCCGGCGATCTTTTCGTTCAGTACAGCGGTCAACAGCATGGGACGGTAGAGATGGTATATACCTTCGACACAATTATCACCATCTGTCTGCTGGCTAGGCAGCGTGGTGACGTTAGTTTGATATAGGAACACGCGCGATCCATGTCTATATTGCACAATCGTTATCAGGTTGCAGGAAGATGCGCAAAGTAATAGCAGGTGTTCTTGAGCAGCTCTGTTTGATTGTTGAGATTTTTTGGCATTCTATCTGATAATTTGAGGTGATGTGTGATCTCTATTTATCAAGATCAACTGGTTGTCAACTTACAATCTGTTGGTGTTATGGTACAGGTGTGGCTAATCTAGGTAAAAGAAGACCTACAAAATGGAGAAAACGATGGAGCTACTACTCTATTTCTATTTTTTTAATGAAACGAATTCATTTAAAAAATATCTTTTCCAAACGTTTAGCACTCGCTAATCCTCTTGATTAAACACATTTGAGTTTTAATGGGAATTTAAGGTCAAATCTCTTTGGGAATTGATCATCCACATTGGAGACATTTTTGGTTGATACGCTGAAAGAGAGTAATGGACCAATATTTCTCTTCTTGAAAGACCTGGACAAGATCTAAGAGTGTAAAAATCAGGTGTTACCAGTACTTCTTGGTTCAACTACTTAGACTACATACTTAATAGGTATTAGTTGGACTGCTTAGTTTCAGAATTCTGAATTATTACATCTTCAGTCCAAAAACCGGCGTAATATTGCTTACTAATTTATTTACTTATCAAATACCAATTAATTTAAAATTGAAGTGACCAAGTGTTCGTCTACACCATCTTTTGTTTCAAAAATCTTTTCTAAAATCCAAGATCTGAATCTTGAGCAAGTAATACACAAGACTATTAAGCCTGTCTTGAGTCATGGCTAGTAGATAGGACAAAGTTCTGCAAGCCTTCTGATCGGTGTCATTAGCACGAGCAGTGCAATCTTCTTTAGGTCACTTATCTTACTGTACTACCTCTGAATGTTTCAAGTCTTTCTGGTTGTTTGTTTTCTAAGCCCGTTTGGAGAGTGTTTTCCCGACTTGTAAAGAAGCTGAGTTGTCTGATGTAATTTTGATTTAATTTGAATTTTTCTTTTGCTCTAAAACCTCGAGAATAATACATTCGAAGTCTGAATCGTTTTATTAATCAATTTAATGAAGATTCTTTAAGCTTCAATATGAGGAAGTGCCTAAAGATAATTGCCACGTGTCAACCACTGTGACTTACTGTAGGATGGATTAATAGATCAAAGAGATCTACGACTTAAATATGACTTGTCTACATAATCTCATCATATCATGAGAAAGACACCGGACAATCTCACCTGCACCTGCATATCTACGATAGAATCGTGGATCTAAGCAACTAAGCAATATCTCAACTTACCTTGGCGGTTTTGTTTTGGACGTCCGATTAGCGATGTAAATTAAACCGATGCAAACTTATTGGTTGCTCCAGGAACCGAGGTAAGGTTATTGTACAGTCACAGTATCAAAACCACACACACATACACACACACATAGGAATACACAAATGCACTAGTCAAATCAATCAAAACGAACCTCACACAAATGCTGACCCGATGGCGCTCCACTTCACCTCCATTGGCCGGTATGCCCGGTTCCACCGGGTTTCATCGGTCTAGCTACACGACAAATAAATTGTTCTAAATTTACTTCAATTCTCCGATTCCACCAACTCGGCCGAGACACGGACGGACAGACAGCACACAACAACAACAACAACAGACCGGCAATCCGATTGACGAAATTCCGGTTCGTGGATGTGTTCCTCTTTCGCACACCCAATCTCAAACACTATTTCTTTCTGTGATCATAGGCTGCTTTGCTCTGCTGCACGTGATTGCACAACCTGCATATCTGACTTGTTGTAGGTCCGAGGGATGGATGAAACGGAACAGGGAGCAATGTTTATTTTCGGTACAGCGGACGGACACAATGCCAGACAAAAGAGAACCTCAGGTTCGATATGTGCAAGGGTTTATTTAGGTTTGGGGATCAATGGTAGGGTATTAATGGACATAGAGAAACAGGTGATGCGGCGCTGATTTACAGCTGTCCCCAGCAAATGGGAGTTTTGTGGTGGGTTTGGGACACTAGAAAAAATCAACGAAGAGTAAGAGAAACCAACATGCAACGTGTCCTCGAATATCTCCAACCTGTGTTTGCACGTGGTGTTCCCATTCTACCAACAACCACCAAGCAAAAGCTCGTGTCTAGCAGCAATTCCGGATGTCTGGCCTGTGTCCGTCACAAGGATACTTCCGAGAAAGTACACCCCACTCGGTGCACCAGTGTTGGGTTGAAGTCGCACACCAAAACAATCGCACACACGTCGTCGGAAACGTCAAACGAACCACAAGGATACCCTCCCTTGTGAGTGAGCTTTCGTCTCGCCGGAAGGAAAATCGCCGGTGGGAAATCTGTCTCGACGGAAGACAGAAAAAAAACGGTTCGAATGTGTGTGTGTTTTTGGGGGAACACTACACGCACACCTGCTGTCACTGCGTCGAAAGGATGGATGCCCGCATCGAAGCGTACACTAGCAACAATTTATCACTGCTTTCCTATTTGTTGTTTGGCAAGCTTACAAGAGCTTTGTTTTAGTTTTGCGCGCACACACAAACACACCCAGTTAAACGCCGAACTCAGATACAAAAGCCACACTTTAGTACCGAAATAGTCTTCACTAGTCTCGCCACTTGCCACACTGAAGAAGCCGTGAGCGTTCGCGGTCGCTACGGACGGTGGCCGTTCCGTAGCGGGGTTTCAAACGGAAATAAACACGACTGCGGCCCGTAAGCTTTCCCGAGGTCCATCATCATCTTCACCATCTGCTGGTATGGCGCATGCGTACAGTGAGGGACGGAAAAAGGGGGTTCGTTTGTGAAAGTAAATTTATACATTTTTTTATAATCAAACATTTAGTAAAGTATAGAGAGTTAAGAGTTAAGAGAACAAATTAACGTCTCGTTAAGCGTGCTTAAAGAATGTTAGCTTACCACAGCAATGGAAAAAAAATGTTATAGACACATTTTGTCAGGCACTGTAACCATCAACACCGTACGGCAGTCAGCGTTGGTGCCGACCGAAGAAAGAATTATCAAATTTCTAAAATATTTTTCAACACAACACACTTCAAAAGTATTTCATTTCATTAAAAAAAGTATGTAAAAACACTGTATTTAGCTATTTTTGTGATAGAAATCCCGTTAAATCTTTGTTTCAAAAATTCAAAGCTCGCCCGGTTCGCGGTTTCGATTCGAGCTGTTAACGTTACGCATTGTCGAGCAGTTGTTTTCGAAATCGTTCGAGCGGTTCATATTCTGAACGAATCGAAAAAGCTCTCGATTGGAAATTCGAAGGAGAGACTGTGCTTTCTGTGATAAGTAAATCACAAAACATTAGATTTAGAAATTTTCAAAAGCAGTTTCTACGATCAAAATCATGCCCAAATCATTGCTTTTAAAGCTGGCATTAAAAACGAAGATTAATTTAATCCAGCCTTATCCGGCATCTAATAAAAACGCACGCCCTCCGTTATGAAAATATTGCTTCCGGCTCTTAAAGCTTGTCTGTAAAAACAATAACAATCTTTCCTTTCCCTTTTGTTTAACTTTCCCCACAAGCGGTGGAAAAACTAGCAAAAGGTCAAACAAAAATAAACCTTTGTGACGTACACATGCGTGTGTTGTGGATACGAGCAAACAGGGACGAAAGCTAATCAAAGCAAAAGGTTCATGGGTGGGTCACTACTAATTTGCATATTTTCCATTGCCGGCACACCAATACCAGTGCACCAGAAAACACGCAACAGACCGATTAAACGGGGGAGTGGTGGGTTCTGATTTGAATCCAGTACACTTTCTCCTTACGTCTTCTACACAAACACTGGCATGCATCGGTCCACTGAACAGTACACGCGTCCCACAAGAGAGGTATGTAGTTTCCTAAAATTAGCCGTACGTGTTTTGCTTTATTTCGACCTAAACAACAACGTTGTCCTAGACAAGCACGTAGTTCCTCACAGTTAATTTTGTTTTGGTTTGATGTTGGTTTGTTTCACACTACAAAGTAAATATAATTGCACGATTTCTTAGTACCACGTTTCAAAAACATAGCCGAAATCGGAATCCCTGTTCCACTACAGATTTTACGGTGACTCACTACGTATTTTTTACAGCGTTCCTGTGTTCCTCCTTTCGGCCACTCTCACTCACCTTTCCCTATGATGTAGGATCACACTATGTCTACGGTACAATTTTTAACTCCTGCCTGTTCACTCCTTAGTGATTGTTTAACCTTTTAGCACATCAACACAACCACCGAATGAATGTGTCCGTAATGTCAATGTATGTTCTTACTACTCTAGCTAATCCCTATATGCGTTTTTCTGTTTGTGTTTTGTTACGTCGTTCCTGTCTTTTATAGGGTTCATCTCGCACGATTCTTCTGCCTATTCGTTTCTCATCTTTCAGATGGTGTCGATTGAAATTGCTTATCGTACTCAGGAAAGTACTCAGGTACCAGGTACGAGCCGGTGATAGCGTAATCTGCCGGGAACCTTAACTTCTTCGGGGATGATGATGATGATCGCTTTGCCTTAACCCTCATTCTCTCGCTCTTACTGCAGATAATAATATCGACGAAGCACGCTTTGGTGACCAGATAGTAGCCACCCGATGGACACCAAATGATCACAGATTGTCTCTTCGCCTTCGCTTCCCCACCAGAAAACGGGTTCCCCTTCTCGTGCTTGTGAACTAGAATTTAGTAGTCTGCATGTAGTGCTGGTCCCCGCAACAATCACTATTATTGCTTGTTTGTTCTTTTGCTACTACTTGTTTTGTTACAGTTCTAGGTTCGCTCGCGTTCGCTTCCGAAGAGGGCACTTCTCAGTTATGGCAGTATTGTTTCGCTTCCGCGCTGAGCGCATCGAATTCCGTCTGCATCAGCTGTTGGCACCGTTCGGTTAGCTCGTTTACGTCCGCTTTCGTCATACCCTTGGTGGGGATTTCGGGCATTATCTTGATGATGACACGGCCCCGCCCGAACCGCTTGCGTTTGTGGTCGAGAAAGTGGTACTTGGACACGATCACCGGCTGGATGATGGATTGCGAATCGACAGCAACGTGGAATGAGCCCTTCTTGAACGGTAGCAGCGTATCGTTGTCGTGCCGCGTACCCTCAGGGAAAATGGCCAGTTTTAGCTAAAAAAAAAACGACAATAAAGAAAAGTTAAAAAAACGGCCGTATGGTAATTTCTGGATCAAATGCCTCGTGCCACATCGTCCTCATCATCATTGATTCATGCGATCGAACGCTTACATGGTCTTTGGTAATGGCGACCGCTTCCCGTTTCATCACATCCTTCGCGGACGCGGTATTTTTGCGATCGATAAACACTACCCCCACAAGGTAGGACGCAATACCGAACGGGAGCATGTAGAACAGTTCCTTCTTCACCACCGGCACTATGTTACGGAACTCTCGCAGCAGTCGGGATAGCACTGCGAAGGAAACCAAGCAACAACAAAAAAATTAACATGAAAGGAAATCATTCTGATTGTTCTCATCGACAGGGAGAACGAACAGGCATTGCGCATCAGTGGCGTGTAGGCGATACTTACTCACTATATCGATTGCACTTTGATGATTGAGCAGTACGACGCCACCATTGCGAACGTTGATATGCTCCTGTCCTCGGATTTCGTACTCCACACCGAACAGCCGAATAAATGCACATGCCACGATGCCAGGAATGCTAGAGGAATAGCAACGAGAATCGAATCGAGAAATGTGAGCATCACTTTAGGACCACTTTTTGGAGGAAATTAAGTTTTCTTCCAGTTACAGAGAGCCACTTACAGCGCATTCAGGGGCCAGCGAGGTTTGAAGAGAAACAGCGGTATCGGGACGACCAGCACCAGGAACGACATCAGTACGATGATAAACATTTTCGCATGGTACTTAAACGTGCTTGACAGCAGGCTACCGACGATCAGGGCCACCACCACCTGGAGCGATAGGCTGTTGAGGAAGACATTCTGTAAGAGAACAAATACAAAAAGACGTAAAGTAAACGAATGCGATGATAAGGGTCCATTAGGGTATGGTCAAATGGAGTGGCTGGCCGAATGTTGCTGGCGAAATGTATGGAATTTGACAGCTTGAAAAGTTGCCAGCCACATTGTTGCTGGCCAGATTCAATCCAGTTTGTATTTTTGCCAGCAACATTCCTATATTCACCTTGGTCGTTAGATGACGTTCCTGCCGCTCCGGGAAAAAGCTTCAGGAAAAAGCTCCGGGAAAAGGCGATGGAATTCTCCACTCCAAAATCGATATCGATGACTCGAGTAGTTCTGGATATGCAATTTATAATTATTCATAGTTTAAGTAAAAGATCTATAAACAAGTTTAAGCAGAACAGCCACACAAAATCATCTAAGTTTTGATATGGTTGTATCAAAACAAAAACAAACACACGTTTGACGTTTGGTGGATGTCAAAGTTATCCATGTTGCCAGCCACTTCCATTGACCAGCCATGCCGAAAGTTGCCGAGCAACCAAGTGGCCAGCCACTCCATTTGACCATACCCTTAGTAAGATGATGTCTATTTTTGGATCTAGTGGAAGGTCTCTCTCTCTCTCTCTCGCTCTATTTACATCGTACTTTGTGAGATTTGATTGCCGGTTTTTTTAATTTGCAACGAGTATTTACTCACTCAAGAACATTGCTGATGGAGTTTGACCCCTAGAGGAGATTCCATTTTGCCAAAACGAGAACTTTAATTAATCTGCAACTTGGAAGGAAAAAAATCACAGCCCAACGAACGTAAACAACTGGCCACAACGCTATAGTGGTGGCTGATAAAAGAGGCTTGACCTTCCTTGCGACGAACTCTCTCTCAAACAAAATCATTCGTCGATAAGAGCGGATGCACTCCAGCAAAACGCTTCGTACGTTGACTTAAAATCACTTCACACCAAGTGCGTCTTTGCCGAGAGATATCGGCTAGTAGAAGCCGGTCATGGCCACACAGAACGTAGTGCTCCTGGGCCGCACTTATCTTCTTCGCACCTTTTGACATCACCAACGGTCGCTAATCGTACCCAACCTGATTATCACCGAAAAGGGGTTAACTCGCGCTTTGCGATTAGTGAGTATACAAAACGCACAGGACGCTTTATCGAATCATGCATGCATCCCAATTGACGTAGTGTCAGTGGCACTTAAGACACCCTGTAGACCCCTATAGCAACCCGAAGCTGCTAATGCATCGAAGTTAGATACCTACTGTAATGTACCTACTTACGAGAGATATATCCAACACGACCTTCTGGCGATAAGATTATTGGAAAGATTAGGAAACAATCAAAGGGGCTGCGGCTTTCCTTTGCTTTGCAAGTAGCTTTGCGGGGAATTTGTGCGACTGATCCGATAAGCTAGCTTACTTTTTCTTATACATTTTTTTTGCCTTAACAGGTGCGTGGAGACTTTCCTGATAAGTTGATGAGTTCTCAGAACTGATTGCAGTCAATTAGATGCTAAGCGATTTTAAATTGTTAAGGGAACATTTAAATGGGATCCTTACACAACCATAGATGATTGCTTTCAAAACCTCAGCGTAACGTGAATCTGCTCTATACCATGTTGCAGTAAAGACCCAAAGATTCTAAAGCAATTATGCGGATAGTCTTAACGCATAATAGATAGGCTCGACGATCGCCAGTAAAAACGGTGCTGGATTACGTGTTCTTCAGTATAGTCACGCATTTGTAGTCTTTGTAGTAGCTGCAACTGCGTCACTATATAACATCGTGCGTTAAGTGTTGTGATGGCGCTACAATTCGCTCTTTGCTAGCTAACATTGTGTCTCAACCTGCTTTGAATCCTAACAATCAGACTCGACCTGATAGACAATAAACGGATTTAACACGTCCGATGTGGAGTTGGCTCATATAGGTGAGTAGTAATACTAGACGAAACATGAAATAAATCACTTTTATATTCTTCTCCTGCAGTTGGTCAAGACATCATATCATCAGTTCACGTTGTTCTAAAAGATCTCCTGTAGAATGTTCTACTACACTGAGTTCTACAGCACATCGATATTCTTAAAAAGATATATCATGCCACATTCCTAAATATCACATTTAGTATACTGAAATCCTGATGATGAGGACTCGTTGTCGGTAGAATTATACAAAAACCGAAGACCTCTCTCATTGGTAGAGGTAATTGCAATTTGTCAGATAGATTGCGTGCTGTGCATTAAAACCATGTTTGTTCATTTGTTGAACCTTGATTGTTGATAAATGTCCTTTTTTGTCACGCATCTAAACTTCTAGATCGTATCAATCGTCCGTTTTTCCTCCTCTTGTTTAACTTAGTTTATAATTCCCCGCCATAGTCACTTGGAACGCTCATTTGCATCATGGGTTTCAAACCGTACGATGACACAGCCGTTATGCCACTCGTACTACGCCTGTTACGGGTTATCGGAGTTTGGGGCGAGTGCCGGTATCGTTACATCCTGGTGTTTGTGTGCTACGGTTTCGGAATTGTGATCCCAAAGGTGTGCTTTGGCTATCCCACACTGGAAGCTTCCGTCCGGGGGTATGCTGAGCTAATTCTCGAAACGAACGTGTTTGGCGGTATGCTGATGTTGTATGTGCGTTACGATCACTTCAAGCTGTTGGTTGGTGAGCTACGATCGTTTGTTTCTGTCGGTAAGATGGAAGTGTATGCTTTATTCGGATCCTAACAACACTAATTCTCCGCTATTTCCCTACCAATCAAACGAAAAGTGATTCAAGATCATCGATCAACGCTGATCCAGAATAATCTGGTGCAATTGAACGTACAACTACAGAAGTACACAATGTTTTATTGCCTGTATATGTGTTGCGTCTGCACGGTGTACTGTATCGCACCGCTTTGCAGTAATGTTGCCGGGTATATGAGCGCCATGAAAGGACAGACTAATGGTTCTACAGCGTTCGAGTTTAATCTGTACCTGGAGCAGGGTTTCTACTGGCTTGACAACCGGACCTCACTGTTCGGATACTGCATCTGTACAGTGTTTATGTTTCCGCTCATGTACCTTTGTGCCTATACTGGTACGTCGAAGGTGGTGACTGTGTTCAACATAATCAAGTACTGCCAAGTGGTTATTCAAACTGTGGTGCTAAAGTTGGAGTATGTGAAGACGCTCCGCGACATAAGACAGCGTACTGATGCGTTGTCCCAGGTACGAGATCTTCATCAGCGTGCGCTTCGTTGTGCAGAATTACTGGAGCTAGTTCTTCAACCACTGCTGCTAATACAGTTCGTCCTTTGCATCTTGATCTGGTGCACCATGATTCTTTACTTCTCTGTATCGGCAAGATACATTGCATTTACTTTTATGTTATAAGATGCCCTCGTTAACTGAGACAACCTTATTTTCTAAGGGAATCAATGTAAAGTTCATCAACATGTTCCTACTTTTTCTGTTCGTATCGATAGAAACCTTTGGATACTGTTATCTTGGCACTCAACTATCGTACGAGGTATGCGGAAACAGCTTATTCTTGCTCAGGATTCCCAGAGCAATGTTGTACCAAATCTTGTCTTTTAAATTTCTCCAACAGAGCAACAACGTTGGCAAGGCACTGTACGAAACCGATTGGATCGATTACGATGGAACGATGAGAAAAAATCTCGCCTTCATGATTATGCGAGCACAGTGCCGGGTAGGACTAACTGCGACCAAGTTTTGTTTCGTCGATATGGAACAGTTTGGTGCGGTAAGTTGATTCTTTCCTCACTTCCATATTTACCTTCCCATGTTAATTGATCCTTGATTTCTCGATGGTTTCGGATGCTCAACATGTCGTACTCCATCTTCGTGGTGCTCAAGGATGTATTTTGATGCTATATTGTGCACAACTGGTACAATTCTCACAGGGCCTTGCATTTATGCGCTCAATTTCTCCAATAAAAGCCTATAATCGATGCGTAATGATGAATAAATTGATTAAAGGTTACCCTTTTTTCCCATAATAAACAATGCTGCTCACTAAACAATCAATGTAAAGTTCATCAACATGTTCCTACTTTTTCTGTTCGTGTCGATAGAAACCTTTGGATATTGTTATCTTGGCACTCAACTATCGCACGAGGTATGCGGAAACAGCTTATTCTTGCTCAGGATTTCCAGAGCAATGTTGTATCAAATCTTGTCTTTTAAATTTCTCCAACAGAGCAACAACGTTGGCAAGGCACTGTACGAAACCGATTGGATCGATTACGATGGAACGATGAGAAAAAATCTCGCCTTCATGATTATGCGAGCACAGTGCCGGGTAGGACTAACTGCGACCAAGTTTTGTTTCGTCGATATGGAACAGTTTGGTGCGGTAAGTTGATTCTTTCCTCACTTCCATATTTACCTTCCCATGTTAATTGATCCTTGATTTCTCGATGGTTTCGGATGCTCAACATGTCGTACTCCATCTTCGTGGTGCTCAAGGATGTATTTTGATGCTATATTGTGCACAACTGGTACAATTCTCACAGGGCCTTGCATTTATGCGCTCAATTTCTAAAATAAAAGTCTATAATCGATGCGTAATGATGAATAAATTGATTAAAGGTTACCCTTTTTTCCCATAATAAACAATGCTGCTCACTAAACGCAACTAATATGCAATATTTACGAATGAATTAAACATTTTTATGTCCTCTTTATGAGGGTTCGTTCATATAAATGAGCCACAACGCTACATCTGTTAGCTTAGTGCGGATAAAACATTCGTCATTTCAGGTGTGCTATCAAAAGAAGCAAAACTATAACCAAGATGCTTTTTATGGATCTTCAGGACGATCGAGCCGTCCTTCCGCTAATCTTGTACCTTCAGAAACGTATTACTTTGGGCGACGGATCGAAACGATTATACTTTCCAATAGTGTTCACCGCATTTTGTACTACGGTAGTTGTGCCCAAGCTTGTGACCCACTACTCTGACCTGGAAACGTTCATCTGTTCTATGGCGGAGCTGGTCTTTGTGGGTAATGTTAACTGTGGTACGATGCTGCTTTGGCTGGAATATGCGTCTTTTGCACAATTTATCGAGCAGACGACAAGTTTAACCAAGTATTGTAAGTACCGTTAAGCTTGCTACATGATACCGATTCCATCAAACCTTCTAACTCTCCTCCCAATAGTATACAGAGACTACCAGCTGCAAACCGTTCGGGAGTATCTGTTGCAGTTCAATAGCCTTATCCACCGTTACACAAACAGATACTGCTTCTTCATTGGAGTGTTAATAGTCTTCTACGGTTTAGCTCCAGTAATAACTAGCTTCGCAGTGTACTTTCAATCAATGGGACAGTTCGTCAACAGTAACGAAACTTCGGGTAATTTATCTGACCAATATCAGGCAGAGTTTACTCTTCACATGGAGGAAGAATTCTACGGACTAGAGCAACGCACCAACATCATCCACTACATTCTCTTCACCTCCGTCATACTGCCGATGATGTTGGTGACGGCCGTCTCGGTACACACGAAACTGCTGACAATCTGCTGCTCTACCCTGTACTGCGAAACACTGCTTCACATCGTAACGATCAAGGTGGACAATTTACACCGGATGCCGAGGGAAGCTGCTCGGGATGAGCTGGCTGACATTATACAAGTACACCAACGTGCACTAGAGTGCACAGCACTGATGGTTCAAGCTTTAAGGCCTGTTCTGCTAGTGCAGCTTGTGTTTTGCGTCTTTATCTGGTGCTTGATGATGCTTTACTTTACGATTGCGGTGAGCGCTTTTGTAAGATCCTCATTTTCGTTCCTTTTTTTAAAATAATTGTAAATTTGAAGGCGGAAATGGGAATCAAATTCATCAACATAGCAATTCTGTTCTTCGTCATTACAATCGAAACGTTCGGCCAGTGTTACGTTGGCACACGTCTCTCAAACCAGGTGACCAAAGCCCTACTCTAGGCAAGTAAAAACAGAATAACTTATCTAAATTCTACTCTTACAGGCCGAAGAACTCACCAAATGTGTGTATGCGTGCGGTTGGCCGGGTATGGACCTAGAGATCCAGCAAGGACTTCAAATGGTTCTGCACCGCACACAATGGCCGGTCGGTATTCAGGCGGGCAAGTTTTGTTTCGTCGATATGGAACGCTTTCAGAAGGTAAGTAAGTTAGTCTTGTGCGTCCTTATGCAACGACAACGGGAACTGATGATTAGCCAAACTCCAAACAAACTATTCCACAGATGGTGAACATGTCCTACTCATTCTTTATCGTGCTGAAGGATGCGTTCTAAAGGACGCCACACTGGGATAATAAATCAAACGTATAGTAATAACAATAAACCTAGGTTCCTACATGCTAACACAGAAAGCCTCCCAGAGGTAATCATTTTTCCCTCACAATCAAACCAGCGGTCCCCCCGATAATCGATTCGTTGGACCCGGTCCATGGTGTGTGCATTGTTCGTTTGCATATAAATATTCATATCAGCGTCACTAATGACACTACCAGCGATTTATATGCATGGAAGAATGGGAGGACTCTCGTCCTGTCAGCGCACAACGTCGACGTCATGTCCTCCATCCAATCCTTCCTAGAATCGATAACCTGCGGAGACCTTACCGCAACGAGGAAGAGAGATTTACTAACCGATCCTACACATATCCAACAAGCTATATTTATCACCAATCACACACACTCACACGTTACTTCTTCGTTCCAATGCAGTACGTTGCACCCGACAAGCAGTGAGGTACTAACGGCCTGTACTAACAAAAATAGCGCCATTTCCGGCCCACTCCCGCCACGCTAAACCTCACTGAGGGATTGGGAAGAAATCATTCAGGATAATGGGTGCTCTGGCTGGTGACTGAAACTATTCGGATCGATGCCGATAGGTCGGTTGTTGACATCTTTCACGGTTCTACACGCGAACGAGAAAGAGAGTGTGTGGGCCTTCGCTACCTCTGTACATCAGAAGCTGGCCTCCCCCGGTTCTAATTATATCGTAGAGTATCGGTTGAGGCGTATCGTACCATCCCCCAAAAGAAAAGAAAAAAAAATGTTGCGAAACGTCACCAATGGTAGGCGCGAGAGAGTATTTTTAAAAGATCAGTTCGTTCATTCGATGACAATGTTTTTGGACGATTCAAAGCAAACTGTTTGCTTGTCGGTTGGAGCGATATCTACAAATACGAAAAAGAGAAATAAATAGTTGCATTTATCTACCATAAACACCATAAAGTGGTCCGTAGAACTTCACGGTCGGAGAACTCCGTTACAAACTAATGACAAGGCGTATAATTGTTAGGTGTATCAGGCAGGGGTCTCTTTAACAATACTGTAATATCAATTCTGGCCGGCAATTATCACCGGCAGATGTTTGAGTGTCAATTATTTTTAAACTCCATTTTGTTAGCAAAATTTCACAGTCTATAAATTCTGTGTTACGCAGCAGCGGCGACGACCTTCAAGAATTGCAGATATCGTTCGGTGGTTTTTGGAGATTTTGGGAAAAGAAAAAAAACCCCGAAAACTGGTTCATTAATATGCAACAGACGATGAAATACGTAATAGCCTTGGTATTATGCTGGTATTCCTATGCCGTTGGGAATTTAGGAGATTGACCGAGAGATTATGCTACTCCGCAACATCCTCGCTCGACATACTGTCGTCCTCCGATGTGTTAAGTGGTTCGACCTGGATGCGAATGTTTACCCAATCAAACGAAATCTTTACTATGTCCCGTGTACCATTGGCGGGACCTACCCCAAAAGCAGACCAAGAGAAAGAAAGTTTCAACCTTAACTCTAATTATTTACCATCGCAGCTATCATAATTCCTTCTATCAGCGTCGCCATGTTGCTGCTGCCTCTTGATTGTGTGTCTCGTCCAACGAATGTCTTCCATTTTGTTAGCAAAATTTCACAGTCTATAAATTCTGTGTTACGCAGCAGCGGCGACGACCTTCAAGAATTGCAGATATCGTTCGGTGGTTTTTGGAGATTTTGGGAAAAGAAAAAAAACCCCGAAAACTGGTTCATTAATATGCAACAGACGATGAAATACGTAATAGCCTTGGTATTATGCTGGTATTCCTTTGCCGTTGGGAATTTAGGAGATTGACCGAGAGATGATGCTACTCCGCAACATCCTCGCTCGACATACTGTCGTCCTCCGATGTGTTAAGTGGTTCGACCTGGATGCGAATGAAACGAAATCTTTACTATGTCCCGTGTACCATTGGCGGGACCTACCCCAAAAGCAGACCAAGAGAAAGAAAGTTTCAACCTTAACTCTAATTATTTACCATCGCAGCTATCATAATTCCTTCTATCAGCGTCGCCATGTTGCTGCTGCCTCTTGATTGTGTGTCTCGTCCAACGAATGTCTTGCGGTTTCTCTCCCGTTCGTTCCGTTCGCTACTTTTCCTTTCGGTGTTCTAAATTCGAGTTCTGGTCCCGGTTCTTCCCGAGCGTGCCTGGTTCCGCCTGCTTGCGAAACTAGAACCGTTCCGACAGAGGGAGGAAGTTTTCCGGTTGAGGGAGCTGTTCAGCTTAAATGCACTCAAACTTAAATACAATCAATTCCACCCGTTCGCGCCGCGTCAGAGTCGACTTTAGCCAAATGAAACTGCAATTCATCACCTAACGCACACTCTACCGGAGGTGCATGTTTGCTCTCTCGCTGCGATGTGCTTGTGTTTCTGGTGACGTTAAAACAAGAACGCGCAAGGATTCTTCCGGTTAGCCGGCTTCTGTCAAATTTTTGACACACACGCACGCACACACAGCAAACCCCACAACACCACTACTACCAACAGCACGATTAAATATTAATCGATTTTTCACAGCCTGCTTCGGTTGCCGAATAGCTCATGTGGGTTTGTTTTTTTTTTGGAAGTAGACTTTTCACAATATGGCACTCAAACACACACACACACACACACACGCACAGAGCTGTCCGGATCTCCACAATTTGTGTGATAAAACGGCAGCAGCAGCAGCAGCACAATAAATTAACGCCTCAAGCACACAGGGCACGCATAAATACACTGCAAAACTGCAACCCGGTCACCCCTTTTCGGAACGGATATTCGTTAGAAGCAGCACGCTGCTTGTGGCGGGGTAAGTAGATCGTCGTCGTTGTCGTCGTCTGTGTCGCACCCACCAGACACAACCGCCGTGTGTCCTCTCAGCTGTTACTCGCAGGCCAGTCCCATATATCACACAGACGCATTCGCTCAACCGGTCTGAATAATAAGGGGGATGATATCTTCGCCTTTGTATTCTAGGGTTCTCCGCCACCGCCTCCTTCCTTCCAGTTCCTTCTTCCACCCCCGGGAGAAAAAAAAAGGTGGGCACGTCGCGAACTTCCAAACTAATACAACAGCAGCACGGCAGCAGTGCGAAGCGCGATAACTTGAGCGCCAACGCTAGACATCCGACATAAAGTACGCGGGCAAGAAACTGTCGCGGAAATAATTCTATATTGTCCCTGAACCGGCCAGCCGATGCGAAGCAGCGAAACCGCTGGTGGGGGCACACAAACACACGCACACACACACCGAGAATGGTCTAATGCTGCGAGCGATACAAACAGCGCTACTCCCTCGTCGTCCGACGGCGATCCGTTAACTGACTGTTGTAGCGTTTGGACGCGGTACGCGGGACCGAGCAAATGCCCGCGAGATTCGTTGCGCGCGTGCGTGCCACCGCGTCAAGGTTTTGTTCACGTCACACAACTCGCCGTTACTCACTCACCGACCACCACAGCAGACACGCACGCACACGCTCACGGAGTATTGTGTACGCAACCGGGAAGTTGCGGATTTCGAGTTCTCTTCCTTCCGTGGCGATTTGGAGCTAAGCAGGGCAGATCAGGATAATCAGCAACAAACAAAAAGGCAAGAACCCCACGCTGTGAACATTGGACTTCATCGGGGGAAACGGCTAAAAAGATTTCGAAAAAGAAGACGTTACGGTTATCAGTTCGCTGTTGTTCGGGGATTATGGTGAGCAGAGAATTGAAAGAAGAAGTGCATTTAAAAATTTAAACGGCCTCCAACGGCTTACCGGGGAATATATTTTGATAACGATATTTATTTTATCATTTCTTGTAGAGCACGCCGGGCAATTGGAGGACATAAGAAGCTACCCATCCTCCCCAAACGAGAGACCCCGAATGAGTTGGCAGTTAGATAAGAAAAAAAACCCATACATTGGAAGAGAATCCGGGACCGGTTTCGAGTCTTGTTTGAGGAGCATCTCATCTATCGCACCTTAACGGTGCCCCAAAACCCCATTCATAGTTTCGACAGTCGTTCAACCAGGTGCTGCGAGAGTTCAAGGGTAAGTTGCTTAAGATCTACTACACCACATTCAAATACGAAACAAAAACCAAACGCACAACAACCCCAATCATTGCGTCAATCGGACAAGCATGTTTACATGAGAAATTGATACGCAACAAAAAAAAACCAACAATCTTGCACACGCATTACCAAATCGAAGCTCAAAAATGGTTTGTTTAAAGCTACTTAATTCTGGCCCCGGCCCGGCATTTGATATCAACAATCAATATCGTTAGTCTTTGGAAGGAAGTCGTTTAGTCGCACGCCACGCTGCATGCAAAACAGATCCAATCCGCCGAGCTGTTTTACTTAATTCACCCTCAAACAGAACCAGCCAACCGTTTAAGGCGAATGATGATAAAACCAAGACACAGAAGGTAGTTTAAGAATGATATCGCGTGGAGACGCGATTTTCTGGATGATTGGCCAATTGGGTACGTACCGCTTGCTCGGTCGAGTCCGTGTGCAATGTTTGCATAAATGGTTCTGATTTGTTTGTGTAAAGAAGGTACCTGGCCACCGAGGCCACCCTCAATCAACGCGAGAGTTTGTACAAACAACAGACGCAGTGGACACGCTGGAGTTAGCTTATGTTAGTATAATCGGAAAACGATTAGTAATCGGCGAGGGATTATATCTAATTCAGCTCTTATCAATTAAACATACATTCACAAAACCCTGTAGTGTTAGTGTTTGGAAGTCTAGTTTTATTTTGTGTCCCTTGCGCGCCACCGTTTTAGTTTGTTTTCTTACCTTCGTACACCTTCAACCTTGGACGGTCTTGCCTTACCCACTGTGGGTTCTTCAGCCCAGCATCAACTTCCCGGTTAAGCTCCTCGTACCTTGCCAGCATAGCATTGCGCGTCCGTTCGATCAGCTGATCGAGGTCCGCTTTCGTTAGGCCCACCGTTGGAATCGGGTCCAGCGTATCGATAATCACATGTCCATCGTCGAAGATGTGTTTCTTCGACTGGATGAAGTACATGTGCGAAAATACGACCGGAATGATGGGGACTTGAGCTTCGATTGCTGTATGGAAGGCACCCTTCTTAAATGGAAGCATTCCACGCTCCGGATATCGCGTCCCTTCCGGGTAGATGTACATCTTCGCACCGTCCTGTGTCATCATGCGCTTGCAGCGATCGAACACCTTCATGGCGGAGGTACGATTTTTGCGATTAATGTACTGCACACCGGCAAGCCAAGCGGACGGTCCGAATGGGAAGAGAAACAGCAGTTCCAGCTTTGCAATCGGGACAACCTTCCAGAGAATGTCCCAAAGTATCATCATTCCTGGGAAGAAGCAGAAGCAGAAAAACCGGTCAGAAAATATTATTCCCTATAGGGCATTACGTTACTAATTTAAGTAAATCAAACACGCGACATTGTATCGAGCGGATATTACGCGGAACACCAGATTACGCCAACTTCCAAAGTTCATTACCGAGCTAGCTCATTCCAGCGCGCGATTTTCGATCATGTGTTATCGCCGCGTTTGGTTTACTACTTCAACTCGCCTACCCTTGATAAACTTCGCGCGTATCAATATAATCGCAACCAGTCGACCACAGATACGAGGGGGGAGCGGCGCCCATTACACACTTACCCAATATATCCATCGATGACTGATGGTTCGTGAGAACGATGGCACCTTTCGCCTGGCGTAGAATCTGCGCATTCCGGAGTTCCCACGTGATGCCGAGGATTTTGGAGCAGCGCGAAACAATGGTGGAAATGATTCTGTCAATTGAAAAACGCCGTGTTGTCTCATTAGCGAAATGAACAAAACCGAAGGAAGGACACACCCCAACTAACCTGCAATTATCGATGTTGCCTGCTCTGAGTAGGGAAAATGGCGCGAACAGCGTCGTGAACGATTGGGTCGCAAAGTAAATCATGCCATACTTGCTGTAGTACTTAAACTTGTTGCCCCGTTCGCCGAGCTTCGAGAATATGGTAAGCAGCACGAAGATGCCAAAACAGGCGGCACAGGCATAGAGGTAGTACTTTAAAATCCAGCCTAAAATTAGAAGTGGTTATTGTTAATGGTCATCCAAGGATTTGGAAGCGTTCCTTAATGCACACTTACCTAAGCTGCACAGAAAACACTCGGCCATTCTTGGGGACTTATTCGGTTGAGTGCTAACACTGTCAACGGGTACACTATGACTATGAACAAGTACCATTGCTTTCGGATGCGATACCCGAAATCGAACGATCGGTGTTGGCTGATAACCAAGCATCAGCGCACACACATATTTGGTGTACTTCGTCCTCTTTCGTCTGATAAGGTTATTATTGGGGTTTCAATTTAATTCGTGGCGCATTTTTTTTTATTCGCCCGGGGGGAGTGTCAGATGAATCTAAGAATAAATCGTTTCTCATAAGGTGGGAACAATTCCTTTTTTAAAATTAAGGAAGTGACCGCTAGCTTCTTCGGTACTAAAAGTTTGGTTCTTTAATTTTATTTTTGGTGGCTTAGGTATCATATGGTTGCCTCAATAGACTTGTGAGATCCACAATATTGAGGTTATTTTAAAGTTCATAGGACTATTCCAATGTCCTTTCTAACCTTGTTTGAGAAATTTTCGTTAGCTTTGAATATTACTAAAGTACTACTACTTACTGGCTGCAAATCTTCTTGATTACTGAGACTGTATGGGTCAGGTATCAACCGATAGTTTACAGACACCGACATACATCAGAGTTGCGAGTCAGAACCTCTAACTCAACGTCCATACTGTTGTCGGTGCTGAATCTTGCCGCAAGATAGTCGAAGTTCTGAATAGATGGCGTTATTTCTGTATTACGATAGCCTGAATCCTGGTATATGACATAAATTATGCCAAGACCACAACCACAAAATCCTTTGGATCATTTTGACTGATATTTGGTCCATTTCTCTGCCACTCAGAAATGTTTTCGACTTGGTTTAAATTGTTGGCCAGGCTTGTGTAGCTCGTAGTACAGAATGTCATATTGATCCCACCCAAGCTTTTGATACAGCTTCAGGTTCTCTTTGGGAACATTACGTTTTGGAGTTGGAGCTTTGAAATAATATTGTAATTCTGCTCCAATGCTTCTGCTATTTTGCTCGGACTTTGGAGTTTTCAAAATTCCATCGTAATGAGCATAGTATCCCTCGTAACTACAACGCCATCAAACTTTGTCGATTGCCTGAGACGTTTACCGTCTAGGAACTTCAATGTTCAAAATAATACTTCAAAAACAGCCACATCTAACCTCTTGATAGGAATCATTTTACTTTTCCAAGAACTTTCACAGAACTTGCTATAGAAACAGGAATATGTTGCATGCACAAATGGGAAAAATGTGAACGTTTAATGAAAATATACAATACTTGTCAGTCTTTTTTTTCTTTCCCATTTTTTAAAACAAATTAAAACTAAAAAAAGCGAAATAACTTCTAAAGAAAAACTAATGAATTGTACAAAAATTAATGAAAATTATTATACAAATTTAATCCCCCACAAAGTCTATTCCATCTCCATTGTTTTTTTTTCTCCTTTTTGCTGTATTTTTTTGAGTTATGTAGTTTTGATGAAACACTTGTGTGGTGTAAATAGAGTTTTGTTTTCTTACAGCAATCAATTACGCTAGTTAGTAGTATTGTACCGCCGCACTTATAAATGAACAAAAAGCGAGAGCGAACGAACACACTCCCGATTCTATCGAATTATCATCACTATAGATAAATAAAGTTTGAGTTATGTAGTTTTGATGAAACACTTGTGTGGTGTAAATAGAGTTTTGTTTTCTTACAGCAATCAATTACGCTAGTTAGTAGTATTGTACCGCCGCACTTATAAATGAACAAAAAGCGAGAGCGAACGAACACACTCCCGATTCTATCGAATTATCATCACTATAGATAAATAAAGTTTGACATAGTGGCAAAATGTTACTTGTACACGCCTTTCCCAGACGCTACCAGAACTAGAGACACTAAAACTATGGCCTTGTTTGTGGAATATTTCTTACGTAAACCATTAACACTAGCTTTGTCTTACATACGGATACACATAATTTTCGCTAGTAAGTAGTCCTTCTTTATACGTTTAAAAAAA
>KZ061541.1:518219-594043 GCA_002091835.1 Anopheles maculatus | reverse complement strand
GAGACGTTTACCGTCTAGGAACTTCAATGTTCAAAATAATACTTCAAAAACATCCACGTCTAACCTCTTCATAGGAATCATGCTACTTATCCAAGAACTTTCACAGAACTTGCTATAGAAACAGGAATATGTTGCATGCACAAATTGGAAAAATGTGAACGTTTAATGAAAATATTCAATACTTGTCAGTCTTTTTTTTCTTTCCCATTTTTTAAAACAAATTAAAACTAAAAAAAGCGAAATAACTTCTAAAGAAAAACTAATGAATTGTACAAAAATTAATGAAAATTATTATACAAATTTAATCCCCCACAAAGTCTATTCCATCTCCATTGTTTTTTTTTCTCCTTTTTGCTGTATTTTTTTGAGTTATGTAGTTTTGATGAAACACTTGTGTGGTGTAAATAGAGTTTTGTTTTCTTACAGCAATCAATTACGCTAGTTAGTAGTATTGTACCGCCGCACTTATAAATGAACAAAAAGCGAGAGCGAACGAACACACTCCCGATTCTATCGAATTATCATCACTATAGATAAATAAAGTTTGACATAGTGGCAAAATGTTACTTGTACGCCCCTTTCCCAGACGCTACCAGAACTAGAGACACTAAAACTATGGCCTTGTTTGTGGAATATTTCTTACGTAAACCATTAACACTAGCTTTGTCTTACATACGGATACACATAATTTTCGCTAGTAAGTAGTCCTTCTTTATACGTTTAAAAAAACGGTTAAAGAGTAAAGTCTTTAATATTTTACACAACAGAAAATTGATCGGTTTTGATCGATAGCGGTAAGGGGAGGTGAGAACGATTTCTTGTAAAGAAAAATCCTTGCTATTTTTAGTATATAAAACTGTTTAACCATCTATCTTTAATATGCACACCTATGAGTGTTTCACATACGCATCGATGGATCGATGGCCATCGTTCCATCTTCCCGCACCATGGAATACAGCAGGGAATGTTGTTGTAGTGGCGCCATCGGTACCATCATCTCCGGTACGCCCGGTACGTGTCCCATCGAGGCGAGCAGTCCCGTCGCTAGCGCACCGTCAACGGCTGGATTGCAGTGAATTTTAAGATGCGATTCAAACGCATCCTTCCGCACAAATTTGGCCGAACAGTTGGGACAGCAAAAGTTACGATCCTGCTGATGGGTACGTTCGTGACGGTGCAGCTTATCCTTGCGCGAGAACCGTTTGCCACAGGTAGGGCACGCGAACGGTTTAAGCTCCGGGTGAGTTTGCAGATGCTGCTCGTACTCACGCTTACCGTCGAATTGGCTTTTGCACTGTGGACATTCGTAGATGCGCTTTTCTTCCGCCGGATGGGTGCTCTGGTGTGCCCGTAAGCTCACCTTACTGAGGAACCGTTTGGGACATTTCGAGCAGCTGTAGATTTTACTCGACGGTGGAGTCTGTGGGTTGTTCGCGGCGGGTAAGGTAGGATCCGGATAATAACTATGCGACTCTACCGGGTTTGGTTCCACCATCGGTACACCTTCCTGCGGTGGAATCGGGACCGGCGTACCACCCAAACCTCCGATAAACGGTAGCTCTTGCTTAACCGACTCAACCAACGGTGGTACGCCCAGCCCGAAACTGAACGCCGTCTGTCCCATACAGTATCGCTCGTGCTCGTACAGCTTATCCTTTTGTGTGTACAACGTTCCACACCGTACACACGAATGTTGCGCTTCCTGGCCCTGATGATAGCTCCGGTGCCGGACCAGATCCGCCTTGTTAGCGAACGATCGGGAACACAGCTGGCACGCGTGCGGCTTCAACCCGAGATGGGTGCGCATATGCTTCTTGAGATTCGTGTTGCGCGAGAAACTTTTGCTACACTGGTCGCACGCGTACGGCCGAATGCCGGTGTGCACGAACGTGTGCTTCTTGAGATCGGAACGGCGCATGAATCCTTTATTGCACTGGACGCAGATGTACGGTCGGGCGAGACTGTGCGTATCCCGTATGTGCGTTATCAGGTAGGACCGGATGGAGGTTTTATACTCGCAGTAGATGCAACCGTACGGTGCCAACAGGTCATGATCTTGCATTTCGTGCAGCTGGCAGGCGGACGAGGCCGCAAACGCCACGTCACAGTACTTGCACGTGTACACGATCGTTTTCTGTACCTTTGTCGGTGTAGTGCCGCTGTCGGTGTGTGCCGGCAGCCCATTGCGCGCCGCTCCCGACACCGTATCACATTTTGTTTCTACTTCATCCTCTTCTTCTTCCTCCTCTTCGCCTTCTTCGGCGTCGGAACCTTCCGCGTCCTCCTCTTCGGCGGTTTGATTCAGCTGACGGCTGATGGTAATCGGAGGTATCGGGAGATGAGCATTTGTCACGGCCCTTTTCTCACCGTAAGCTTCGTTTGGAAGACTGTCATTCGAGCTTTCATAATCTTGCGATGGATCGATAACAATCATTTCCATTTCTTCCTCCTCGTCATCATCATCATCATCATCCGAGTGTACATCGCCATCAGCATCATCCGCTGTGAGCAGGCTCACACCTGGCCCAACATCACCACCAAGCAGTAGCTTCCGCTCGTTCAGTCTGCATCGTTCCCGAAAGCTGGTAAAATCATCTATCTTCTCCAAACACCGTTTGCATATCCATTTCGGTAGGCTGTCGTGCTGTGCGATCTAAAAATGGACAATTTACAATGAATGGCTCGTGCACTAAGACTATCGCCAAACAACACCGCAACGAATCGCTTACATCGAGCTGCAGGCAGCCCTGTATCCGCACCGGCAATGGTTCAGCCTGGCCCGTTGCCTGCTGTACACCGAAAATGTCTAACAATTCTTCCTCCTTTCCCAAACATAACCGACAAAGTTGTCGCTCCGCCGTAGCTATCGGTCCATTTCCGATGTTCATAGCTTCCGTTCGTTCCAGTAGTCCCTAGTAAAGCGGTACCAATCAATCAACCACACCACATCCAGCAGCCACACCAGGTTTAACGACGCTATACTGTTCACGGGCGTAACTACACCATATGCATTTCATTTAACAACACCCTCACCGGTTTAAAGGTGAGTAAAAGTTTGCTCCAACTGGGAAATGCACAATTGTTTCGGAAAAGTACACAAAAGTTTTGGAAAAAAGCCACAAAAACACAACAAACAAATAACGATTTGCTTACAAATAGGCAAGTGTCAATCTATGGGCTGCCAAACATACAGTGGTGTACAGAACAGTGGCGTGCGTTGTGAAATGTTTCTTGCAATGATGCTCTTAGTTTTTGGTGAAAATCATTTATGAAACTATTTCTTTAGCATAAAAAAACTACTTTGCTAATCTTTACTTATAATATTTGTTACAAAAACACCTTTCTTCTGCCACTTTTACATACAATGATCTATTTTTGTGCGTCACTGTACACTGCGCGTCGCATTGACAGCACGAAAAAGACTGTACCAAGCGCAAGGTGACTATAGCGCAGATGTCTTCTATCAAGGTAAACAAATGCTTTTTTCAGAGGAAACGATTGAATTTTTTTATTTGAAAAAAGAAATGATAAAGAATCGAAAAATGCGTAAATTTAGTGCTTTAATTGCCTTTTTTATTAATGATTTAAGCCAATGTAGTGATAAACTAACGAAAAGTTGTGTTTTCTATTATTTTTTTCTTTTAATTGATGATACAACACGAGTGCGATGCCCGATTAGCATTGAAGTAGCTTTTAAATATATCATCAATCATTACTCTCATGAAAATCATTATTCATGCTAAAAGTTCTACCGTCTTTCAGTAGAATGGGCTCGGCAAGTGGCAAACAAACGTTCCCAACTTCAACACCAACTGCTACAGAACGCCGACGTCATAAACCAGTTGGGTGCTGTTTGACTGAAAACGCACGTGCAGCGCACTATGTCGTTGTCTGAAAATTCGCCACCCATTCCAACGCATTTATCATCTCCCCACCATCTCCACACAAGCTCACAGCATCCATCCATAGACTCACCTGCACGATCACGTTATAAGATGACGACAAAATAAATGTCGCTGAATATCTGATGAGTTTGCAACCGACCGGGCACGTCTCATCTCCAATCGAGGGAGGCAGCAGATCGTCTAGAAGATCCGGTGTTGCTTCTTCGATTTAGTTTGAATCCATCCACCAACGGTAACAGATCGTCAGGTGTGTTCGAAAGTGATTATAGACGATCCCACGGCATCAGAGTAAGACACAATCATGCTGTCTAGCGGAAAGATCACCATTGCGGTCGTGATCTGCACGATGGCGCTGTTCTACCATGGTAACTATTATATCCAGACTTGCTCCAGACCAATCGCCCGCAATTGTCCGTTACGGGGGAAAACTCGTGATATTTTCATTTTCGTGTCAAGGACGTGCCGGAGCGCGAAAAGCGAAAGTGATCATCTCACTCGAAGTTCCGTTAGGTGCGCATCGGAGTGGCAAAGGGTGCAAGAATGGGGGCGGGGCGAAAATTGTGGGAGAGATGTCGATTTGAATGCAATCGCAGAACAATCTGTGCTCGTGGTGTTCTGAAGGTGTTTTAAGCTTACATCAGATTGCTTTGGAAGCGTTGCAGTGATGTGCGAACGTACGCAATTGGAAGTGCACCGTTGGAGCACCGTTGAAACTGAAACGGTTTAGGTGGGATGAATCTGTTGTTTGAACAGCGTACCCGGTTCACCTTGACGTGGGAAGATGGCTCACATGGCGGGTTTTTCGCTTCTTCACTCAACGGGTGGTGGCATCATATATAAATACCATCCAAGGTCGTATATTTTGAATTATTCCTGATTGTTGTTTTCGGTATGATGCATGAACGGTGATTAGTCACCTAGCGAGATTGGTGGAGATCGAGTTCTTCGCCTAATCTTCACTGGATGTGTTAGAAATGGTTGACATTGAAAAACGATTTAAAGTTGAACGAATATTTGATGCTAATTATAATCATCATAACCGGAAATCGGTTACCCTTCAGACGGGGTGACTCGTGATATGGTCATCAAAGTCTAGACATGCTCCACACCACTGTATAATGATGGCCTTTTGATTCATTTAACGATCAACTCTCAATCTTTTTTAATTACACAATTCTTGTAACCTTTTCACAGCACAAAGTCAATCGTGTCCCGAAAAAAATGGTCGCTATCCCGTGTCCGATCAGTGCGATGCATACATCGAGTGTGTGGTAAGATCGCCTGTTCGCCATCTTTAAAGTTTACCCGACGTTCACGCGACTCGAATTTTATCTCACGCAGGACGGTGAACCGCGGCGACAGCTATGTCCGGACGGATTACTCTTCAACGACAAGGCTTCACTGTTCACCTACCCGTGCCAATACCCGATCGATGTAGATTGTGGCAGCCGTGGACGGACGCAACCTCCCATCCCGACCGAGGATTGTCCGCATCAGTTCGGCTACTACAAGGTCGGCGATAGGGCCAACTGTGGTCAGTTTAAGAACTGTGCCGGAGGTACCGCGTACGTTCTAGACTGTCCCACCGGGTTGGCATTCAACTCGGCTACGTACCAGTGCGATTGGGCGGACCTCGTCGAGGATTGTGATGCTGAGGCGTACCTTGGATTTAAGTGTCCCCCACAGGCGCAGGGACTAATCCAGCCGGTACGATTCTTCCGCGCACCGAACGACTGCCAGAAGTATTTCCTGTGCGTCGACGATAGGCCGAGGGTTAACTTCTGCGGTCCGGAGCAGGCCTTCAACGAGCTGATTAATGCGTGCGATGGTGTCGCCAACGTTACCGGATGTGCCTAAACGTGACCGGTGGTCGTCATAGCTTAGCTAACTATTAACTAATACTCGATACTTATACGTGTGCTACGTTAAAGAATGTGTACTAGCACTCCACAATGGCGTCCACTTTGGTGTCTGTGTGTGTGTGTATATGTGTTTGTGAATAAAAACCGATCACCCAGCGAATGTTGTTTCGATTGGATATGACTAGAGAAAGAGAAGGATTCTCCCGAAGGGGAGCACTTAAATTCTGCAACCCTCTCGCTGCCCATAAAGGACATTAATTTCGTGCGCAATCGTTTTACGCATAAACGATCGTTGTTTCGCTTGCTGTGGGGGTCTGTTTGCTTGCGCGATCGTCTTTATGCCTGGCCGATGCACCAAGAATCCATTGTCCAGGACGTGGAAGTCGTACCCAATAATGCACATGATGTATCCCTGAATGAAGAGCATCAGTAGCGATTAAATTCTCGTCTGAAAGATCTCAAAATGGACTCACCTGTGTCATCTTGTCCGCCTTTCCTTCCCAACTTAACCGTTCGTCGTACTCCGGTTCGTGTTTCGTCCCGACGTAGATCGGTTCCCAAGACGAGTACGCTCCTTCCCGCTTCGATGTCACGTGTATATCCATCGTGAGATCGTACTTGATCGCTGTTACCCACTCAATATACCCAGGCACCGTATGACAGTTGGAGCAGATATTCTCGTGGAACTTTATCGCATCTCCACGCTGCAGGAGTTCAAGCAGGTTTGCCTTATCCTCTGGAACTGGGACATCCTCAGCCACCTCAAACACGGGCAGTACGTACACACTCGGACTGTGCAGTGTGTACTGATAGAACGGGTGGGCAATCATACGCAGAAACATCGGTATAAAGTTTGGGCTTGGGTAAAGCTCAATATCACTCGCGAGAACGAAGTGTGTTGCGGCAGAGCTTCGCGCTATGTTCCGTCCCACGTTCACCGGGTAGGTAAGGTTGTTTGATGCTCGGTAGGTAGGTGTCAGCTCGTCATCATCCGTGCGGAGCAGTGCATTCCAGGCGATTGTCGCATTCGAACAGTCTTGTGGTGCTGTAACCCTCTCACGGTAGTAAGAAAGTGGACGGTTTGGGAGGTGCTCAAATTCGAAGTAAAGATGAAAGCTGGCGTACTCTCGTACAAGTGCGTTTTTTTGGTGGCAATCAAGCAGATATTGGATCAATGCGACCGAACGGCCAAAGTCTTCACCAGGCGCGTACAGTGCAATGCTGATCGGTGCCAACCAGCGCTCCAACAGCGGGACCACATTGTCCAGGAACGTGTAGTCGGCGTGTGTGGTGTACGTTATCGTTTCGTAGCAATGAAATGTTCGCTCCGGAGCATAGAAATTGCGCAACACATAGTGGTTGCCGTGCATTTCCAGCTCGTACCCATTGGATGGTGTGTTGCAGTTGAGTATCGTCCTACGGGAGAAAGAGAGGCAGATCAACATTAAGTGTCGCTAATTGATTCAATCGATTCTCGGCCGGTTCGTGAGTCAGCGAGTGTGTGATGGAATATAGCCATCTCTTATCTGCTATCGCTAGCAGCTTCAATGCATCGAAATGCTCTACTGATAACGCTTCATTCAAAGTTGCTCCCCAAAAATGACTTTGAAAATCGTAACGACCTGGATATTAGAAATGCTCGGTCACGATGATGCGTGACGCGTTTGTACTTTTGCCTAGCATGCTTTTCACCGTCACTGATAACAATGTCTCGGATAAGTACGTACAGGTAAAACATTCACCGTACAAACATTGAACCAGCTCCACTACTTCACTCACTCTCATCAGCACGCAGCGTTGTACTACACTACTCGAACTCGATGTTTTACAACCGTACAACAACGGCGCGCACAGGAAGTACTTACTTTAGCCGGCGCAGAAGTGCTTCGTGCGATGCACCATCCGCCAAGTACTGGTTCCGGGCACTGTTTCTATCCTCGGCCGGTTGGAAATAGTACCCGAACAGGCAGAACAGCACAAAGAACACGATCACTAGCAGTAGCACCGTCCGGAGTACCGTCGAACGGCGTGCAATCATTTCAGCATCGTTCGGATGCAGTGGCTTATAGTTGGCGGTGCCACTGAATGCTGTCATCTGATCGAATTCAACGATCGAACGTAGTCAGCGATCAGCAGTAAGGTGGAACCGTTGATTGAAATAGTTCAACTGGTCAGTGAAATCTTCCTCACACTGCTGGTGACACTCGGTATCGGCATTCTAACACATCGATCACGTCCAATTCAAGCAAACACACACCGTGCACCGTGATACAGTACCCACAAATTAACACTTCCGAATGGTACCACTCTCTAGCAGCACAGTTCAACTTCAACGCAACACAGTCCCCTCCCGGTTCGAATGATGTCCCACCGTCAACTGATTACGGTAGGTTCGGCGACAATCGACGACCGGCACAGCGCATTCGGCAACAAACACTGCGATACAAACACCGTGCCACGATAAGATAAGAGTGCGTGTGGAACGTTTCGTATCGGCCAAACCTTATCCTCCAAGCCTTTCTGGCGTCCCCAAAATTGGCAGCGAGTGAATTGGCAACTTTGTGGGGCTAATCGATTGGGATTCGATTGCTTTAAGGGGTTTTCGGGAAATAGAGCTGCAATGTGGTGTAAGATATTATTGAGCGCGGACTCGCGCTTGATGATCATTTCAGACTTTCAATAGGTTGGATAAGGGTGAGTTCTTAGAAATCAAATTTCAAGACCATATTATAGATCAATTCTCAAAGATATGTATTTTTAAAGGATTCCGAGGGCGATGATCACATTTGTCTACCGCTATTAGACAAGATATTGATGTGCTACAGTCTTTAGGTACGTTCTTTAAACGCCAGCTTGAAGCTGTTATATCTTTCTTCTTTCGTGGCCTGCTCCTAGGGAGCACGTCGAATAGACATGGCCTGGTGAAGCTGTTATATCTAGAGTTTAATGGTCCTTGTATCCCTGGAGATAATGGGCCTATCAACATCAGGATTGACGAGTTAACCGCATATCCTAAGAGATAAGCCCGTAAATGCACTTAGACCTTACAGGGTCAATACATGCATCTTCTAGATGAGACCTATGAGACCAACTTACTGCAGCCTAGCGAATTTAATTCGATGCACAGTATTCAGGCACGATGCTGAGAACATTACTTTCTTGTTTTTCTTTGGTTCTAAAACCTCAAGAAGTGTTGGTCTGAATACTTGCTTCCTTGACTTCGTTTTGTGCCGTAGCTGTATAGTCAGACCTGTTGTACGAGGAGGTAGTTTGGACGGTATTACGGTACTCCTATACCATCCATGGACCGCCCCAATTGTCATTCTCTCGAATGATATCAAGAGTATTTTGCTAATTTTGGACAAATCCATGTCTCAGCGGTTGATACAAGTACTTGACGTAGTACACTAAAAATCTAGGTCTTTTCGCCTAGGTAGGTGAATCCTTGGACGCCTGCAATAGTGCAGATGATATGTCACCCTTGCGTAAGTCAGTAGTTATTACCAGAACTACTGGTAGTAACTACAAAATCTGGATCTCTCGATCCTTTCAACAAAGCAGCAATATTTATATGATGTCACATCGATATGTACTTCAATATCTTGGAATTATCTACTTGGAACACGATGGTTTAGTTCTCCGTATCGATAAATTCCAATATGAATTGAGAAGTTCATGTCTTGGTAATTCCTTTATAATTCTTTGGTATTATCATCAAACTATTCTATAGTGCCTTCTTCAGACATTGATGTAGTAAAGATGTTGAAAGATCCTCAGGAACTCATCTCTTAATTTGATACTAAGAATGCGAGTATTAAAAATTTTTGAACAAATTTTAACACTGTTTTTTTATAGGCTTTCGCCTTAAAAATCTCTACCAATACTAACAAAATCATTATCTTGGAGTGTTAGTATCCTTGCGTTGGACACACAACCAGTTGTCATCACGAACATTTGCCCCGCAGTAAATCACAATATTGCGTTCTTTTAAAAAAAGGAACACTTCTATGGAAATACATTTATTACTCCCGAGAATTGTCTGCTCCATCCTATCCAGCCTATCCGTTTCTGGTTGATTTTTTTTTCTTTCATTCGTTCGCTTTCGCTTTCGTTCATTATCCTGTACCTGTACACAGCTTAGTTCCGTTTAGCAATTAGCGCCGGCGGCCCTCGCGTACGGTTCCTTTTTTCCGCGGCGCAATTGGTATCGCTTAGAGTCTGATCGGTTCGTTACAGCAAAAAGTTTTGCCAACGAAGTTTTGTCGTAGCAACTAAACTAGGGAAAAACGAAAACTAGTTGGCAAATAAACAAAATTCCTATTGCTATGTACAATAATTTGTTCCTTTTTGTATCCTCTCAATTTTAAGCTACATTTACTTCTGCAAGGAAAAAACTCTTAAAACGCAAAATCACGAACAAATGGAAATGAATAAACGCGATTATTTGTGATTCCCTTCGGCTAGCATCGGGAAATTTGTGGAACGGGGGACCTAACTAACTAACTTCGAGCTTAGTTGCAACAAGGGTATCTCGTGATAATGATTAACTTAACTTAGCTAGTGCTAGTAATATGTACAAAAAGGTTAACGTAATTTGCGAACGAGAGAATAGAGAGTGAGATAGAGAGATAGAGAGAGAGAGAGAATAAGATTTGCTGTTTAATGAACGATATACAACCTAATGCTTTTGATCGATTAAAATATCCTTTAGTTGTGTGTCTCTGTGTAATGGTGTAATAGTTTTACTTTGTTTCGATGAGTGGAGTAATATAGTGTAAGTTTTCACCTTTTCTGTTCACCTCTTCTCGTTTGATCATATCCTCAGTGCGTTTCGAACCACAAATCTTACTGCGTTTGCGCTCAGTTTTGAGTATTGTTCTGAATGTTTACAGTTTTTGCCAATTATTTTTAATAATTCTTCCTCATTCTTACGTACTTTTTTCTCTTTAGGTTTTCCATGTTGGATTTCTTTTCTCATTATCCGCGTATTTTTGTGTTTTCTGTATTTTATGCGCTGTGTTTAGCAATCTTGTTCTTTTTTTTTGTTCGTTCGTCTTGCTCTTCATACGAATAAGGCACTTACTATGGAGACGTAAAATAAACACACTACACCGAGCTGTACTGAGATTCGAAATGACTTGCAGCCCGTTTCGGTTGCATTGTTCGTACGGTAGTGACGGTTTTTGTTTTGTTCGTTTTTTGGTGGTTAAATTAACTTCGCACACTAATGCGTTAAGGGAAACTAGAAGAGGCTGCCCTACGTTAATGATAATGCGAAGACGAAGAGAAATAGAGGTATAGGAGATTCGTGTAGGTATGTATTGAGAATTTGGTAGAGTAATAGCTAGTTTATCACACTACTGTTGTTGATTTTTTTTGTTTTGTTTCGTTAATTGTTTCGATATGTAACTATTTGTTTTGTTTTGCATATTTGCCTTCTAGCGAAAGTCTGTATACTGAGTATGAGTAAAGAATTGCGAAATAATAAAAGAAAAAGCCGTAAAGAAAAGTGCATTAATGGGGCACAATAGATTAAGCTTTTCACAATTCATAAGGCATACATAGACATACAAGGAGTCAAATAAAACGATATGAACGTTAAATCAGTTTGGTTTCAAAAACCTTTCCCTTTCTAAGAGGAAATGATCTAAATCTTCTTAGTGTTTTCAATTGTTTTTGTTTCAGTTTTTCTTTGCCTTCTTTTTTTGGGGTAAAATTATTGTTGCTCACATGTCTTTTTGTTTTGCCGCAGTTTTGCTTAAAACCCACTCGCTCCTTCTCCTTCCATTGAACGATTTCTTTTACTTTCGAGAGACACGCGGACGCGTATCGGAATTTTGCAAAAATTCGAAACATTGAAAATTTAATTCCTTTCTCTTGCCCTCTTTGTTCAGTGCTTGATTCACTTTTCCTTGTTTTTTGCTGCTGCTGCTGCTGTTAACATTTAATGATTAATTTTTGTTCGTTCTTTACACACAAAATGTGCCTTATTTTTTGTGTTTTGTAAAATATCTACCAAGTTATTTTTGTATGATACAATGTGCATAATGGATGATTCCTTTGTTTGCGCTTTAAGATTACTACCGTTTATAAGAACTAAAATTGGGTATATGGATTTTTTTTTTAGGGTCGAGAATGACAGCTGAGCTGCAGGAATTGAGGACCAAAGGATTAGACAAAAGGGTGTTAAAAGAAAGTTTGGTGTGTCTGTTTAAAGTTTCGTAATAAAATCATAAATGATGCCAATTGTATAACCTAGCTTCTCTGCCCAATTCTGCCTCATTAGTACACTATAGATCTTATCCATACATCGAAACATTGAACCATCGAATGAATGACTATGCATCTAGGCAGGGTGCTACACTATTGTGTCTGCGGCCTTCATTCGGCACCTCCTTTCGAGCAGTGTCTGTGTGTGTCGTGCAGTGGACATAATGTGCTAAAAACGATCGCCCAACATCCTTCTTACAGACTTGACAGATCTCCGCTTACTTTATCACACTAGACGACTCTCCCTATATCCTTATCGAACTAAACACCGTAACTAAAGTGTCCTCAGGTAATATCACTATCCAGGAAACGATTCGTTCCCGCAATCCGACAGTCCCTGCTACGCGTGCGTGCGTGCGCTCAGCGTGCAGGTCCGGATCGCGTTTTGGACATCGCTATCTTAATACAATCATCTTAACCCGATCGTCTCATTGTGCTGGTTTTGTTGCGTAAAGCAAGCACACAAACACAGAGAAACGTGCGTGCGCCGCCCTCGGGCACACCCATCTGACTTATTCGCAAAATATGATTTTTTATATTCCCTGTAGACATTATGTCCGTTCCAGCAGTAAGGCTGCTAGATCACGGACCGTGGACCGTGCGCTCATCGGCGTCGTCTTCGTCGGCGGATGTAACCCTTCGGTTTGCCCACCTTACGCCGGCTACCAACGTGGGCCCGGTGCGGTCCCGCCGGTGCGCCCGACATTAGGGTAAGGGCGGACCATCCGGCCGCCGAGCCAAAGGACGATGAGATCATGGTCCGCGAGCGTCTACCAATAATACCCCTAGTATTACCACCACCACGTACACCACCACCACCACCGTCACTAGCACCATTACTACCACCACCATTAGTACTATCGTTGCCAGCGGCATCGTTGGCCTTATACTAATGTTGTTTCCCCTTCAACTATACAGCACAGCCCTTGCGCGTTCCGTACATGACCTGCAGCTCCGGGTAGATGATCTTCTTGATCAGCTGGTTCGTTTTGGCGGCCAGCATCGCGCGCTTCGGGTCCTTCTTCAGGACCTTGATGCCCGGTTTGTGCACCAGGAACCCGTTGTCCAGTATGTGAAAGTCGTAGTCTAGGACGCACAGTGCATAACCCTGAGAGGGTGAAAAGAGTGAAGAGAAATAAAATTATTTCAAGATCCCATGATTGCTCAATTAAAAGTTATATCGATATCGATATCGAGGGACACAAGATCCGCGACACTTACCTGCGTCATTTTATCACTCTTCCCTTCCCAGCTTAACCGCTCGTCGTAGTGCGGATCGGCATGCGTCCCAATGTATATCGGTTCCCAGTGCACAAAGTAACCGATTCGTTTGCCAATGTGAAACACGCCCAAATCTACAACCGCAGGAAAACATTTAGAGTTAGAAACGGTGTCTGACAGTTAAAAAAAGTGGTTCTCACCGTCGGTTTCGTTGGCGGCGATCCACTCCTTGGATTTCGGTACACCATGGCAGCTGGAGCAGACGCGCTTGTGGAACGGGATCGCTTTGCCCGTGCGCAACAGCTCCTGCAGTTCCGCTTTATCGCGTGGCACCGGTGAATTATTATCTACTTCAAATATCGGCAGAGGAAAGACTCTGAAATGATGAATCAAAACACATTCAGTTAGTACGACTTCTTGATGGGTGCTGGACGCTTAATGGAAGTACCTTGGATTCTTGCGCTGTAGCACCGGTTCGTTCCGTGCGATCATTTCGAGAAACTTATGCACTAGCCCCGGATTGGGATACAATTCAATATCGCTAGCTAGAAGGAAATGGGTCATTGCTGCGTCGCGCGCAATGTTCCGGCCCACGTTCACCGGATACAGGAGCTTCTTCTGCGTCTTGTAGAGCTGGGCCGCAGACACATTGAAGTACGGTATCGCTAGCGAACAGTTGTACGGTGTGTCTAATACTTGATTGTGTTTAGGAACCTGCGGGATACGAATGAAGGAACATTAGCGACTGTGCACACACAATCATGGACGCTTGTATGCAATACTTACAAGTTTTGGAATATGTTTACTACTAAAATAAATATGAAATGTGACAAACTGTCGGACTAAATGACTCTCTGGTACGCAGTCTCTTAGATACTTTATTGAATTGATCGTGGGCACAAAATCCGTGCCGGGTGCGTGAAGCGCAAGGCTAACTGGAGCGTTCCACCTGTTCGCAAGGACAAAGACAATAGAGTTAAAATGTACGCTTTGTTCCCCGATTCCCGGTTACGTACCTTTCCAGCAGTGGTACTAAATTGTCCAGAAATGTGTAGTCTGCGTGCGTTGTATAGGTGATTGTTTCGTGACACCGCAGGTCACCGTGTTCCGCCCGGACGTAGTTCCGCAACACCCAAAAGTCTCCCCGCTGTCCGATGTATGGCTCGTAGTCACGTTCGTGGCAGTTGAGCAGCGATCTGGCCAGAGGGATAGATGAGAATATATTAGAATTGCTATTACTTGCTTCAGAAATGAGTGTACTACCCCCTGCCTACCTTAGCTTCGCCTCGACGTCCATGGACGCGGTGGTAGAAAAGATATCGCTACCGTTGAGCACCCCGGTGGCACCACCACCGCCCCCACCACCACCTGGTCCACCGCCCGCCGATTGCTGCCCGTCCTGGTAAAGCACATCGCCACCGACCATCTTCCGGACGGTGCTTTTCTCCGTTGGCACATCGAAACGACTATCGTCTACATTAAGATTACTGTTATCTACATCTCGTGTTTCCAGCATCAGCTGCTGCTGCTGTTGCTGGTCCTGCTGTTGCTGCTGGGTACCACTGTTCGGTACCAGCAGTCGCTGCTGTTGCGTCTGCTGGACCACTTCCTGCACACCGATCTGCAATCACAATCACACGAACACAAGAACAGGGTTAGGCATCAATCATACGGCGATGCGCTGCTCGCACACTATCCCCGGAATTCCATTGCGGATGACCTAATTAAACTTTAAATCATGCAATCACGTCCACAAAAGCTTCGCATGGCTAAATGCCAACCGAGTACCGCGAGCTCCAGGGGCTGTCGCAGCAGCTTAACAGATTTTCGGATGACACACAAAAGACGGTGCATAAATGATGTCGTCGCAAATGACATTCATCCTGGCGCGCGCTGCCCGGTTCCGGAACATCCAATTCCATGCGCGTCTCTCGTCGAAGAAGGCGAGCATTAATGTGAACTTCATGTCGCCTTAAAGAAAGAGCCGTGTCGCGGTCATTTGTATTCGCGCAAGCAGTGTGGCACACAGTACAGTTCAACGTATCACATTGGCAACTTAATTCCTCCCTCGCTTACATACACTCTCTCTCTCTCTCCCGGCAATCCCGTGTTCCCTACATAATTGATAGCGTTCCCGATTCCGATGTGTCGCCGTCGGATCTTGTGCGGGTTTTGTCGGCGCGCGCTCGGTACAAATATTTATCATCCTGTGTATGTCTCGTCTTGCCGACGCGCTTCGTCGAGGACTTACGGTAAATATGACAAACAAGACCCGTACCGCCGTATAAAGTGATTTCCGCGTTCCACGGCCAAAAGACGCACACACAAAAAGCACAGTTAGCGGATCGGGCCACAGAATCTCACAGTGTTGGAGGGATAAAGAGGCTGCAATTCTTCTCCTTTTTTCAAACCCGTCATCTTAAAGCCTACCTCGTCACAAAAAATTTGGCAAAAATAAATGAATTTCTTAAAATTCCACTCCACCCGAAACACAAACAACAGATAAACGAAAAAGCCTTGAGGGCCGTTGCAGGCTCTCGTGCGTTCCGTCCTTTACTATGGTCCATATCCAATACCGCCAGAGCACACTAATTGGTGCCCGCTAAAACACACAACCCAAACGTACCGGAACACGCTTTTAGTAAGGCAGTGGCGCGATCGGTATTGGCCTAGACTTTTGCCCGTTCTCGAAGTTTTACCGAAATTCGATTTACGGCTTCCGACCGTTGTTGGTGGTGACCGGACAAGATAGAACGAACGAGAAATCTTCTGAAATTTTTATTTATGCTAATTGCCCCGATCGATATTGGCTCGGGCGAGATGGATGCGTCTGAACCTCCGTCCAGAAAAAAACTTCGATATAGATTGGGCTGTATTGTTGTTGCCGGAGAGTTTTTCGGCTGTTTCTACCGTCTAGGTCCGTGACACAGGACCGGTAAAATCTGCTCTACATGCGGATGGTGCTATGCATAGCCATCCGACGGACTCATATAGTTCTCCGGTGACTGCGATGGTGTGCAAGGAATAAAATATCCATAAAAAAGTGTTCAATCGTAGCTTCGCCCGGGGACGGGGACTCAGTTCTGATGTGTTTCGGTCGTAAAGCAAAACACTAGACTCCTTCAACTGCGTTTCGTTTGAATATTCATCAGGTCTCGACCACGAGAACGGACCGGACTTTCTCTAAACCTGCTAGCTTGAAATGTTGTGTTGTTTGGGGGCCCTATTTTTAGGCAATTTAAGCGTTTGCGTTTGGTTTGTAATGCACACAAGTACGCAACACATTGCATCCTCATTAAAGGCCGACCACACGGCAATGGCAATCACCTCACGTCGCGACGTCGACACCATTAGTCATTTTTGCCATTTACGGCCGGCCACTGCTACCTGCAACACGCGGTAACACGGTTGCCTCTCACCAAAAATCCCGCTGACAAATTTCGACATTAAGCTGCGAAGGCTTAATTTGAGCTTGACGTAGCAGGTTGAGAGAGAAAGAAGGAGAGACAGAGAGACCTAAAGCAATAGGCCCAAAACTCCATACCGCACAGCACAACACACGCGAACGTGAATGCGACATTAAACTTCATTAAGCAAACTCTAACTAATGTACTTGGAGTCCGAGGGCACTGCGCTTAAAACATGCCTTAAATGAGTCTTACATGCGTCATAGCCCTTCGTTTCTTTCTTCTGATTCGCTGCTTCTTTTTTTTTCTCGCAGCTCATCTCCAACCATTCTCCGCGACAGAACTTACCCCATTTTCTTGAATTTTTAACACTAAACTACTGTGTCCTTGTTGGGTTGATTGTAGCGCCTGCTGTTGTTGCTGCTGCTGCTGCTGGTCATACAGTGCCTGCTCTGCCTCGAGCAATCGCTGCTGGGCAGGCGGCAGATACTGTTTGTACTGGTCCGGTTGCTGCTGCTTCAGCACCTCATCCGATATGATGTAGGCCGGGCCGAGAGCAAAGTTGCCGCTGCCGATCAGCAGATGGCTGCCGATGTACAGCACCACGGCCACGTTGATCAGGATGCTGCAGCGCAGAAGCCAGTTACGACGCATTCTGATAACGTTCGGGAGCTTCAGTTTGGGGCCGTTTACGTGTACTCCGGTGACGCACAAAATAATTACTCCGGTGTCGCACACTTCCGGGAGGTGCTGCTGCTGCTATTCGCGTTTCTTGCTTTTTGGTCCAAAAGATTTGGCAGGGGTTATAGAGCTGTTCGTTGATTGGTAGTGTGCTTTATTGCGAGTGAGCTATGGTCCAGATTCTGAACTCCACCGGCTGTGTGTACCGCGTTGTCGCCTTTGCCGTCGTCTTTCGCAAAACATCCGCAGATCCGTGGTGGTTGGGATCTCTCAAACACTGCTCACCGTGCTGGGGTAAATCTGTGTCATCGTTTTTAATATCCCGTGCCGATTTCTGTAGCGGTACGCGTCGCGGAATTCCAATTTCCACCGATGAATCTGCAATCAAACACACGGAAAGGAAAAAAAAAACGGGAGATACGAAATCAGTACACTATGAATAAGGCAGGCGAGTAGTAGCAGCAGCAGCAGCAAAAACGCAATTCAGATGAAATGGGAAGGGAACACGATTATTATTGTCCCGTACATATAGCACTCGACTCTTGATGCCCCTTTCCCATTCCCCCAACAAAAGCTCACCCCTTTGGAAGCGTTAGAAAACGCGCGATTGATTCATCACCCATTGAACAGTTCGACAGATCTATGGCCGTGGGATGCGGAGACGCGGATTTGCCAAGTCAATGCACAATTATTTGTGTGTGATTTGTACACAGCGGGTGATTGTTCTCGGATTCGCTCGGAGCGGATCTACATCGACTACACACGATCACAAACCATTCACAGGTGAAGTGATGTCAGCAAGTGAATTTAGCTGCACAGAACATCTCGTGATCTTCTCGATCTACAATGTTATGTCCATTCAAACGAGCTCCTTTTATCGGGGCTCTTTTTCTGTTCCTACATCGGACGCTCAGATGAGTCAGAAGGCTGCCGATGGTGAGGCTTCTTCCTTGTCTAAGCAGAACAGGATTGCGGTGATACAAAACATAATCACGCAGGTACCGTGGTTGATGTCATCGCGTTGGAACGATGGACTAACATCGAGGTTAAGGTTGAAGGTTGTAGATGCCTTCATTCGAAGCAATAAAAACGCCGCTTAAAACAACATAACAAAACACAATTTGTTTTGCTGCTGTAAAACGATACCATAAAGTTGGCCTCTTAATGACGCAAGGTTCTTTAGGAGAGGATTAGCAGGATTTCTTGTTAGTTTTGTGCTCAACCCAACACTTTAAGTGGCGCTAGTTCAATGCTTCTGCAAGGTTCTTACCGATCTGCACTTCATGTGCATGCAATGTTCATATTAGGCATCTCCGCAAACACAGTCCATTTCTGGCGCTCCATAGTGGCTGATAGTGGCTAATGATGTTGAAATTATGAGCGTTTATCCTCGTGCTTTGAGGCGTAAACTTGCCTTCCCAACTAATGTGCGAAAATACCGAAGAAAATACCAATTAAACGGCAGCTTTCGACTTCGTCTTTATCCATCCATCCCGTCCGAGCGTCACACCGAGCGTCCATCACGCACCGAATATGCAGTTACTTCGCAACGGTCGGTTGAGCTACCACCGACTCGTACCGGAACAGCTTCCCGTTTTACTGCACCACTCTCGCTCGCTCCCTGCCCGTGCAGCTGGGGTTTCACTTCCGTAGCAAAACTTGTGAACATTCAAAGCTGTGAAATGGTCGCCGTTGAGAGTTTGCGGCAAACTGCGGAAGTTCGCCCATTGCTACACGGTGTTTGGACGGGGTGAGAAATTCTACCGAGAAACCAACGCCAGCATAGCAAAGGTGGGAAAGTCCCGACGCACTGTGCGAGACACGATGACGAATTAAATCACATTTAAATTCTACCCCCTTGCGCACAGAGCAACTCACAGTGCTTTTCACTATGGGCGCCATCAAAAGTGCTCACCTTGTCTATATCTGGGAATCGGCACTGGGATGCACCTTGCATACTGCGTTGCATAATTATACGCTCGCGCTGGGTAGATTCGAAATGGTTCTTCAAATTGGGTCGTTAGCAGGAGGAGACCCCTGCCGTCACGGTGCAACTCTGTGCCTGCAGTTGGTTGTCTAGGAGCATTCTTAATTCAATGTCTGTACGCGGTTGCAGATGCAGATGGCGCCTCGCGAATAAACGGAGACGGAATGAGTCTATGGAGATAGTTATTTTCACACGCAGAACTACCACGTTCCTGCAGTTGGTTGCGATCTTAGAGACGAGAATGATGGATCGCTGTCGATTAGCCGGGAAGCAAAAGAAAAGGTACACAAAAGGGTGTATCACTTCTTCCTCGGGGCGTGTGACTGCACTCAGCCGATGTGCTGCTCTACCTCGTGCAAACTTTTATCGTAATAAATTTCTCACCAATAGAGGTATTCCTTCTTACGGGAGGGCGCAAACCGCCGAAAGACTCCGCCTCGCGCGGTCAGGGTCAATGAATTACTAGGCTGTAGATGTATCACCAACCACCGAGAGCGAGTGGCTGTAGCGATGTACGGTCGGCGGACGTATAGTTGTTAGTAGGATGTGCACGTTTGAGGTTTTATGACGTGCCAAAAGCTGCTCCAGTTAATTCTCGACGAAAGCAACCTTTCGCCACTGGACTTAACGGTGATGGTGGATTTATCGACCGACCCGAAGAAAGAAAAAGGAACATCTTCACACACGAGAACCATATCCAACAGGTGCCCTCTTCTACCGCTGAGCAATCTAAAGACGGCTAAGGCGACGAAAGCTGTAATGGAATTCATCACGTAGAATGACAGTCGCCTGCAGACTTTAACATGGATTAACTTTTCGGCCCGAAGAAGGCGCCCGATGTGTGATGTGCCATGCTACAAACTACGCTGAATTTAAGGCACCAATCTCCGGGATCGATTCATCATCGATAGAAATGCGAGACATTCTGTGAGCCGCATTATGATAGCGAAGGATGCCGATGTTTACACAAAACCTTCCAATTAATCACTCTTGTTGGTTGAAGTATGTTTTTTTTTGTTCAGCTACATCGATCGATCGGCCTGGGGGAGTAGCTTTTCGCTCGAGGAAAATTTCTTGCAACTTTTCCCTCTACCCTCGCTATCCATTGGACGCTCTCTGCTTGCTTCGTCGCCGCCTGACATCTGTCAAAAGCAAAACGGTAGGGCGACGAACACGTCCGACCCGTGTCCATGTGGATGCGGACCGAGGTGCGAAAGATGACCGTAGGTCTCGTAGGAAAAGGGATCAGAAAAGTTGACTCACGACACATTGACTGCAAGCGAACCGAACCATTTTCTTCACGGGTTGAAATGGCTTGGTGTGCACCGGACACATATCAATCTTGAAGCAATGGAATTGGTGTATGATGGACGGTCTCGTTAACCATTCCAGTGGGATTTGAAAGGTATCTACACTTTAACCTTTGCTAAGCTCTCCCTTTAAAATCAACAACAAGCTGTTAATGGAGAAATAAATTGAGAAAATAAATGTTGCGCCTTAAAGTATGCAATCGTGAGTAGTAAATGACACAAATGTCAGGTGTTTGTTAACTTACATCACTTTAACCCTATCGTTCTAACGGGTCTATTAGATTAAATGCCTCTCCTCTGAATTGATATTAAATTACAAGAATAACAAAGGACTCTCGCGCACTTCCAATGGAAACGTCCGGGAGTAATAAAATCCATCAACAATTCCCATCAATGGTCAGCGAGTCGATGTCACCATCCTCCCGTTCTTTTTTTGTGCTCGTCCCCAATTGTACCGCATTAAGCTAACATTTGCCGAGTCAATATTGTACCGTGAGTCTCGCACGCAACAATATTCCCATATGCACAGTACACTTCGTCTGTCGTTCGGCGCGAATGCAAATGTTTGAGCACACATAGCTGCACTTTGGAATATCCGCGAGCATCCTATCAATGTCAAGTGTCGGTGGAAGCCCGAAGTATACGGTCATCGCCGGTTCCGGAGGACACCGTTCATTAGTCAATCCAGCGTTATCTGCCGCATCAATCGTACATCTATTTGTGCGGTACTCAAGTTGATTAAATGTTTGCCAAGTAAGAAGCGTATTGCGAATTTCGTGTGGATGACACTGCACTGGCCTAAAATTAAAAATCCTAAAAATAAACCAAAACCTCACTGAAGCTGCTGCTGCATTCATAATGTTTATGCTTACCGCTTTTTTCTTCTTTCTGCTAATGCATCCGCTGTTGATGATGCATTCGGTACCACCCGGGGCCCCACGCGGGCGCATCAGTTCGGTACGTGCGGCGTTGACGGGTTTTAAGGCGCCGAGGACAGCTTACTCTCGGTGCAACTGCTGAAGCTGGTGCTGCTGCTGTTGCTGCTGATAAGCTCGTCGACCACGATGATGATGATGATGCAGGCAATGATGGCGTTGACAGCAATTACAATCCATTTGTCGTCTGCAACTGACTGTCTGGTTCCGATCCGATATATCGCAATCGAATACTCACGCCTTCCGGGGCGGAAACTATACCGTCCTGTGGAGTAAAACGGACGAGAATGAAGGATATTAGAACGAATCGGGTATACGATGATAGGAAGCAGCAGCAGCACGCTGCGTAAAGAAAAATCGATTATGATGAACGAGATAACCACCTATTGCCTTTCGCTTTGTTCCCATATTCATATTTTATATTTCATTTGAAAGAGAACGTAAATACGCGCGTAAAAATCGAAAGGAAATGATTATCTGTCAGACAAAGAAAAACCAACAATTAACAATCGTGTTCCAAATGTGATTATGTGTTTGGTTCTCCCTCTCACTTTCATTCCCTTTTCATCTCGCACACAGCTATTCCCAGTGCCGGAACTAATAAAACCATAACCTGCCAATTCGCTAAATGGATAAAATTTGATAATGGCAGCCTCGTACTTTCCGCCCAACCAACCACGCACGCATTCGGATTCGCGCTATCGGAAGCCCTCGGCCGATGATCGCGAATCTGAGCCCACAAGCAGGAGAAGCCGGTATCTTCTCGCTTTGCATAATTGAACGTTTAATTAACCGACATACACACCACACCTGCCACCACAAACCAACCGTCTCTATCCGACACACGCATTTTAGAGCCGCTCGATTTGATTTCTCGCCCACCCGCAGAGCACTGGATTTCCACTGGCGCGGCCCGGAAATAATGGGAAAATTTGATTCCATCGATGCCAATGGGGATGCCGTGGAAAAGAGCACAAACGCACACGTTGCCGAGCGATAAATTAACTCAATTAAATGATAAATGTGCTGAGCTAATAGAGGAGAAACCCCGTTCCAGCACTAATGTGACATCTAGGCACGTGCTTTGCCGCGCAGGTGGGAAGGATGTTTGAAGATTTATTTTTCAATTCATGCATTCCCTGAAAGCGCCTTCATGTAGGCAAGAAAAATGCCAAAGTGTCAAAAAGATGCACTACCGGGGTGTTATTATGACGGCTGATGGATTGTATGCGATTTGAAGTGATATTATAGCGAAATACATTAATCTTAATGACTTGCATAGTGAGTGCCTGATGAGCGTGTAGTAGCTACGTCGTGTACTATCCAGGTACCGTACCCACAGTGGCATACACCTGCGAAGAAAGAGATTAATCGATAGCACGGGTTGAGGTTGTGATGTAACCAGGCAACCACAGGCAAACCAATTAACACGTCCAACACTCTGGAACAGGTTGGCTATCTAGACGTTCGACACCACAAAAGAACTACTGAACCGTCCGCGGAGAACAGATGGTCCGAACCTTACCAATGCCAATTGCAAAAAGCACGGTCGTTGGAAAGTTAATTAAATAGATAAGTGCCAATCTGTGATATGGTTTTGTGCGCCGGACGGCACACGATCACGCCACGACCTGTTTTACGCAAGCAAAACAACACTCCGTCTCTCTCAAGCTCCACCGAAGCAGCGGAATAATGCCGCTTCAATCAAAGAGATGGGTAAAGCCCATCAGGGTTTCACACACACGCTTGGCTTCCCAACGTCTCCAAGGAAAACTTGGTGGCCGGGTGGCTCTATAAATAAGTTCGCGGCTCATTAATATGCTGCTTAACGGCGACTGCATGCCATGCATGCCAACCATGAACGTGGACCGGTTCCCCATCCAGCTGAGATTACACCGTCGCCTCTGATGAGGGCAGTTTTCGTGGGCGCATCCAGCCTAACCCGGCAGCTCCAGTTCGGTCAGGTGAAAGCCTCACCGTCAGATGAAAGTGAAGCGTAAGAAAGACGAAAAAAAATGTTCGATTTGTTATGCATTTTATGAGAATTCTACTGCTTCCCAATAAATCTTACCACCTTCTAAGCTAGAAGCATGCAAATTAAGCACAGGAAATTAAATGAACGATTTAATTCTCACCACTACTCACCGCCAATAAAATGCTGCACTTTATCGACCACCGGATATGTAAGCGTACCCAACAAGTTACGCACCCTGTACCACCCTGCATCGCGTATCGCGGCGAAGGCGCGTGTCACTTTGGATAAAATGTAACCGAACTTGAATGGGGCGTTATGCGTTCGGACGGGTTTGCATGTAGCGTCGTCAGAGTCGTCTCGTTTAACCCGGCGTTGGTTGCAATTTGCAAGTTGCGTGTGCATTGCGTGCCAACGGGAACCTGCACATGAAAGTGCGTGTTGGCCAAGGTTGTTGGGCGTGCAAAAAGGATTAAAGGAACATTTGTTGCCTGTTTCTACTGCTGGATGGGTGAAGAAGGTTTTCCAGGGTTTCTGAAGAGCAAGCAGTGCTGAAGCTTCTCGTGACTTTCTTCATTTAGTTGTATACAATTGCGTTTATTATAATTATTCTACACAAAAACAAGATAAGGAAGATATCCGGATTATACTTCAAAGTTCATTCCAGGGATGAGCAACCTGTTGGTGATCGCTATCTTCGGTGACATTTTATTGGTTTCATCTGGTTCTTTGTATGTGTTTGGACGCTTGGAGGCTGCATTACTCTTGACGTTTGACACAATCTGATAAGCTAAACGATCCTGTAAATTGGTGAACACATTGGTGAAATAGCAGGCCAAGACCTCTAGATGTTGTAGTGCCACAGAAGAAGAAGACGAAGTTTTTGGTTTAGCAACATCTAGAGATCTAGTCAGTTCTGGGTTTCTTGAAAGAATTCAAGCAGGCTGTTGAGTCCTTTGAACTGATGACATTATGAACTGTTCATAATCAACTGCTGAACGATTTGTCCATTTACTATCGTACAATTGCTCAATGATTGCTTGCTTTTATTACCTTGAAGGATCTTTTGGGCTTCCTTTTCTAGCCATAGACAGCCCAACATTGTTTGGGTTCTCTTTCTTGGCCTAACGGCCTCTTAAAGGTCATGCCTGCCATTTTTGGCTTACTAGACTTATTGTTACTGCATAGTTGGATAGTCAGTCCTCACTATGGGGGAACGGCCCAGATGGATTGTTTGGATTATTAAGCACAAATGTTGCTTCAAACTAATGTCTTTTGGAAATGGATATTAATAACAAGAAATATATTTATTCCCGACGATAACTCACAAAGCGCTTATCCTTTCGTTACATGTTATACATTTCAAATTAAATCAATTATCCCATTTGATGATATCAATAGCGCATCAATTCACAAATTTCTCTTCCCTGGATGAAATCAGAACATTTGTTTCCATATGGACAAATGCACACAACAGATAGGCGCCAAAAGGAAACAAAACCCATCATGCGGGCGTGCGGATCAACTGGCTTTTAGCACGACTCCAGTTAATATTAAATCAATAATTAATTATGTAAATCATTTTCAGTGCTAGCACGCGCGATTCGTCCCATATCGGTCACAGAACGCGCCTTAAACACACCTCACCAAACTGCTATAGTTACCAAAACCCACTCCACAACAAATCCCCTCTATTACTTCGAGCGAAACTTGTCCATTACGTCCAGGACCTTCGAAACAACGAAAGGGAAGGATAGTTTTTGCCGCTTTCGCTCTCGTTATGCCCCATGTTAATCTTCCGGGTATAAGGGCGCACACACACGCCTTCTTCCATTTTCCAACCCTTAAGATAAAGTTCCTGTGCCAAAGTTTTTGTTTGTTCGGGATCCGGGCGGCAGAACTGTGTTTGCGTCCCCCGGCACGGCACAACAATGTACCCTGCTAGCCTGCCGAGACCCGGCAGACGTCATGTCGGTGTCAGAAAATTCCATAACGCTAATTCGATTACCATCGTGCCAAACCCTACGAAACGTACAGCACACTGTTGCCCTTTTACGCGCCCTGCCAAAGTCTGCCCAAGGGTGTGGATCATGTGTGTGTGTGCGGGTGGTTTGCTGACATCGTTCTTTTGCCGAGTGTCGGTGACGACCTTCGGTCAACTTTCCATCAGATCTACCATCTGCGATAACACACGAACAAGGTACGGGAAATAGAGGACCTCAGTGTTGCGGTGGACATTTTGTTGTTGTTGTTCTTGTGCCGTACTTGTACTTGTGTTTGCCACATAAGACTTTCTGCAATACGAATCCCTTGTGGATAGGTTAATAGAGGGGGGATTTACAAGCATTACGCATCGGGTCGGTTCGGTTTCGAAACAAAAAATCCTCCGACCTTGCACGGGACTCACAGTGAAGGACACCCGTTTCGCAGAGGTCGCAGTCCTCTACCATCGGCACGCAACATGATCACTGCTAACATACGATCAAGATCACGTCATAAAATGCATTCCCGGATTGTTCGCGGTTACAACACCACGATGCGATATCTTGTAACGATCCCTCTCGCCACAACCCATTGCATCTCCCGCAGTGGACTATTACAAACTGACCGCAAACCCGCGGCGAACTCTAGCACCCCCTTGGCTGAACCCATTAGCGATAGAGAATTATGGAAATTGCGCACCCATGAAATCGCATGATCGCAAGCGGTAACACGCGCACCCTACGACACGCGTTGGAAAACTGGGAGCAATTTGTTAGGTTTTATTCTCGAATTACTTTGGTTCCGGTCTCGCTTATGTGTGTGTTTGTGCGCGATCGCCTAACCATGGTGCGGCCCGCTGCTCGACAGCAACTTATGTTCATTTGTATGGTAATTTTCATCGATTTGCTGGACCTTTCTTCGATTCGATTCGGTGAGATCTGGACGTGATTGCGTGAAAAAACAAAAGTGGAAGACTGCATTGTAAAAGTGCAGCGGCGTGGTGGATGTATGCCGTAGGAAATATCCCACGCGCGAGGGATTATAAGGGAGTACGGGCGATCGGGTCGGTGTCGGTACACAAAGCTGAGAATTTATTGTTATGTGGATCAACAAGGTGCTTGGAACGGTGGCTAGTATTTTATATATAATTATGGAAAAAAGGCCACTGTTTATACTTCCAGCGAGATATATGTTTGATATAATACGCTTAATTTAATATAAAATATTTAAGTGTGTAAATTGTGCATGATGTCGAATCTATCAAGGGATCCTGGTCACGGCACCAATAGAAAGAAGTTTATAAACTATTTTCTGGTAGCAAACAACAATGGGAATATTTGAGCTATTAGTTACATAGTTACTTTTGTCCAATACGGCTTGAAAAAAATCATGTTAGTTGTAGTAAAATGAACAGTATCCTGGTCACGGCACCGATGGTAATCACGCATTGTTCAATGTGTAAAACTGTGCAGTTAGAAGAACAATAATGTTTAACCGTCAATTGAGATTGACAATCAAGATAATGCTTTATCTAAACAAGTTTTTTTGTGATTTCTGTTGATATCGGATCCTGGTCATGGCACCAAACTCAAAAAGATTATTTTTTATGTTTTTATAGCTAAAATCAATATTTTAAATCACATCGCTCTTTTTTTTTACCCACTGAAACCATTTATCTAAGCAATACATCATCTCCTGTTTGACATGTTTTTCCACCGCCCACACACGTCATTCTTACACAATAATCAATCAGCTACACTGATAAGGTGCAAAGTACAAATCCAAACAAAAAGTATGCAATCTTACAATTTTTCAATCACGTTTCATCTGAAAACTCTTATCACGCCTACCACTCGTACCAGATTGCCTTAAACGATGGGGCTGTGGGGAGTTGAGACTTACTGCTTACTTTCATTACCTTCTTTAGACGAATAAAGTTCTCCCGCCCCAACATCCAGACACACCATTAAAATTAAACATTCATGAACAGCAGCAATTCGTCGTAGGTACGAGTACGAAATAAACTGCCACTATTTAACACGGCAAACAACGCTATTGTCTGGCGCAGCATCATGTAGAGATAAATTATTCGCCAACCATTCACTTTCCCATTCGGGAGATTTTTGGTACATTTCCACGGACAGAAACAAGGGGGAAAACCCTTCAACTGGATGAGTGTATAGTCGTGTTAAACCCGATACAAACGGCCCATCCCGAACACAACCATGATCCGGTGCACTGGCCACGTACTTTAACACGATGCACCAAACACCAGCATCACTTTAATTTCAATTCGTTTGCACACACACACACACCAGCCACTCGACCACAATCGACCGTCTGCGGCCGTTTGGCAATTGCAAAAACTTCGTTCCTCAACCCAGCGGACATTTTAGAACATCCCTCGTCTGTGCTGGTTCGTCGTCCGTTGCAGGAAAATGGAAAGGGTTGCAAATATTTAAATTAAAATCTCATCCTCTCGTTTATCGACGTCGTTTTATCGGAGGGGAGAGATCAACCCCGATGGATGAGAAATAATCGTGCCCTCTGCCTGCTATTTGCGGGCCCTGACCGAGCTTGAAATATCAATCCCGATGGCCATCCCTTTTATGTGTCGCTGTTTTCGGTACGTGCGTGCATGTGCCGGCCACGTTTTAGCAGGAGACTCAGGACACTCAGCCAGTACGTGATTGCCAAACACCGTACGGGAATATTGCTGTTTGCTCTCACGCGAATCGGGATCGAAACCAGCCAAACCGAACAGACGGAAGTGTGCAATTGCTTTTCGTAAATTACACATAAAAGCCTCCACACCTTGGCCTCCCGCTTGGTGATTCCCGGTGACCCGATGCATTACCCTCTTTTAGCCGTTTACCCTCATGACACTGACAAATAACAGCGCACCGCACACAACAGTTGTACAGTTCGTTTCAGAGTTTTGCTTTCGAGGAACGAATTTATAGTTTTTATTAACATTTAACAGCACGTTCATTTAGAACATTGTTGAAATGGATAAAAATGCTATGAAAATTCCAAAACCTAATACAGTTTTTATAAGATTTTTACGCTTGTTGTGCGTAATCGATTGTTGATTTAAAATGAAAGCATATTATATGCTTTTTCAGCAGCCTTGTCAAGCAACAATGATTTATTATTTGTTCTAGTATGTTTTCGTACAAGTAGTCAAACTAAAAACATTCAAAAATTTATAGTTCAAATCGCCTCACATACGCCTGTGAGGTACAGACTTTGTCCAAATCTGACAAATTTCTCACAGCTTTGTTCGAGAGGTAGAACTTGAGAAGGATATACTTGGCCTTTGGATATGCGAGGACACGTACTAAAGGACTGACCATTCTGATACGGGTAATACTAAATCACAGAAAGCCAGAAATGGCAACCCATCGAGATTGTAGTTCCAAATAAGAAGAAGACGACATGTGGAAGGACCATAGAGAAGCTGTTTTAATGACGAGATTCGAAGACTGCTCTCTACTTTAGTGAGTAATATCATGAGAATGACACCGGACGACTAAGCATGAAAACTAGTGGTTCAACTGGTCCAAGTTGTGATGGCGTGATGGCATTGATGCGTCTACCAGAAATACCAGCATATGGGATTAGAAGAAGAAAATGTCCCTGAGCGCTATCAAGGATTTTTGCAACATGTCAAGACCGCAAAGCCTGATAAGTAAATAAGATGTTTGATAGGTAGATCCTGAGTCGAATTATTTACACGTGTAGTTAAGTGAGGACACGCACGCAGCACTGAATATTAAGCTTCGGGTAAAACTACGTCACAGTAAGCCCGGAATGGAAGGCCGATATCCCTCGAGGTTGTAGTCCCATAGAAGAAGAAAAGATGTGTTGAAGGCCAATGCAGAAGCTCGAACAGTCGCCTCTACTTGGATTGGTAATATCATGAAAACGACACCAGAGGACCCACCCCGTAAAGTATTTTAAGGCCTTCTACTTGGCTCAAGATGTGATGAACCAGACATCAGAATGGGGTAAGCAGAAGATGGCACTAAAAATCGTTTCAGCCGCCAAACTTCAAAATGCCGTCTATAAAACATCCTTTATATAAAATCCTCCCAATAATTTCCACATACTGAAAATATTGAGCATCTTTATGTAAAGAAATCCTCGCAACTCGAGTACTCCGTAACTCGAAAACTTACTGTACATACCAACTCATCTCACCTACAAAGGGCACACTTCGTCTGTCTGGAACTGAAAAGCCGCAGACAGAGGGCGGCCAGATCGTTACCGCTTCGTTAGCAAAAAGGACACCGATGGAGACGCATGGTGTTTGGACGGGTTTTTAATGTTGTCCTGCCTCCCTTTCCCATAGGTCTGCCACAGGTTTGATCCTTAATTACGCTTGTATTATGTGAAAACGGTCATATGGGTGCACTCTATCGTGGCGTACCGACTCCATTCTTGGCTGATCCGATCGGAAGGGTTTGAAGTAAACGCATTACCCCGTTGGGACATGGTTCGTTGATAAACCGGGATTATGGGCTATAAGAGGCGAAAATCCTTCTCGCTATGGAAAGCCGGACCAACTGCTGCAGTTTCCCGATGCTCCCTTGGGGGGCTGGCTGTTTGGGAACAATAATTCAAACTAACTTTTCCTGCACGGTTCACTAATTTACAGCCGTACTTCCTATGGTGCTGGATTAGCCAGGGGGAACTCTTCACGTATCGGGGATGTAATTTACATCGCACAGAGGGGGAGAAAAATAATACAAGCAACTCCCAATCTCCTAAGTCCCTACTGCAAAAGTTGCCATTTTTCCCTCTACGCAAAACAGATTTAATTATTTTTCACATATTTTACACGCCACTAAATCATACGTCACGTGGCACAACGCACGCTGACAGAAATTAATGACGCCACGATGTAACGCAACCGAAAGGCTCATTAATTTGCTGATGACTCCCATAATCCGTCAACCTTTTCCCGGACAGTTCCTGTCCGCATTGGGCAATCGCCGGAGCCCACCACTAAAAGGGCAGTCACACAACCAACAATCGCTTCTTATCGTTCCTTATCCGTTGGACGGTTCGCTTCCAATTCGACCAATGGCCATCAGGAAGGTAAACCTCGAATCAAATAATCCTTCTTCGATTTCGCTTTCTTGCACCATTAATCGCGCGGGAAAACCAAACCGGATGGGCACGCAGTACGTTCGCTTCGGTTGTACAATCAATCATCCGCGTCTTACTTCCGAGACGACGCTGCTCTTTATGATCCGGTCCGGTAGTACAGCCAGTACACGGCATTGCTTAGGTTCATCAATTTCACTCAAGAACTAGCGGACTCCGGGGCAGAGATAATATTTATGATCCGCGATGGGCAACGCGTTTGCTGACTTCTGATGGATAATTTCTCAGACCGTGCGTCAGGTAACCTCCCATCGGTCGATGACGTGGGGATTGATTTTTCCTTATTAGTTTTTGTGGCGATCCTTCGCAAAGTTAACGTTGCGCCAAGCGTCTAAGCGTTCCGAAAGACAAAAGACACCACATTTGCTTAAAATTGAACGCTTTTTTTTTAAAGCACCGGAGTGCCCTTGATAGGGACTGCCTGGCCTTTCGAAGACACGAAAACACATCCTCCCGGATGGAATGAAGATTAATTATACGCTCTTAAATATTTCTTTTCTCAGTGTGGCTTTACCTACTTATTAGGAAAACAAAAACTGCGCCACACAGACACACACACACACACAGCCACTCATAAAGCAGGTAAAATGCCAACGAAAAGGAAATTACTGCGAGCGAATGAAAAATTGCGTCGTATAATAAGCGAACAGGAAGCCCAAAATTTGCAATTGTCTGAGCATTTTTCTTCGGTTTGGGCGTTAATGCTGGTCGCGGCCTGAAAGTCTTCAAATACGATCTTCTAATGAAAGATGAGCTCATGATCATAGTGTCGTCGTCGTCGTCGTCGTCGTCGTCGTCGTCGTCGTCTGTTCTGTGTTTGAAATTTTATTTCCTCTCCATTTACCCAAGCAGACGTACCGATCTCACTCCTCCAGAGCATAGTTTTAGATTTAGGCTTCAAAGCTCGATGGCATATCAGTTCCCACATCGAAGATGACGACGTACGCGTTTAACGAAGCCTTCACGTTTGCTCCCCCCGTGACCTTAACCCTGACACTCGGACCGGAAAGGACCCACCGCGGGATCAAGCACTGGTACCGGACTGTGGTAACATCATGCTTCGTTCACACACAAACTCTTCAACCGCCGGACGAAAACAGCCCATCGAAACCGTCGTCGATCGTTCCCTTCCATTGCCCGGCTTCGATGCCTGGTAAAACAACAACCATCTATCGAGCGGCCACCAGGTACCCATCACGTCGATAAGCTTACATCTTAATTAGCGTCCATTGCCGCGTGTGTGCCTCTATCGATTGCGAGAGCCCATTTCCACGAAGGCGACCTCCTAAAGCGTCGACGCACTTGGGGCATCGGTGGTTGCGAAATTTGCCCTTTCATGTTCGCAAGTTTGTGCGATTTTTGGGAACCTGGTGAGAAACTGACGAATATCACGTCTCTGCGGTTGTTTGGGGTATTTTTTTTTCTCTCCCGATCGTTCTTTAGCGTTTTGTCTTGCGAGCCAATATTTACATAAAATGGAACGTAAATTTGTAATCAATTTTATGGCAAAGGGATCGTTTCAACGGGAACGTTTTTTTGTGAAGCGTTTAAGAAGAACATTCATTTAAGAACAAAACTTGAAAGCGAAAAGAATCGGTACAATATGACTGAAATTGTGGTTCATGTGAAAATGAGTTAAGAGTTGTAGCTGATATGAATACGACTTAATTATAGATTATTTATAATAACGAAGCTCCCTGTAAAGTGCTTTAAACTGTTCCCACCGAATTATTTGAAAAACTTACAAATCAAATAATACAAATTTATTATTTGATATCAAACATTAAAAAATAGCTGAAACTCACAATATTATCCGCAAAATCGATACCACCAAGGTATTAGAAGTGAAAAATTTAAAAAAAATTGTAGAAAATTATGAATTTAATTCTTTCTCTAATTGATTTCTATTATCAGGGACTTTGTTGTTTCAGAAGTTCATAGTATACAATGTGTTATTGCTCCCACCAAATACTGTGTTTTTGTTGCTTATTTATTAATTATTTTTAATAAAGATGAAGTATATTTTTATCATAATCAAGAACAATATGCTTCCGTACTGATTAGTGATTCACTACAATTCTGTTGTTGTTTAAAAAAATGTTTTAAAATATTTTTTGATATTGTAGCTCCATGAATTAGATATTGATGATGTGTTAAAGATAAAGATGGTAATCTAAATCTATATGTGCTCTTATCTACACCATAAGATGATCTTTTAAGCGATTCAAAAGCTTTTTCAAACAATTCTTTAGTTATTTGATTATTTATTTACGTGCAAAAAAACCTAAATATAATAAAAAATTATTTAAATAAATATACCAGCTTGTTTGAATATAAACACAAATAAAGGAATGTAAAATAACACTGAACAACAATTGATTTATAACAGTAAATAATATCCAGCAAATTAAGGCTTTTCGCGTTGCTCGAGAGGTTCACAGTATCAGATTACTTTCGCGTCCCACCACAATGTTTATTTTAAGTACCGAACGTGATGCCTAATTGCCAATTAACTTGCAATGCGAATTAATGGATATAAAACAGGCAACACCAAGACACATTCTGCAATAAAAAGGAATTGTAACCAACACCTTCAATCAAAAGCAGCTTGGAGTTCATCCGTCAACCTAGCATTAAGCACATTTTTCTACAAATCATCCTTAACAAGCCATAGCTTTGTGCAAAGAAGAAAAAAACGATCTCCTGTACGTGCTCCTGCTCAATCGATCGCTATTGTCCACCTCATTTCTATCCGAAGCACCTCGTTTACTGCAAACTAAAACATAATTATTCTGCAATGGAGTGAATTGAATATGTCAGCCACCCGGCTACCAGCCGATGACACGGTCGGCAATTTCTGCCAAGTGAATCCGAACGTTCCGCTTCGGGCATCACATACAGGGGTATCACATGCAACAATGAGCCGCAGAAAAATGGCCACAAGAACGAACGAACAAAAGGATTTTATTTATGCTTCTTCTCTACTCTCTCTCTCGGTTTCTCGCGTGCTTCCTCTCTCTCTCCCTGGAGGTTCTGCTTGCAATCTTCATAATGAAACATTTCTTCAGCCCATACTTAGGCGACTAATAGCAGCTGATTAATGATGGGCAGTATCAATTTACGCCTGGTTGTAATTAGCAGCAGCAGCAGTCATGTGTCTCCCCTATCTTTGTTCATGTTCTGCCAGGGTTTTTTTTTTCATTCTCGTCTCCATTTTTTCCACCTTATGTCAGTTTTCTTTCATCCGCTTTTGCTGCGCGAGATTTCTTTGACGAGCGTGAACGTGTTGCATCATCGTAACCTACGATCCACGAGGAAAATCCAACCCCGGTTTAGGGCAGCACAGTACAAGCGAGCGTATGATCTGCAATCTAAATATCTCGCCCACTTTGGGCATCGAAAACCTGCTCCACATACGCCGTCTGCCACATACAACATCTGTCCGCATCTTAAAGCTTAATGGATTTGAGTGGAAATGTACAAAAAGGCTGCTTGTCTCGTGACGCCATGCCCGACGCCGAGAGAAGAAGCTCTCTGACACTAATTAAACCGTGTTATAAATGAGATTTAAAGCACCTTACCAACCACATCATGCCCTGAAGGAAGCGGACGAGATAAGATCAAGCTTCCACACGGTACTGGGTATGCGGTGGCTACTCGCTACGATAAACCGTAAATGAAGCGCAAGACAACGACGGGATCAAATGGACGATCGATTCCGGGCGCGTACAAGGGTTCGGCTCGTGTTGCGTTTGTTTATCATCCCATCCCATTGGATTTGTTTTATGTTTATGCTGCTTCTTCGCCCGTCACATTCAATTTTGCGAAGAATCCCGCAAAACTCTCGTCCGATGTAGACGCTACAATTTATCATGCATTCGCCCATATGGATGATGTGTCCCCGCGGGAGGGAGAGACATAAGATGCGCCGTAGCCACGAACGGCACAAAAAAAAGCCCCACACAAACGCACACAGAAATCAAACCGTCCATTCGCCTAGCTATAAAACTGTCCGGTTGGTAATTAATTCTACCACATTCTTGCCACACCACAACCATCCAGACTCCAGGCCACGGATCTCCTGGAACTTCAACTTCCACCACAAGATTTCTATGTTCCGCCATCCAACATCAGCTCTTCATGTTGTATGTGTGTGTGTGTGTTCGGTGGCTATAATTGGCTCTCGTTGGAGAAGATACGCGGAAAATACGACACAAGATTGCAACGGCTATTAATAGCGCAAAGAATTAAAAACATTCCTCCGCGCATTTTCTTCTCTCCAACATTTGTTCCCAGACCCGTTAAGAAACGCATGTTGAAGATGCGAGAGGAAACCTCAAAACCACAATCACAACACACCGCGCAAACTAGGGAACGATTTGTAATCAAGGGGCCTCCACTGCCCCAACCAAACACACAGGTGAAATCGATACGTCTTGAGGAATTTCAGAAAAATGTTACAGAAAGTAATATCCTTCTTCCCGGGCATGCATTTGCACCGGGGCCAACCGGAGACGATGACTTCGTGGACAAGCTAGAAAAACAACCTCCGTGTGGAAAAGATGTTCCAATATCCTATTTGCTGGTCCAGTAATTCCTTGGGGCCTCCTCTCCGATGCATTCTCGCGACCGATCGATCCTCGTGCCGGATATTGGATATTGGAACGGAAGATTGAGCTATGGGGAGTGTCGCCATTCGTCTCCGCTTTTTTTTTCGCTTTGCCTAGCCAATGACCTAACCCCTTTCTCTCACCCAACAGTTCCACCCCTGGAACGAGCTTCACAAACGCTGCTACGATGTCAGGATTTATTACCGAGTGCCGAACGACCATCGTTGGCGATATTAATTACTAGAGCAGATTTTATCCTTCTCCACCGTCTATTCCACCGTCCATGAAGTTTGGAGCCATATATTTGTGTAGCCCTACCCACTAGAACCTAGAGGATGGTTCACTTGCGTAAGGTTGATTCCGCCAGAGAGTCGTTGCTCTCACACGGCGGACGCAACCGACACACCACCAGGTACCGCTTGTCGTAAATCGTCACTAAACGATCGGAAAACACGACCTTGGTGTCGTGGAACCTAAGCGTAGAACGCGCCGATTACCCGTGCGAAGGGGGATTAACGCTAACGATGCTCAGCTCAGATGTTAACCTTCACCAGGTTAAAGGGGGCCACCACCAAACGCTTCAAACCACCGGACATCGCTCGGAAGGACAGGATCTTTAATTGGTGCTCACCAAAACTTCGTTTTTTTGGAAGTCTCGCGCTGCAGCGAACAGCCGAGAGCTCCAAAGATTGGCAGATTAAACAACGAAAAAAGGAAAACCTCATCAATATAAGACGTACGTTTGATGTTGTCACTGCAACGCTAGCTCGCAGCTTGGCATTGAGACAGGCCAAGGTAAACAGGAAGTGTAAATACACGTTCATTTGGCAGAAATTCGTTTTTTCGCCTTTATTTGCTCCACTTCAAATGCGACCAAAAATCAATCAGACCCGTTTGCCGCATGTGGGAAGCACTGCAACTGGAAAAGCAGCAGCATGCACAGCCCCTGCAATACTCGTGCGGCATGGAGAACTTCGTTTGAAAGGATTGCATTAATAATTCTCGTGAAATCCACTTTTGCCATTACCGAAAGTGACCGTTTGCTGTACTGTAATGAATCTATTTTCAGCTTCATTCTGCTGTCGCCCATCTAGCAAAATGGTGCTTGATAAGAAGGAACGCAAGAAAAGGTTTGTAAAAAGCAAAATTTTAATTTGCTAATTGCATCCATTTGAGGGTCACTCAAAAATATTCCGATGAAAAAAAAAATGATAAAACGCCTAAAGGTATGCAAAAACACTGGATTTTAATTCTTATTAAGCTCCTGTTTTTTTTTGTTTAGATCTTGCTACGCTTTGTTAGGACTGTCAAATGGGGAGATCTAGCAGCGTAGATTGAGCATGTAAAATGGATGTCATTCTCATTGTTGACCACTAATGGACGTTCCCAATTATTCTAATCACCCACAGTTCTCTTCAGGCGGACATTGTAACCGAAATTATCGATCATGCGACACGGGCGTTTTCTATTTTAGTGTCTCCCGGTCGCACCGTTCGCGTGCGTATTGTTGATCAAAGAAAGGAAAACCCTCTTTTGTGTCCATTCGATCGATTAGGGTAAAACGGGTATTACCGCACTATTACCGATTATGTTCCGTGCTAAGCCGAGTCCGAATAGAGACAATTACGGTTGAAAGGAACAAACAAGGGAAGGTTCCGAACTAACATCCCGGCTCCCGGAATGGTTGATGATCGCGGAAAACCACCATCAATCAATTGACATTACTGGTGTCACCTACCGGCAGTAGCGTCACGCTGACGCAAACGAACCCAAGGGCCACGACGCAAGCGAATGCCAGTTCTCTGCCGTGCTGATTTGTCCCGAGGGACAATTTCCAGACCGGTCCCTCTTTCTCTGCCGCTCATTATCGTTCTAATAATGGTCGAACATTCCGGCACCAGTAGCGCCATCACGGCGTGACACGCTCGATAGCGTGATCTCCTGGGAGGTCAATCATGAAAGTGCATGCAAGTTGTATCGTGTGTAATAAGCGATTGCAACCGCCAGGTGACTAACGCCGGTGGTAAGCACCAGCAAGGTCAGAAAGAGGACGTCCAAAACGGACGGTAAAACCGAATCGATCAATGCTGAAGGAGCATATGGCCTAGGTTATTTGGACAACAGTTTGTGCCCTGTGAAATCTTTGTAATCACTGTTTTGCTTTCTAGCTTTTTAGAAGTTGGTCAGCTCTGTTTTTTTTTGCTCACAGAGTTTTCTATTTCGCGACGCGCCTCATCACCTCCTCCAACTTGCCTTCACCACTGCCACCAAATTCGGGTAATGATGGTTCGTCACGCAACGTACCGCCCAAATCTTCCCCAACGGAAAGCATGCACGGCGACAACGTTGTCGTCTCGCTGACGGACGGCCCCGCTGTAAGCATCAATGCAAACATGGCCGATTGTTTATTTTTTTGCAAGTCGGTGAAGCAATTTTCTTACGCTCGTTACTAACTCGGTCAGTTAGGTCGCAACCGATCAGCAGCTGCTCGGAAGCTTTGGCCCGTTTTATGGGGAAAAAGTTCGACGACTTTATCCTCACAGTGGGCTACCGACCGCTTCGACCGGCCTAACGGAACGCACGGTCCGCGGAATTGGGCACGTCATCATCATCATTATTGTTAGGTTAGGTTCAGCCGATTATCAGCGCAGGAAAATCAAAGCGGAACACAACAATGGTTAATTTGGCGTTCGTGTAGCTTTCAATGTGTAGGACTAGGGATCCCACCCCATTCTCTCTGGCGGGTCAGGATGAGAGCATGGCGCATCATCATCTATAGGGGTCGTCTCCTTTTTGGAAGCTATTAATTTCTTTCTCTCCTGAGTGCTATTAAAACCATCCCAAAGCTTATTTTAATCTAGCTAGAATGTGTAAGTGTGTGTTTTAATTTGCCAAACAGTTGTGTTTTTGTTCTCCGGCGAAAGGAGCGCAATTGGGAAAGATTTCAATCTAAAGGTATTTAGTGGTCTAATAGGTCCACGCACACGAAACACGAAATTGTATCTCATCACAAAGAGATGTTCTTGGGGGTGATTGTTTCGCTCGAAGGGATTCCTGCTCAACGCTGAAGATCGAGGTCGTCGTCGCCATCACATCGGCTTGACACATGTGCGTTCTTCATCTCGCCCGATGCCGCCGAACTTTGTGAGACCATCCATCAAAAGATGTAAGGAATTCATCACACTTTTACCGTTACCCAAACACGTCGTCGTGTGCGAGAGACATCTGTTCCCCAGGTTTTTCTCTCTCTCGCACTGTTCCATCCGACTCACCGTGTCACCACAATAAGGGCATTATTAATTACCCCATACGCTGGTCAGAAGGTAGCAAACACGAGCCCTGGAATTCTTCAATTCATCCAGAAGAATTGTATTGTGTGTGTGAATTAAAAAACAAAACACAGCACCAAGTGCTCGTCCGCAGTAAGTGGTGACGAAGAGGGCCCTTGACATAATTTTGGCAAATGGCTGACATTCACTCCAGCAAGTGGACAATGTGTGATGCGAAGTGCGAGGACACAACGCACCATCAAGCAGCACACATCTTGAAAATGACATTCGAGTGGACATTAATCCTCGACCCAAGTGCCAACAGTAGTGCCTATAGTGGATTCGCATATGCGTGCATACCATTATGCCGGTTGTCCCTTTTGCCTTCTTAAATTTCGCACTATAGAATTGGTCTTTAATCATTTGCATACCTTTTACATTTAAGGCGTGCAACTACAATGATTCTAAAGACCCGAGATGGTTTAACAATGATAGCTTCCTGTTTCTCTTACTTTCTATCTCCAGATCCTATGTACACATCCTTCGAAGCTCACCCAGAATAGAGTCAAGATCGGCAAAATATTTATACACCAGATTCACCATCACCATCAGCCAGAGCAACACAACAAAATATTCATCGCTTCTTGCCTACTCCCTCTGCCTGACACTCTTCCGGTAGGTTAGTTTTATCTTTACCGGCCCAGAATAAGGGCAAGCTAGGCACAGATTTTCGCGTGCAAGACGAAATTCTTGCGGCGTCATTATATTTTCAACCAAACCCTCTCCTTTGGCCGAAACCTTCTGCGCTTCGAACCACGTGATAAGACCCGTATGAACCCTTTTTTCGGGATATCTCTCAAGATACTTGGGCAGATCTCCCTTTGACCGAACCAGCATCATTTTTTGGGGTTTTTATACCGATCGATGTAACTTACAGCCTTCATCCAACCGAGCACACAACATCACGTATCCCGGGGTGCCCACCGAATTGCCAACTCATTCTCCATTTTGAAGATTCTTGTGGTAGAATCGCTTTTTTTTCTGTTGCTTAACTTCAAACAATGATTTTTTAATTCTTTTTTGCACAACCCTCAAGACTGAAGAAAAATCTAATATTAAAAAAAAAAGCTTTGCTTAAGAATGTTGAAGGTCTTATGGCACAAAGGATTGTTAAATTGTTAAATATCATCCTTTACCCTGAAAGGAATCTTCCCAAAAGGAAGTAGTTTTCTGAATTTAACATGAATCAAACCGATTCTTGATTCCCCAAGTGTATATCTCATCAATTTCAGAAGAGGAAATCTAATTCATTCCATAAATTAGAACGAAGCTAGGTCCGGGGTTCTACCCCGGACAGATAGGATGTCCCTGAACCATAAGAATTTAATTCCAGTGAGAACCGAAACCTCAGAATTGATAACCACTTCCCCCCCCAACACAAACAATCGAATTGGACTGAAGTTTTCGAATGGTTCAAGCTACACTTAATCGAAAGCGGCATAATTATTTAACTTCATAATTAAACTACTTCCAGGCGATGTTTCCTGATCCGACCGACTTCCAAAGATCAAGGTCGTAATGGATAGCGCAAAAAAAAAAACAAACGGATGTCAGCCATAAAAGGGTGTCTCTCTTTCTCGTGCTGTATTCATCATGTTGTTTTTGCTGTTTTTCCAGATCTTGCCTAATGTTTCGATGGAAATGTCAATGCTGCAGTACGTCGAGCACGAGACAGTAACGATATGGTTCAGCGCATTCCCACCGAACCATCCGAATGACGGTCTCGGCACATGATGTCTCTCTGTGTGTTTCGGTTATGGACCGATGTGGTGGGTGAAGTTATTCGAAATTCAGTCCCCGTAGCAGAAATCGCTCGTCGCCATAGTGTCCCGTAAGTCCGTTGCCTTCCACACACACACATAGAAACACGCCCTTCGAACCTCCGTAACTAATGACGATGGCCGTGTTAAGCGACGCGTTAGATTGCGATCTTTCAACCTTTGGCTGAGATTTTCAAGCATCATCCTCTCGTCGCCCGGGAAGAAGACAGAAACACTGCACGACACGGTGGAGAAAGTTTTGCGGTTTTGAGCGTCTAAAATGATGATTGCAACTGACCCTTGAAACGGTGCCATAACTTCAGCCGGCACGCTGTGACCACTGTGTACAGCTTACAGAATCGCTATAAATGTTAAATAATACCAAAACGGATGATAACGCTACATTTCTCATTTCTCAACACATACGAGCGAACAGAACGACTAGGCTGAGAATCTTGCTGGCAGGGTCCTGATCATGTGGAATGCCTATTCGTTACGGTTCCATCGTCGGTCAGTAAGCCCGTCTTTATACACTCTCCACGCGATGAGAAAGATGTGACTCTTTACGAGCATTAAAACAAGCTTTATAACGTACATACTGCAACCATATCGCCTACTCTTGATGCTCTTGACTTCGGTACGCTCCGGTGGATTCCCCATGGCGAAGAATCCATAATATCTGACCTTCCTCTCACCAGCACACGAAGGCATGAGGGAGTCCGGAGATGACAAATTTTTCATTTAGTACTCTCGCTAGCAAGCCGGCGACCACTTTCCACCACTAATTCCTAACCTCAAGATGTGGCAACTTCGTGACTCGCACAAACGACTTCCCGAACGATGCTCAAACGAGCCTGTCACCATCGTTAGCCTAATCCGTGTGATTTTTACTCGAATCATTTACAATTAATTTTCTCTCGCATGCCGGGCAACCCATCCCAAACCAAACTATCGTCCTTCGTCAAGCATCATTAAGTGGCTTTGCTCGCTGAAAGGCTAGGGACATCCCTGGGACAGCCTATGTGTGCTCGAGCGCCGATAAAACTCGATCCACTACTCACACGGTGTGTGAGGATACAGAAGTTGCTAGTTTTTAGTTTGCTTATTGGCCCCCGGCCCGCCTCAAAAAACTATTCAAATCGCAAAACTGTAAAGTGAACGTCACCGATGGAGCCGGTGTTTTTGGGGGGCTTACAAGAACCGTCCTAAGCCCATCCAGAATCCTAGGAACACAGAGACAGTTTGTTCATAAACTTTCAATAGAACCATCGACCAAATTCCAACCAGTCAAGTAGTAATGGGGCTTTGAAAAGGTGTTGTACCAGTTCCGATCCGATGCAGCCAGTGCCAGTGCTGGAATGCGGCAGAGACTTTACCTCAAATAATGGTTATGCAAATGAGCATATTCTCCATATCTTCAAATATATGTGCAAAATTAAAGCTCTGTCTGCGGAACAGTGGCAGCAAGCTGAAGCGGACTGAGACATTGCGGAGCGTCTTTGTCTTTGGTCGGGTGCGTTGTTCGGCAGGCCTCGACGACAGCCGGGCGTTCGTAGCTGCAGTAGGGCATTAATTAGCTGCGGAGAGCCACAATCTGCAACTAAATTGCCGGTGGTCAAAATTTATTAGGTACGGTTAAAGGTAAGCGAACTGCATCGATGCAGGAAACGTTGGCTGAAGCCTTCATTTGATGCTTGCATTTTAAATTTTTAAATAGCTGTTGTGCCCTTTTTATTTATATACCTTTGCATACGAGCTTTAAAATGTTTTTAAGTAAATTAAAACATAAACTTATTTGTATAATAACGTGAAAGTTACACAGAAAAAGTACTAAGAACTGTTGAAAATTCATTGTTAATATCGAATAGATGTCTTCCGCAATTGATTTCTAAGAAAGAAATAAGTATTTACTAAAAAAAACTTATAATTTTGAGAAAAAAAATGTAGCTTTGTAACGCGGATTGCATACATTACGGCGAGCATCTAACATCGATGATCCACATCGTATGGAAAGAATACACAGAACCACTAGAATTCATGCTTCTAGAGCAGTTTTATGTAACATCAATTTCATCACACCATGAATTTTGTTTGGCTTTATTAAAATTTACGTATTTTAATTATAAATTATGTTATAACATAATAATAAAAATAATCTATAATAAACGATTTAAAAAGAATTTACAAGCGAAACGCTTATAAAGGAGAATTAACAATAACATTCTTGTTTACTAATTCTCCTCATAAACAGGATGTTTTGTAGCACAGATTGCATACTTTTAAGGGGGGGAATTAATAGAAAATGAACTGCAAAGGTAAATTTCATTCAATAAGCCGAATTAGCATTGATTATTTCATAAAAATTATATATTTTTTAAGAAAAATCTTGTTCCTAATCCTGAAGCATCCAATGATTATTTCACTACCCAGATTAGAACACAAATCAAACCCGTTGTTACGTGGTACATCAATCAACGCAAGCGATGCACCCTTCGGCAGAGAGCGCAATTCTTCCACCACCTTGAGATCACAAAAGGTTAGCTTGCACGGTTTGCTGGCCACGGTTTAACTATAAATTCCTTGACCATATAAAATTCCTACCCTGCACCCACCTCGAAAGGTATGCAAATGAAGCCACTAATGCCGATTCGTTGCATTGCACTGCGCGTGCTGTTTGTTGGTGGTTCCATTCCCATGTAAATGGCCCGCCCAACAGCAAAGTAAATGCAACGCTTACCGGAGCTCGTTTTCCAACTTCCAAGTAACAAGTGTTTTGCGAAATCTTTTCTTTCAATTAGTGCTTTGCGCTGTAGCTTTCTGCTGATTGGAGCTTGTTTGTTTGGGAGAGAAAATTCTTCTAATTAATTGACAAAGACACTCGACGACACCCACACCAAACGGTTATCGGCAGCAGAAAAAAAAACCAGACCGTACACAGCAAAAAAAAAAAACAAAACTAATTGCAAACAACAACAAAAAAGGCGGAAAACTTTGGAGCCCTCCTACTGAAAAAAGGGCCTCCGCTTGCTCGAGACAACGGTCGCATTTTAAAATTAGAGCAACAATCGCATCGACACGCTCTTTCCCAACTCGGTTTAGTTTTTTTTTCTTTTGCTGTGCGCAAAGAACGGCCAGATACTGACACCGTTCACAATTGCGTCATGTTTGCGGCCATTTTTCCAATGCCTTATTTTCCAGCATTAACCCATGTTTCCATCCGTTAAAATGGGAGAGAAAGAGAGCGAGAGGTGGTGGTGGGTGGGAGTTCGTTTAAGAGTTTTACCCTTCGGGTTAGCCGGCTTGTGGGCGGGTGGGGACGACTGATTGCAATTAAAAATGCAACCTTCTGCGTTTGCAATAATGCTGTTATGTTTTCGGGCCAAACATCAACGTCTAAAGCGATCAGGCAACGGAGGTCGAATCGGGTAGGGTAGAAAGAAGGAAGGGATGGTGGTGTGTGCATTGTTTTTAGTGTGCCATCACCATGCTGTGTGTGTGTGTGTTTGTGGGTGAATTGTTGCATGAATATTAACCCGTCTTTCCAGTGCCATTGTGTGCATCCTGTGTGGTGTTTGAGTCGCACGCCAAAAATGCTTCCTCCTATGATGCACATCGCGCGATTGGCTCGTGAACTTGACACAGTTTTTAAACCGGTGATACGTCTGTGTCTGTGTGTGAGTGAGAGCAAGGTGTTGCATCGAACGAGTCATGATTTAAATATAAGCAAACCGAATTCCTCATTCATAGGAAGCAAACGAACAAGTTGTTCATTTAAAAATGGACTGATCATTCCGTCACGATGACACACCAGGCTGGCATGTCAAGCGACATGTCAAGGGTGGTTCAAGTGACACTTTTCCTTACACGATTGCAAATCCATAAAACACCCAAAACAAAGCATGCCATAAATGTAAAAACTGTTGCCGTGTACGAGGGAAAAATAAAGAACAATCCGCGGCAAAACTTCCCGAAATGCACGTACCAGAACCGAAATGTGATAAAGGATGCGAAAACTTGATTGAAAATTTCCACTTTACGATCGAACGTCCAATCGTGTCCAATGGAAAGGCAGGTTGCTTTTTTGTTTTTTTGTCTCGTTTTGCAGCACCGGGAAAACCCAAACGAACAGGGCGAAGAAAAATTGGAACAAAAATCACGTACCCTCCAGAGCGCTAAGGACTGGATCAGGATATCGATCCAACGGTTGATACCGCACAGCGTACTAGAAAGAAGGAGCTGTATGTCTGTGTGTGTATGTGTGTTTTTCTTTGCTCTCCCCCTCATTTTCATCGTCAATATCCTATGCGTTCCTTAATTTTTCATCTACGAGCTTTCGAGCTCCGTGTTCCCCGTGTTCATCACAAGAGGTTCCTGCCGCTTTTCTGGGACGTCACCCGGTTCGATTTGTTTTACTTTTGCCCAGCTTTGTGCCTTGCGGGGTACCGGAATTGAGCGATAGATTTCCCGGATCCGGTAATTGGTTCAATCAGTGAAAATCCAAACGCAACACATCGTTTCTATCAAGCGGGATTTGAGGGCGCCGGGTAGCTAAGTAACAAAACAGCAACGATCCAACTTGGAGTTCTAGGAAGAAGTGGCCAAAAAGAAAGTCAGACGAAAGAATTAAAATAGGAATAAAAATCCGCAATAGACATTGTTTGGGTGCGTTCGTTTGAGAGTAAATACTAGAAAATGAAATAAAAGCAGGGTTTTTCAAGTGAAAAAAGATTCTTTTCAATGATTTTTTTATTGTTTTGATTTATGCCTGTTTTAAACCAAGAAAATGAGGAAAAGTATAATATTTACCGCTTAAATGTAACATTTCATATTTATCCTTGCGTTATTTGAATTAAGAGCATTGATAACAAGAAGACGCAACAAGTAGATTTCCAAAACAAAAAACAAAACCACAGTACAAGTATGAAACAAAGTTAAGAAATAAAGAAACTATTACTTTAGTGTGAAAAATGAAATAAAATCTTTGGTAGAATACTCCGAAGATTTAAGACAAAACGAAAAATTTAAAACCGAACAAAGATAATAAATGATATGATATGATATGTGTACAGCAACAGAATAACTACTGACTGAATAGAAAACAATAACGATAAACATCGAAAAAAAGAGAGAACAAAAGAAAATCATGAGAATGTAACGAAAGGAAGTACGGGAAAATGATAAGGAATAATGCTCAGAACTAGTGTTGTGCTTAATGAATCTTATCAAAATAGTCATTCATATGAATTTTCGGTGAACAGTGAGTCGACTCCTCATGAATCCCCAAAGATTCATGAATCCTTATATTTTCATGAATCCTTACAAAGTGCTTGTATGAAAGGACGTGAGCGGGGGGTGGGGGGGAGCCTTCTTGCGAGGCCCCTTCAACTAAGCGTAGATCATGAATCTTTAAGGATTTATGAATGTTTGGGGATTCATGCATCTTTGGGGATTTATGATTCCTTGGGGATTCATGAATCTTTATAATAGAGATTCAGAGTCATTTGTTCAGTTAAAAGATTCATTCAGATTCATGAATCTGAATCAGATTTACCCAACACTACTGAGAACGCAAAGTTTTATAAAATTTGGAAACACCGATTGGGAGTAAAACATAACGAGGACTGTTTGACAGAAATTTTGTTAAGAAATTAAGTGCAATGTGTAAGGGGAAAATAAATATAAGACCATCTTAGTCTATCACAATTGTTATTAAACGATAACTTATAGCATTACTGTTCATAAAGATTACGTTTTTATGAAATATATTGAAGTGTGATTTATACACAGCAAGCTGAGAAAGACCTTCCCACAGGTCCAACAAAATTCTAAGCAAAGTCTGCCGAACCCTGCAGAAAACCCCTCAATGCTTTCGTTAATAAGAATAGCAATATTTTACATTGAGTTCCATGCAAATCAGCGTATCGAGCGCTCCATTGAACCAGGGGAGTTTCTCACGATACCACCAACACAACCAACCAACACAACCAGCCCATCATCCGACAGATGGAAATTGAAAATAAATATACGGAAATAAAGACCGATTCGTTGCGCCAGCTCCAAACAGGGTTTCGATGTAATAGCCGGTTGGGAACTCGCGCGCGAACGAATTATTAAATTATTGCCATCGGGGCAATACCGTACACGGGTCCAAATTCCTAAACACTTCCATCATCTCGCTGCGAGCGGAACGAAACGGGAACACATAAGCCGTGTATGAGAGAGATCGGAGGCTCATCATAACCGGGCAGCATATAATAATGTTCAAGGTCAGCCCGTACAGCGAGTTGGCCCGCTTTTTGCCATGAACCCGTGCGCACCACACGGGTTTAGACACTTCAGCGGCACCAAACGCTGAAGCCACTCGCTCGGCACAAACGGCGTACAACAATCGACAGCGAGACATGGGCAACCTCCAAATGCGATGGGTGATGCGCGGTTCGAGAGTCGTGGCGATGATGAAGGCACCGAACACGGGAAGATGATACCTTCGCAAACGTTTCGTTAAGCGTTGGCTTGCTGGTCATTCGCATACGTTGGCTGCTCTCTCGAGCTGAGGTCGCGCTCGAATCGCTCGTTGTGGTGTTCACGTTTCAATTAAAAATTATATGAAATGATTGATTCAACGTCGGGCACGATAAGACCTTCATGTGGTTATGCCGGGGTTTTCTCGTCACAATCGAACTCACTGGAAGAGGAAGTAGCGTACCTACAACGAGCAGAATCGAACGAAAAGTAAATATTAGTAAAGGAAACATCAGGAAAAGCAGCAAAACACTTGCTCACGGGAAACAATACTCGGGGTAGATAGATCGTTAGGTTGTGCGGACGCAATCATGTTCCGGTCGCGAATCGACAGGGTCAAGAAGATTGAAAAGCACGAGCAGGAAATGTGCCAATCATAATCAGTTCGGTCCAGTTGGAAGCTGGAATTCCATCAGAAACCAGAACAAGATACCACTTCCATCTGACAGCTTCATCGTCCACAATCCGTGTGTCGATTCAAACACCCGTCTGACACGAATGTCAATTTCTTTTGCAAATAAGCTCGCCTCCAGTGCTCTGACCAGTGCTGACGCACCACAAATCCCACAGCAAATGCCCGCTGACTCATACAGCGGTCAGACTTCGAGATTCGATCGATCTAAGGCCGCGCAAAAGGTGTCACACTATCTCTTAATTTCCCTCCGGAGAAAGTGTAAAGAGGTGTGGGCTTATTAATAATTTAAAGTTTGCAGTAACAGATAGAGTCCGTGGCCTGGATGGAAGCTGCAAGGGTCAACATGCGTCAAAGAACAGCAAGTAAAAAGTAGGCAAGTAGTGCTATGCGTTACAAGCCAAACCCGTTTGCGGGACTGTAAGGATGATGGGAATTCAGGTGAGCTTAAAAGTGAGATCCGAGATTCGTGTCATACGGGGAAGGTGGACGTACCGGTGAGTTGTTTAACTGCCGACAGAACGTTCGGTTTGATGCATATGCGTCACAACGTTAGAACAGGTTTACGAGCCAAGATTTTATGGGGGGAAGCAGCATTTCAAACATGCTTTGTTCTGTGAGTTTTGTCTTGTTTTAGAACGACAAAGGTGTTTCTATGAATGTTTCTATATTTAGGCTTTTAGCGCCTGAAAGTATGCAAATGCGCATTTTTTAAGAGTAATTTCTTTGTAATCAAGATATAAGAATAAATAATAAGAAAGATTTTAGAGTTGAATCTATTTACGAAAAGAGAATCAGAAGCCCTTGAAATCATTCTAGAATAGCTCCTAAAAGTATGCAATAACGAATTTTAAGAATAGATTCCTACAGAATAAGAGGTAGAAGTCAAGAGAGCTTTAATGTTAAGACTAGTACAAAGAACGCAATTAAGAATTTTTGGAATCATTTTTTATTACTGGCTCGTTACTCAAGGGTATATTGAAGTTTGTAAATCTTACTCATTCGAGATTCCTTCAAATCGATACTTCTATCTGAGTAGTTTGACATGTCTAGACCATCAACGCCTAAGAGTATACAATTAAACAAATTTAATGATCTTTGAAAATCTACGCAAATGGCGAAACTAGTATCATAATTCCACAAAAATAAATTGCATACTTACAGGCGTTGCTGCCCCAAAAATGTCAGCTTTAATACGTTTTGAATATTTAAACTGTTCTCTTCAATCAACATATCAAGCCTTACTCCAACAGAATCAACTTTCTATCAAAATGATTTATTTCTAGGTACGATCCAGCTCGCATATGACACCATCAAACATAACATGACAGCATTTTCCATTAACATCCCCAGCTGCACCTAGGATGAAAATAAACTGCATCCACCACGTTCAGTAAGCGCTTCATCGAGAGATGACGGAATTCATTAGGCTGCAATCACTTCCCCCACGTTCCGAACGAGGCCCAAAATTTGATGGACTTTCCAGCCAGAGGTAAGTCGGTGTGGCAAAAACAACTAGCACAACTGATGGCCGTTGCACGTTGGCAAAATCCATTCCAATGACCGTGACGGATTTAGGTCCTCGGTACTTTACCACATCCGTGAGCGAGTGTGTGCAGATAGTGCACTTTCACACCGTTACTACCGTATCGTCAAAAGTGCATGTGGCCCAGTTTTTATACATCCCGACATTCGTCACATTACCGCGACCGGGCAGGGAACGACCGAAAGCGCAGATAATTTTAATGCTCGGAATTTGCACCCACCAACGTTATGCATTTCATTGCACATAATCGTCGCGCATGCCGTTGACGGCATCGTCACTCAGCAGTAAGGAGACTATCGGGAGGATTTTTGCAGCACAAAAAATAGAACACACACATATGTCACATGGTAAAGGTACGCGGAGTTACTGCTCGGTACTTTATTCCCTAGCTTCCCACGTACGTCAGCGTTCCCGGGTGCGAACCCTTCGCATGATGATGCACAATTTGTGGTTGTGCTGTTTTGCAGCGACCGTAATTTGCATCCACTTTTACGCTACTGTGCCACATTCTGGATGTTGTTGCAGTACATTTTCACTTCTCGATAAATGACGAATTACAACAATGTTCAAACCAGTTCTCTTGGAACCAATTATAGCCAGGTAGAGAACTTTTTGAAGAAAGAATTTCCTCCAACGCTTCCAGCGAAACATTTTAGACGTCTAATTATCTAAAACTGACTCAACTTCTTCGCCACTTCGCGTGCCACTCGGTCAGAGGTGGTCGTGAATGTTGAATGCAGACAGCTGCCACGCAACCGAACGCTAATTACAGCACGCTACTGTGGGCTTTTCCGTGAACTATGGCGAATGCCGCCCCCGGAATGTGCATGAGAATGTTGGCCGACCCGATTCACTGGCGGCTGGAAACGGCATCAGGCATCAGTCGTCGGGCAGGTGAGAACTTCGATGTTAGCCTACACGTTTCCATCACACCGAAAAACCTTTCCCCCGCAGTGTGACGTTTCATGACGATTTGCAGTTGCGTCCGATTATCATCATCCGTCGGCAGCGTTAGCTATCAGCGTGTAATCAGCTACAGCAGCATCATAATATATGCAGTTGCCTCTTGCTGCTTGCGACAACCGTGTTCGTGGCCAGGGTGTCAACAGCAACCGAATTGGTGTTTGTTGCACCGGGAGAACGTAGTTGGTGGAATTCGTTGCTGGAGATGCTTGTGACATAGTTGTGTGCGGGGTTTAATGATGGTGTTCATGGCTAAACACTAACAAAAACTAAACTACCCATTGGTGTACATGATCGCTGACGGCGCGCGCGTTTTACGTTAGATGCCGGATAATAGCGATATTCGCTGAAGTTTGCTAATCTGAACATCGGTGACAACACAACGGTCGACAGCGCCGAACATGAATATATTATGATGAAAATTTATATCAGAAAGGCGATGGGTAAATTTCAAAATCTCATGTCAGCATTATACAAACAGATTGAAGGTTTAGCCATTAAGTGTGGGTCCAAGGGATCTATAGAAATTCTGTATAAAATCACTTTAAAAACCAAGAGATAATAGAGATAATAAATTAATATATCAGCTAATTAATATAGAGATCAATCAAAGAAGAAGGTGATAGAGTGTATATCAAGAGTATATAGAACAAAGCTTAAACAAAATAAAACTAAATAAAGTGAAAAGAATAAAAAAAAAAACAATATAAATTCACTTTATGAATAATCAAAAGAAACATTTACAATAAAGAAAATGAAACAAGTGATAAAAGTACGAAAGTTAAATTGGAATAGTGTATTATATTATAAGGCATAATGTAAAGCATTGTAACACAAAATTTTAATCAAATTAAGTAAGGAGCTCAACAGAGATTAAAAAATCTGTAAAAAAAACTCGAAATTGAACAATTTTACTGATAAATTTAGGATAAAAATATCGAAAAATAAGACTCTTAAAAACATTAGCAAAAAGCAAGGACAAAAATGTAAAAAAGTATAAGTAAAACTTGAAAAAAGAGGAAAATAAAAGTTAAATAAAAAGGCAGCTACGATGAAATAAAATTCTGATACACTCAAGTTTGATTGGAAAATTTAAATCATAAATTAATTCAATTTATTACCTTATTTTAATGTTTTATAATTATGTTCGAAAGAAGTTGATTTTCATAGAATTTCCAATAATTCGTACATAGATTTCCTTATGTTTTCTATAATTCTTATAATTTTATCCGACTTTTATAAAAGAAAACCATTTGTTTACATTTGTTGAATTTGTCCTACACATTTATAAATCAGTTTAAACAAAATTTTAAATTATTCAAGCAATTTGGTTGTTTTTAATTAAATTTAACTGAATAGCAAAACTCTTTCCTTTATGTTCAACAAACCGGGCGGTTTGCTTTTAATCCATGAATCAAAAGTCTACACTACCATCATCTAGCCAAAACAATGAAGTGTCACGAAAGATTTATATCACCAATGTCATTTTCCCTTAAAGCACAAACCGGAAAAACACTAAACACCGCCGTGCGCTAATAATTCTAAAGTCGCTCATCCTCTCCGGGGAAAACAGACACAGAGCAGAACCAACCTTCCCACCCACCAGGAAAAAGCCAATTTTCCAACGAAATCTATTTTCCACTCTTCCAGTCATTTCTAATCAGTTTCCTACGCTCGAAACATCGTCCGGGTGTGTTTTTTTTTGGTTGCCTCCCGATCATCCGATATTTCGTTAATTCCATCCGGCCTGTTCGATCCGTACGGACAGGAAACAGGACTTGACTTTCAGTCAACCTGCCGGTTAGAAAGAAAACAAAAACACAAAATATATCCATGGAAAGGATAAATTCCTTCGCGGAAAATTCCTTACCAGACTAAGCGGGATGCAAGGTAGTAAGGCACCGGTGGCCCTTCCACACACACAACCACGCATTACACGCTTCAGCCATCTTATCAACAACCGCTAACCGATCAACGTCGCTGGGGAGAGCTAGCTAACTGCTCTAAAAAAGTCCTGCGATTCACATAAACTTCTGAATAATGTAATAAATCATATTTCCCGGTTCGTACGGCCTCCTCCCCTTTTAGACGAGACCTGGACAGCCTGGTAAGGTTCCGGATTTTATGGAAAGGTGCGCGACAAAGGTACAGGATGTTTCCTTCACCTACGGTTGCGGTTTTCCAACGACGTTCCGGGGTTGTTATTAGGGGAGGAAGAGAGTTTTCCTGTTGTTGTTAATGTTTCTTTTGTAGTAGGTAGGTTCGTTGCGTGCCGTCCACGAAGGAAGTGAACGCTTTTTGGCATTTTACTTCTACGCTACTGGCGCTCACACAGTGAAGCCTCGCACAGCGAAGAGGTGTTTTTTAGCGATAAAGAAAAATAAAATTTCCTTCTCTATACAAAAACCGTTTACGTTTTGGTTTGCTTAGCACACACGTGGCGAGAAATAAAAAGGTAAATTATGGAAGCAATATAGTACACATGCCGGTTGGGGTGTACTCTTTGGCGGGCTCTGCTTGCCACAGGACCACACCGACAAAAGAACGCCAAGCAAGAAAACATCCAGACGACGGCAAGAAAATAGTTCCACCAGACAACATTGTTCGATCGTTGTCCAGGTGCTTTCCGAAAAGCTGAGGAGGCCCTTAGTTTTTCTTGGAAAAAATAATATCACACAAAAACAATCAATAGTGCGACATTTGGGGCTGTCGTTGTGGAGGGTAATGGATTCTTTGGCGTTGGTTCAAGAAGTCACCCACCATACAGGATCGATGAGGAACTTAATCTTTAAGGGGAAGTATAAAGAAAACAGCTCTAAAAGTGCCTAAAGTTATGCAATTCTAATGACAAAAAAGCTCGCAATAATAACTCCCTATAACTTATCCCAAAGGAAAATCACCTAGACATCGTTGTTATCCACAGCAAACAATGCACCATTACATTACCTATTATCGTTAGTCATCCTCATCAAAAGACGACCGTTTGTAAAAAAAAACAATTTCATTAGTAAAGTTACCTTTTTTACACATTCTTGAGCCAACACTGTCAAACAACAACAATGAGGTGGCGCTCGCCGTATTATCTAAGTCGGCCTTCCTTCACCCCCAAACATCACCCAGATCGAATAAATAATTGCATTTCATCATAAACATCATCATCAAACATTATGATGAGCCGACCGGGCTGTAATCCGATTCGAGCCCCCAACATCCTCCTCACCCAACCGGGCATGATGAAACCGCGATTTTCACCAATGTAAAGACGAAAAGCATGAATAGCAGAAGCAAAAGCAAAATCAGCCCATAAAGCTGCACGAAGATGGCACCTACCAACCCATTCATTGCAGCGATGTTAAGCGATTCGGTTAATTTTTCACAGCCCGGCCACAAATTTGACAAGCACGAAGCGAATGAATGCAACCCCCAAAAGTGCTGTGTGCTCTGTCTCTCTCTCTTTCTCTCTTTGTTTCTGGTGGTGGGTTTGCATAACTCCGCAGCGTTGCATGTTCAAATAAAGTTGATCCAATAAATGCCACTGTTGGCATACAGACAGTTGGCGCCCTCTGCTGGAAAGCAGTATGCACTACAAGATGATCTACTCTCCCCCGCGCGGCACAGAGAGAAAGACACCATTTTCCATTTCTATAGTGGTGTACCATTCATTTGGCTTCGTTTTTTTTCTTCTTGCTTTGCTTTGGTGCGGTTAAGTAATCTAACCTCAACGTGATCAGCAGTTCAACTCGCGGTTGGAATGTGCGCAGATAAACACTGGGCTCGAAAACTGTGGCTCATCCCACCGATTACTGTTGAACCACGGCTCGAGGAGAGTGCAATTCAATTAAACCATAACAATTACGGCAATCCGCGGTATCGGGCCACGGTATTGAGCCGAGTGGAATTGTTGGCGATTATGTCCACCACGGGTGAAGATGCACCAAGGTGGGAGGCGTGCAGACTGTGGAGTGCCTTATTGACTGGCTGGTACGACGCCACATAATCGCCTCTTGGAGGATGAAAAGATTTGAATAATTTTGGGACAGCAACCAACAACACGAGGAGATTAATTAGTATGCAAAGCTATTTATTCAACCAAGAAGCGAGAGCGAGCGAGAGCATAATGGCTATTATGGGTATAATTACTCAGATGTAAGTGTATATGATCTGATTTGTTGCTCTACTCCAATCCCGATCTCTATCCGCCGTTTGTTGATTGATGGTCTTAAAGCAGCTAAACAGATTAAAGAGCCTATCTGCTCCAGCTAAGTGGAGGCTTCTTCCCGAAGAGGCATTTAGACGCGTGACGTAAGATTCTCGTAAGGCGCCCTTCGCGTAAAGAGTCTCCACGCCACGCAAGTACATCATCACTCGCAAACTAGGTAAGGCGATAAATGGAATGAAGTGAGATGAGAGTAAAACCACTGTCCACAAGAGGTGCCCCGATCGATCCTTTATCTCCTCGCGAACAAACAGCCACACACAGCACAAATCATACCACAATAACGATAATAATACACCAGAATATTCGTGGACCAGCCGCTTGCCAAAGGGTCTTTCGACAACCGTAAATAAAAAGCCACAGATCACGATGGGATAGTCAAACGATATCATCAAGCGCCCCATCTTCCGCCTCGATGTTGCAATAAATATTGGCGTGTTTTTATTTCTCGCTTGCCTTCCCAGCGCCCCCACTTCCAACATGCCTTATAATAAACTGTGTTGGTTTGGCCGCTATAAGACGGCGGGTGACGAAACAGGAAATAAAAACCACCATCAGGAAAGAAGCAATTTTGTAACACTCTTGGTTTGGCTGGGTTTTTTTTTTTTGGAGCATCTTAACATCGTTTGGCAAACCTCGAGCATGGAGGAGATCGAAGAAGAAGCCAACCCACGAAAAAAAAGCAAACGCAGTTTTAGACTTGGAAAATATTTCACCTCATTTGCATGTCATAAATATTTTGCCCAAAACGGTCCTGAGCAGCAGCTTTGAACTTCAAGAAATTGCAGTGCGCCGGTGTTTTTTTTTCTCCCTTAGATCTCGCTCCACTCGAAAGGTGGGTAAAATGGGAACGATAAAGATCATGCTTGCGGTGAAGACTTTTCTCTGCCAAGTTCTCGCTAGAATTATCACCACACATTATTCGACGCGAGAGTTCCAAGAAAAATTGGAAACACCTTCGCATGTTTCTGCCGACGTAAGCCGATTGTGGTACGGAATTGGTCCATTTGCTCCAATGGACCAGAAGCGAGCGGCCATAAAATTCACTCCATTTAGCAAAAGCGGAACTTATTTGATTTCCACCATTTGCGAGGTGCAGGAAGCAGCGTTCGATCTATTCTCGCCTGTCGTGCCCCGCGCTCGATAAATATGCCGCTAACGAACGTACTAAGTGAATGTACAGTCCACGCCATGTGTTTTGCCCTGTTTTCCCAGCAATTAAGTGTAACACGCGCGCCTTTCCCAGGCACAACCGTTCCCGTTCTACCAGCCAGACTGTTGTTCGTGGTGCAAACAGCAACGACTTGCTCCTTAAGGCGTACCGAAGCCCGCAGGAGTCAGGCAGGTTCATCGGAAACAAGCAAAATAAACATGTCGGTGCCCACCTGGTTCAGGACTCTTGACTGATTTTTCCACCCCTGTTCCTAGAACACACGTCACATCACACCGCACGAAATGGTTACATTGTTGCAACCGCACAGGGTGCTGTCCAACTCCAAAACAGGTCTTGCACTCCCTCGTAACAAATGTGCTCGAAAGCCGGGGGTGAAACTCTCGACCGGCAACATTGAATTGAAAACTTTACTTTCAATCAACCGGCCACAACTAATCCTCTCCATCGTACCGGCCCAGCCCGGAAGGAGTGCACTCATTTCCTCATTTCCTTGTACAAATCGGAATAATTTTTCCTGCACCGAACCTGAACCAACTTGCCTGAAGGTTTGAAGTTGGGGTGGCGAAAGGCCAGTTTCGGGTTCGGAACCGCTCAATCAATATCGGGCTGTCTGGTAAGAGAGAGCCGTGCGGCGAATGCCTCTCACGTAAACTGCAACTATCTCGTATCAAACATCGATTAAGCGTATCCCCCTCCCGTATCTGACCTGTTTTTAATTTTTATCTCGTTTATGGATTTATGTAACTGGCTAGGCTAGCTCTATCGCGCTTCCACATTTTCTCACGTTATGGCTTGTTGTTTGTTGATTCACAGGGGTTTCCACGTCAAATACATTGTGTCCGCATTGTAAAAAACAACTAGAGACACACAACAGTCTATTATTTGTTAACTTAAACCACTATAGCAACACTGTCCACTTTTATTTAACAATTTTTTCCCCTAATTCCACCTATAATAGCACCTAACAAACTGATCAGCTGATGACGTGTATTCAATCAAAGTTTCGAACATTGTTTAAATAAAGTGGACAGTGTTCACTCAGCGCACGCCTTTCATTCTAGACATAGAGGACGGTTTGATCTGGTAAACCCTGTCTCTTACAACGCGAATCACCTTCACGGGATAGAAGAAAGACAGAAAGAAAGCAAGGCAAATAAAAAGCCCATTAAGCCCTCCGGGTCTTACTGGAAGCCCCACGACATCGGGACCAATCGGATCGATGAAATATGATCGATATTCTACGGTCTCTTCCTTCCCATATCTCGACCTCGACCACCCGGTTATGAAATGCTTTATCCACCTTTAACGATCTTCATCGGAAGATGACCCAAGGGCATGGAAAGTAATACACGATCTGATCATGTACTTTCTTGCCGTAATGATACTTTCCCTTTTTTTTTTTTGATTCGCTATTCTGAAGGAAAGATAGAAGGCATCGGCTATAGTTCTACATCGTACAAAGTAAAGGTATTTTAAGATGTTCCCAAACGATAGCATATCATGTCTGTCATCATATAAATAAGCCACCGTGTTAAATGAAGCCTCAAATGGCTTCATCATTGGTCTGTTTCTTTGCATCAAGCAAAAACCCCATCAGTATTGACACCCTCCGGACATGGAATCCGGTTCCCGGAATTCCGGTACTTCCGTTACCCTATCATCTACCAACTTCCATACCAATCGATAGTGGTAAGAGATGGAGAGACTTGAGAGAGAGAGAAAGAAAGAGAGCGCTCAGTAAGACGTCATACTAAACCGGTTCTAACGACCCGAAGCATACGAGCCACAATAGTTCAACACCGACCGGGGGACTGTACGATAAATCATTATTCCTGTGCCTCCTCATCGCCTTCAGAATATGGTGCCTGTAAGTGCAGCAGTTCCGGTGCAGCATTAACTGATGCAACTGGAACAACATTTTCTAACCGAACCGAACCAAGCAAAGGCGTCAGGGAGGCAAATTGAATGATTGACGTTGAGGATGATTTATGAAGTGCGTTGTGCGTGATTATTGAGACTGGTGCTTTAATGAGGAAACACTGGAAAACTGGAACCATGGCTAGAGACACGTTGAGAACCGGCCCGGCCCGATGTTGTAAATCACCACAAGCATGTTGTTTGTGTAAAGAACAGAGCTATTCAGAGAAGAGTTGTATAATCTCGAACATTATCCGATTTGCGAAATTGGGAAGATGCGGGTCAAATGAGAAAACTCACGTCGGGAAACAAAAACCTGTATTTGTTCAAAATTTACATAATCCTGTTACCGTTATGCAGACATTAAAAAGAAACTCCGTTGTTGTTTTTTTTAGCTCACGATACGATACAGCACCGGGAATCGTTCGGATTTCGTAAGGTCCCTCTGGTGTCTAACATTTTGCCGATATGGACAACTTTTTTGGGGAGTCTTTACCGTAATCAAAGCCCGCTTTCCGAAAGATATCATAATTCTAATCTTTTTTTTTTTTTGTTTATCTGTTATGAACAAACCTTCTTCTTGAGGGTTCTGTGATTTTATTAAAAAAGATGACTTTCAAACACTATCTCGTCATGTCCTGCCAACCGTACCCGGCCAGCGGCCGTTAATCGTAGGTTTGTCACATCAGGTTCGATGTTAAGGGTGCTGCTTTGCAACAGACCCGGCAAGCGAACGATACACTGTCACATAAAACTGTCCCTTAGGGGGGTGTCACTGTGGACAGGACATGGAGAACATGTTCAACACAAGTGTAACGAGAGCTGTGTGTCCTTACCGTGTCGCTTACTATCTGTGCCGGAAGGCTCTTTCGCAAAAGCACTTTGTTCCATGTGTTGTTCATGTTCATGTGTCGAACTCTAACAGAAAGTGGGCACCAAAAAAAAGGACCGAAATCGATTGAAAGCACACAAAAGTGATGTCCGGCACCCTTGAAAGGACCAAACAAAACACACAAAATCGGACCAACCTATCGGACCAACCCCTGAGTAAGGGAAAACCTCAATGCAGCTACACACCTCTACCACTATAACTTCCTGTTTTTCACATTCCTAGCTCCGTGTTTTAGCTAGATTGAGAGGTTGGGCATTGGGATATCGAAAGACTTACTATTTATTCGGCAACCCACCAACCAAAACAAGCAAAAAGGGCACAAACACTATTTTGGAACACTAGTGTGCTGTTGTTTTTGCCTAAAGAAAAAAAAAGCACACTGTAATGGGTAAACCACACACACATTCACGAACAAGGACTCCCCCAGCATGGAAACCAGGGCAGCAAAGCAAAAGCATAACAACCAAAAAACCTCCCGCTTCGATTCACACCAAGCTGGACTGGCTCGGTGCAAAGAAACAAAAGATAAAACAAAAATACTCCCTTGAGACGATTTCCCGACTCCGTTTCCTTTGTCCGTTTCACCGTTCCCCGAATCAGGCGCACCGGCAGGCGCGTCAATCGGTTAGCTTAGTCGAGTTGTTTGTCACAACTCCAAACCGACCGATCCGAATTTGTCCGCGTAAGGGAAGCAATTTAACGAATGGAAGTGATACAACTCTCTTTCCAACAGGGGGGAAAAACAAAGCGGAAAAACGAAAGCCCAACGTTCGTTCCTCTACTCCACCTACTCAAGGGGGTGAAGGATATTAGTTTGTCTATTTTTCGTGTAGGAAGGCACCACAAACAATACACACGCGCTAGAACCGTGGGTGGGTGAGTGTTTTGTTTGAGCTATCGTGTAGCATTTTCCTGCAGGACACAAGTGCTATGTAATGATGTTGATTATTCATGGAGCAACGAACTACCTTAGCACCGCACCACACACACACGATGGCGGTTGTGTTGGTGTGTTTCCGGTGGGTTTTACTGTAAATACAGGGTTTACTAGGTTCGAATGGCAAGCGTCCGCATGTAAAAAGCTAAGATACACGAATAGTCTGCGACCTGTACACATTTCACAACATTCTGTTCATTAAAATTAAACAATTACCACATTTTTATTAAACAGGTGGATTTTGCCCTATTTATTTTGTTTCACAATTGCAATCGAAAAAGTACTTAAAACTTTAAAATAATCAAGTATCGATATGAAATTGCATCACACAATTTGTTATTTAACTAAAATGAACGAAGTTGCTTGAATAGACTAACGTGTGCTAGTCGTAAACCATTCTTTTCCCATTAATTGGATACATGAACAAGGATATCTGCCATTATTTTCCAACCCAAAGAGCAAAACAATCTAATTTTGTGGTTTTTTCAATCTATTCTCTTCTCCCAAAGCGGGTCCCACCAATAAACAAAACAAGCCATGCACACATTAATGACTTCCATTAATGATTACCTCTAGCAGGTACTTTACTCGCCAAAACAAAACAAACCAAACCAAAAAAACCAAACTTCTTTTCCTTCTCCTGAAGCTTTTCCCCGGTGAACGAAGGTGAAAGTTCTGTTCCCGGTGGAAAACAAATTTCAATAATGAGTGACCTTTTCATTCGCGTTCCGGCGAAACGCGGGTACGCGCGTACGTTTCGATTCCGGTTTGCACAATGATAATCTCATTAAACAAATTGCACACTTTTCCAGCCACAAGTTGGGGCAAATTGCCGGTAGGAAAAAGGAGTGAAAGGTTGACTTCAGGCAAAAACAACACCTTTTAACAGGGTTGACGGGGGTGATGAGATCCTTGTCTCGGGAAGGAAAAAAAGCACTCTCCGCGTTCGCTAACTTTCACAGTGTCGGGGGTATATGGGGCCTTTAAGACCGCACCATGCCCATTAGAAACTTTCTGCGGTCTGGTGAGTTTGGTATCCCTCTGGTGGGATGACATTTTACCCACACACACACTGGGCCGGTTGGAGTGGTTTTTCGCAGTTCCTACAGACTCACGGTAAACCAAACACGTAACCTGATGGAACGCAATCACGCAAAGTAAGGTGTGAAAACGGTACTCGCTAGAGGATATTATATCGATTTTGTGCTGCCTCGCACGCTTATAAGCCGCATCGACCGGTTCGGGAGGACACACAAAGAAGCACCTGACATTAAAGGTGCATCGTGTCTTTTATGCGCATGCAAAGAATTATTGCACCGTGATGCAATATGCCACCGTCTTTTCTATTGCGCGGTCTACAGACAGGAGAGACCATCAAACATGTCGTAAATCAAATCTCTTTAAGCAATGCGAGAACCTCTTTCATCACCGGGGTCTTCTTCAACGATCGTGACGTTTGCTCTGCGACTGCGTCTTCGTACACTAAAAACGGAAGTTTACTTTAACAAAACACACACACACGCGCGGCTCATTTGTTCGTGTGGTCAGTTCCACGCTCCGACAAGGTGGTTTTGATTGATGTCTCGTCAAGCAATGGAACCACAAAACCTACCGGGACGTGTTATGCAACCAAACAACGAGCTGCCTTGCCACAGACCTTTCGAGGTACGTGTGTACTTCTCGTGTACATCCGAAAGATCACACGCTTGACAACAGCGTCCCCCGACCAACGGGGTTATGCTTCGATAGGGGTTTTGGTGGGCTTTTGCGAAAACCGCAAACTACTTTCCTTTCTCCCGCTTTGGAGCCCTCTGATCTGAACCTTCTGCTTCTTCAGCATGCTGATGGATGACAGCAGCAGCGCCAGAGTCTTTTTACTGCCGGCTGTGGCGTAACATCATCATTAAACCATCATCATCAACCTCATCATCGTAGATAGCGTGTGTCTTCGTCGTCACATGGTCACCAAGGGTGATTTACGGGTAGAATCTCGGTCAACTCACTCAACGCATTGGGTGGGGATGGATTGCAATCATACTGCTACTGCTGCTCTCCATGCTGCTTATGCTCCATTAATCAGCTATTCACCCGTGACGTTGGCAGTCATATAGAAAAAAAAAAACACACACACACACAAGTTAAAACCCACCGACTTCCTCCCGAATCCATCAAAGTCTTGAGTTACGCGCAGAATTCTGGCCGACGATGACGACTCCGGGAACCGGGAGGACAATAAGTCACTTCATGATGTACCATCATGGTAAGCGCGGCTCAAGAAACATGGTTATTCACTTGTCACGCGAGGGCGAATCAAAAGCTTAGCGCGTGTGAGTGCTCTCGTAGGCGTATCAATTACCCCACAGCCCGACCCTTATCTGCACAACGTTTAGCTGCTGCTGCTGTCGTCTACCATCGTCATCTTTTTGCGAGAACAAATTAATACCCGTGTTCTTTCTATCCCTGCTGCTGCTGTCTGCCTCATGCTCCGGGAAAACATTCCTTTCCATATGCGTGCGGACTGGGATTTTTCCGCCGTTCACGAGAAGCGTTTAATGCTCACATTCCGGTGGGATTTACACGCCGTAGTTCCGAAATCTTCGCTTCCTGACGCTTCGTTTGACAGGGTACTTGAAGTTCGCTTTATCCAATCTTAATCGAATCCTGTTCGATATGTTTTGCTTCCAGGAACGTGTCCGTTTTGCCGTGTCCTTTTGCGCAGCATTCATCCGCTCTACAAATAATAAAAATCAATTAATGTTGATTCGGGCGGTAGGGAAAAGTCAACGCAACTTCTCACGAAAATTGACAACGAAGTTCCCAGGAAATTACTTCCATTGACGCACGTCAGGCAAACGAGATCTCGGAGGCTAATAGAAATGTTTGCGTAATTACTTTACCGGTTAAATTAAATTTCCATTTCTCTTCGGCTACGGCTAGGTATCGAACCTAAACCCAAACGAGCACCATTTGACCACAACAAACCGCCTGAGACGCAGTGTGACCTCATGGTACCGATACCTACAGCGGTCCTTTGATCCTGACGATCGAAATGTGCGGGCTTCGTCGGGTGGGTTTGCGTGCACCGGTTCTTGGAAAGCGGTTGTACAAAGTCGCTGTATGTTCGCGTGCTGTTCGCAACCCAACTGCACGCCATCTAATCATCATCACCTGGCGCCTCCAAGCTTAATGATCACGCTGAACTGACCCTGTCGTCGGTAATTAAGGTGCTTTCCGCGTCCCATTTCCCATTAAAAGGGATGCCATTTCATTTTCTGTTGCCCGTGTGACCCTCTTTCGATGCGTCCCTTAAGTATCTTCTTTAGGGGCTTTTATTTTAGGGCTCCGGTACCACTGGGTGATACTTTGTCTCCCAGTACCAACTGCACATTTATCGGATAGATTTATCTCCACCGCAGCGGCAAACTAATAGTTGGTAGAATAGCTTCTCGTCGAGTCTTGTGTGGACATTTGTTTTATGAAATATTTATCGCCGTCTGTCATCCGGACTGGTTGGTGTTCGCTTTCCAATCATATTACACCACCCGTCGATTTTACATCATAGTGTCGAAATTCTCACCCAAACGGCAACAATGGGGGGCCAGGGGAGCGAGTCCTGTTCTCATACGTCCAATGCATCTCGGGGAGCTTACCTACAGACGGAAATAGAGGGAAAGAAGAAAGAAAATAACAGTCAAAACCATTAGCTTCACTCGCACGCCATTCGATAGAAAACATGTTTAGTTGTTAATGTGTACACACGTACACACATCGCACGACCAAAGGGACGAGAAACCTGTCGCTGGTCAAACAATTAAAGTACAGCTATTCAAACAACGAAACGGTCATCGCGGTAACGACGATCAGTTCAATCACCAGCACACCCGACGGTTGTGTGGGAGCCCATCGCTTTTTCCCAACGCTCCCCGGGACGTGTCTATTTTCGTCGACGCGGACGACAACACAGAGAGTGTGCCGATATGTCGATAATCGATTTGATCTATAAAGTTAACAAGAACGAACATCACCTGGCATCCCCCGGCTGGGCACGGAATTCCAATTCCCATTTCACCACCGACAGCAGCGGAAGGTCCCTCTCCACGAGCCGTCCAATAACATGCTACCGAAGCCAATTGATGGTCAATTATTTTGGGGCCTTGGAAATTGCTAGCTGCCCGACATCATCACGCGGGAACGCTCGGTTGATTGAAATTAAGAATCGCTGCTTCCTCCAATCAATGCGCTACACCCTAATAGCAAACTGGATCCGTAATTCTAGATCAAATTAAGCCGCACCTGATATGGCTGAATGATCAGAACCGTCCACAGCTATGTCCGACAAGGAATCTCACATGTCCACCACGCCCTGCTACGACTCTATTTGTACAAACATGAGATTCCTCTGGACCGTGTATCTTCAAACCCGGCGCCCGCCTCGTTCCTCCTCGCGCTAGAGACCCATACCTTGTTGGACCTCCACCGCTCAAAGCTTAATTTCCTTGCGTTTAACGAAATCATCGCTCAAGGTCCGGCGCAGCAGTACAACAACCTGCGCGAAGGGGAAAAGCTAATCGATTTTTGTCAATGAACGAGCTTCAACCTCAACGCACAGGCAGCGGTGCGTTGACGCAAACCCCCAACGCACCACGTGGTTGTGAGCGACCCTTTCACGGACTTGGGAAAGGAGGGAGTAGTGAGACTAGACAAAAACTAGAGCTTCTTGACGATTTTGTTAAGAGAAAACGCTACAACAACAAAAAACCGTGCAACGGAAGGAGTCTTCACACAATTTTCCTTTTTTTTTTCTTTGGTTCCTCTGATTCTTCGTTCTCCAATGTCTTGCTCCAAAACCCCTTGGACAGCGACCTCGCTCTATCGATGACTTTGCGGGAACCTGGTGGAATCCTCGATGAGCTTCGATGAACGGTGCTTAGTTTTCTCTTTCTCCTATCCGAACCGATGCGTAAGCGAGCGACAGTCAACGACCCTGCCCCCGAGTGTGGAACTGTGTGTACGTCCGAAAGCGCGAACGGCACGAACGAGGAACACGTGAGAAATAATTGTTCCACTTGTTGTTTGCGAGGTGGACCCATCAGCACAGGAAGCTGCTGCGAATACCTGCGAAGCTAAAGGATAAACTTATTCAATAAAGCAACAGAATTATGATCATCTTCTGTTGCGCGCTGATGCGGTGTTGATATCTGACTCCCTTTCGATATATTGGTGATATCCGATGGGGCGATATATCTGCGCCAGTGCCAGTGTCAGTGACCTCCGGGGCAGAAGATCGCGAAAAGATCCACGATCCCTTCATATCTGGGCTCCGCGTGTGCCCGAACCGGAGCGTTGGTCAGATTCTTATCGCTTCCTGTCGAATAGCTCTGCATTCATACTTCAACCGTGGTGCGCGATCGCGCTCGCGTTCCAATGTTTTCCACACAGTTCATTCCACATTTACCGGCCCGGTTTTCGGGGTCTCCATTTTTTGCACACACGCTATTTTTCCCAAGACATTCGCCCGGCCGGTTCTTTTCCACCCTAACAAACACACACACCGTGAGGTCCACAGGGTGGCTTTTAGACCGAGCGATCGCCGCCAAAACGGTTGGAACGTGCAGGAAAGGCAGCCTGCTATGTGGTGCGCTTAATTTATCTCTCACCGAATCGGATTTTGAAGTCCGTCGAACTGAGCTGTGCTACTAGGCCAACACACAAGCACTAGCCACGCAAAAGCCTTCTTCTCTTTCTCGCCGTTCATTCTCTGCTTGCCTTCCCCAAAACAATTTAATGCGTTCCACGTGACTGCGGCGTCATGCTCCATGGTGAGGATCGCGACCCTAACCTTCATGCCCCTCGTTTTTTCCCTTCTCCTTCCCGCCTCCCCCATAAGCTAGGAGCATCGATAAGACATTGACGCCTTCGCGGGGCCGGGCACTGCGGCTTATGCAAAAAGCCCGAGACTAATTGTGCGAAAACCGATCCCAAAAGGGAACGCACGCACTAGAACAAGGAGTAACTGGTAACCATCACACACAAGCGCACACGTTTGTTAGCGAACGGGAATTGATGCGAAACTGTTTCTCTGTACTATAGACACCCGAAACAAAACCCTAAAGAAGCTCACCTAATGAAGATGAGAAAGAGCGATTAAAATCTGAGCCTCATGCCAAAAACCTCCTCCCGTCCGGTAGACACGCTTCAAGAGGGAATGGTTTAAAATCTGCCAGAAGATGATATCCATTTCTTATAGCAGGAATTGATCGCCGTTCATCGACACCGGCGGGGGGCTGGCGAAGATCCCCGTTTCAATATCTCCGTCAGGTATCCCGCCATCCCAAATTTGTGTATTCTAAAGTTAGATGACCTCTTCGGGTGCTCCAAGCAACCAGGGGACAACAACACGGTCAGCAACCCCGATATCTTGGAGCTGACAGCGGGAAAGAATGTTGAAATCGGAGACAAAGGTCAACGGCGTCATCTTCATTACTGACGCCTGCTTCTTCCAACACGCACCTGTTGCATACTGCAGCGAAAACGTTGCAGTCGCAGATCTCCGAACCCCCCTAAAGAATAGTTATAGCCTAGCTTATTGCTAGCTAACGCTCGCACAAGCTTGAAGCCCCACAGCAAAAAGGGTCTAATTGAAGAGGGGAAATGGTCGTCTTGCGCTTAAAGGTACCTGGCTTTACCCTCGGGAAACTCCCGTATCACTTCCTTCCCTTGCATATGCAATGTAACGTCATAATTATGTACCAGACGTAGACGCAACTCGGGCATGTCCTTCCCGACAATAAATCCTGTATTTACAGCCTGGCTCTGCATCATCATTAGCCGTACGGCACACACACACCTCACGTTACAATTTCGAATTGCAGCCATCAAGTATTATTGCACTCGGTAGAACTGTTGCCATTGGTTTTACGATTCCTCGGGTTTTCCTGCGCGTCTTGAAGGGTTATCAACCCTTAAACGAAGTCAAAACGGAACACATGTATAGGAGGAGCTGTTCGAAGTTTTTTTTAATGCTATACCCTGTGAGACTGAGCTCACCTTCATCGTCTGTGTTTGCACACTAATTACAGACGAGGTTACCTACATTCCGGTCGTAAAACTACGACCGGCGTCTAACAACCACAACAAACCCCAACATGTCTTCCCGACATGTCTTCCAAACAGTTTGCTTCCCGTTAGCGCTTTAGTAACGTCACTTTAACATCGGCTTGCGCAACTATTTTCCTTTCCACTAGTTTTCCCTCCCGGTAGCGACACCACAATTGCAACCCACTAGCGCCACGTTACGCGCCTTTTTATTAATCGACCAATGTTTCTTCGGACCACCTGCCCGACATCTTGGTTCCGTAACAGTTTGCTCTACGTGCTCCATTTGCAGATGAAATCGTTGCATTGCGATGCGAATAAAAGAGCGCTCTGCCTAAAACCTCGATGCAATTTGCCGCCGGGTGGCACTGCATTGCAGCATGCAGAATGAAAATGGCCCCCACGGACACGGGACTGCGGAAGGTCAGCAGCAAACGCGACCGAGGTGTAGCAAAGCAATAGCAATCGTCGTCGTCGTCGCAGTCAAGTGTCGGTTGTAATTTTCACCCGAAAAACTTGTACCAAACCATTCGGGGAATGGTTGAAAAACAGGTTGCGCAGACACTTTTGCACGCAAACCCGGGCCGATCCGCTGAAATGCAGCGACACAAAGTACAATTTAAATGTGATTTTTCTTCCTTCCAACAGTTTTATTCCTGCTCGCAACACTGACCGGGAAAAGCGGAGGCAAAAGTTTGTTGAAGTCGTTCCGGGGAAAACTACTTGATTCACTGCCTTCCTAGATTGATATTAAAAAACGCTTTGTGTGAAGCGTTTCTTTCGCTCCTCAGCCGGAACTGGACTTTCTGGAGAGTTTTTTTTTTACGACCATTGAATGGCTTACGGTTGCGACGGACCCAAGGAATGGATTGGTCAACACTTGTACGTAAGTTTGTATCAATTTGTAAAATTGTTTTACGACCAGGGAAAATTGTGACTTTCTATTATTTACTACATTGTAGAGAGATCGAGTTACGGTTTGATTAAGATAGCGTACAATAAAATACAAATTTGCACACTAAACTGGAAAGTGTGTAACGATTTATAAAAGTCAAAGAAAGTGGATGAAAAAGCGTTGCCGCAAGCAGCTAGATGAGATATAAAAGCACATCGAGCAAAGCTAAACGAATTTTACTACAAGTTGTCTGAGCAAATTATATTTTGCTGGATTAAATACTTTATTTAAACAACAAAATAGAGCCATATCTTTAATCAAATTAAAATTATTAAATTCATGCTTAAGCATAGCCAGAAAGCATTTTTGGTTTAGACACATACAATAAAACAAATAAAATTTATGTCGATGGCAAACGAAGGGGGAAAATGCAAATGAAACTCGTAAAAATCAAATAATAAACAACAAATAATTCATTTATCTAGGAACTAAACAAAAAATAAAACACGTTTTAAAGTTTAACAAAGAAATTATTATAGTATACAATATAATTATAAAAATTAACCAATAAACAACATAAAATTGAACAAAAAAATAAAACAAAAACAGAAGAAAGAAAAACTGAAATCTATAAGCCAAATAAACGTACGAACCTTGAATTTAGCTTTAAAATAATTGAAGAATAAAACAATAAAAGCTCAAAACAACTAAATAAACTTCTGCAAGTTGCAAAACAGAAGTAAAAAATTATATGCTTCAAGAAAAAATAAAAAGGACAGGCAGTTAATTATGTAGCTAAAACACAAAAGAACAAAAACAAACAAAATAATCAACTCCATCTTTATATGTAGTCTGACCTTTCTGCATCGAAAAGATCGATAAATATCATAACTCGACCATGATTTAAAATAAGAAAAAAAGGTAATCTTATTAAATCCGTCAGCAAGGTCGTCTCAAGGCAAAACGATCGTACGCTGCTTACCACCGTCTTAACCATACAATCCATAAACAAGCCCCCAATCAACCGACAGACTCGAGTTTCATTCGTCAACACCCATAATGGAGTTCCTCCGCTGCACTGTTGGATTGTAAATCGATCAACGTACAAGCAAAAGAACGGATAACAGAGGACTGAAAAACACAGAATAGATCCCACAGTGTAATATCCTAATAAAGGAAGAAAGAAACCACAAAACCAATGAACCGGATCATAACTATCACTTTTCCTCGTTGTTTCCTGGCTATCCTGGTGTCTCCTGTTCAAACCGCCTCTGCAAGTAACTCAGCCAGGAGTGTGGGCTGGTGTGTGCGGTAATTGTCGGCACTCTGTTTACCGCGGAATTTTAATAGCAAATCAAAATATTTATTGCAAGGATGCGCGACGCCATCCAGACGTTCCGGACGGTATTTCCAGCAGAAGGACGAGGGAGGTCCATTAAGCGAAGGATTGTGTGGCAGAACGCAAAACAAAATGGGATGAAACACATTCCTCTTCGGATGGACCAGCTACAAATAACCTGTCTCGGTCGGAAGGGAGAAGAAGCTCCTGTGTTCAGCGTGGTATCGTGTTCGTGGTGTCCCGTGCGGTAGCTAAGAGCGAACCCGGGAAAAACGTCGAACACGTCAGCGGGCGTGTGAGGCTGAAATTATAGTTTTTGAGCAAGGCTATGCCTGCACTATTTCCTAGGAAACAATCAACATTGCTGAAGCACACACACACACGCCTAGTGATACGGAGGAAGGAATTCAATTGCACTCCACGATTAAGTGAGTGTAGTGACGTTGGCCGGAGCAATTTTAGCTAGCCACCAGACCAACCGGATGGATGACAATTTTCCCACACCGCTTCAAGATGCGGCCGCTTCAGCGTGCACCATTGTGTCCACGGGACTCACCAAGATGCGACGGTTTCTTTATGGAAGCATCACAGCCTTCGAGACGGTGTCTTGTTGCGCCATCATCGGGGCGTGTGCTGTGTGTTGTCGCTTTCGTTGCGCTGCGCTTATACTTGTTTGCGACCGCACCAGGCAAACGGATCCTTCTCTTATTTATATCAGCTCATTTTGTAATTCAATTTAATTTAATTTAATTTAATATCCTCCAATGCGCTCCAATATGCAAGGGGCCGATGATCACGGTTGGCCGTACGTTCGGACGCCTTTATCGTCTGGTAGGCGTCTGCTACCGGTGTCTGCCGCATATAAAGGATGCAATTCTTCTCCGCTCCAGTTTGCACTGGTGTGGTGTGTGTGTGTTTCGTGCAAAGCCCGGCCGGCTAATGAAGATGCACTCGAGAGCGTGATGGTGGCCCGAACACTACCGGCTTTGCGTCATGCGGACCCCAAAGAAATGGTGTGTATCCGCCGAACAATGGCGGATGAAACCGCGTAACCCGAACGACATCGCCTAACGCACAAACGACCTTTATTCGGTGGGTACCGCTTCTTGCACAACTGAAACTGAAACTGTTTTATCACGCTGTTGCAAGCGACCAACCGACTGCGTGGTGCGTGGTTCCCGCGTAACAACGTCTCGTCTTCGTGGAACCCCGGGGATTAGATTGAGCTTGACACAACAGAAGTGGAGTTCAGCTCAAATGTTGTTAAGTGAAATTGTGCTACCAATCCTTCTACCCAAAGCCGTGGAACATTATGCATGAGAAAAACTCGTGTCTCGACACCAGACTGCTTCTTTCTGCACGAAAATCTCATTTTGTGAACATGCACATTAATATCGTATCAGTAGCAGACCCGATACACATTGAAAGGACGACCCTGCTTTAAAGATGCTCTGGTAGAGAGTTCTCTTTTTCCCAGTTTCTTGTGTGAAAACCCGCAATGCCAAGATACGGCGTGCAACAGCTTCGTTCTACACAGAAAAAAGGAGAACCACATCGATTTTGGAGCTTACTTCAAGTCTTACAATTTACGAGCGAAAAATTTGGCTTAAGGAGGTAACAGGATGCATGAACAACGAAAAAACGACGAACGACTCCATTCTCACTCTAATGGCGGTAGAATTAAGTTGCCTCAGAGCGACACACGACTTCCGATAGCTGTTGCATGTGCATTATTCCTTCGTTTCGCCTGTGCTTCAGAGTACACCACTTGGATGCAATACCCGTTCCCGTATCTGGTGTGTCATTTATCAGCCGATGCTCTGGTACATGGGAGCGTGCAACACCCAGCAGCTAACAAATGCGAGAAGTAATATAACGCTGATTATCCGGCCGAAACGACGATCATTACCCACCGTGTGGCTGCAGGAAATGAACATAAATTATACCCACGGTTATACATCGGCGTGTCAAAGTCAAATCCGTGAACCACGACAATGTATGTGTCGCGTACTCGTTCGCAGCAGCGACGGGAAACTCTTCCGCCGACTGACGTGCAATGATTGATATGGATGCGTTATAAGAGTAATAAAGAAGGATTTGTAATTTGTTTCCCTTTTTTTGCTGGTCTTAAGCAGCAAGCGAACGTTCTTCCCCAGTGGGAAAAGAGTGCGCTAATGATACGCTGAAAGTTACAGAAGAAAACTTTTTCAATAAAAGCTTGGAAATGGATCGATTTGTATTGGCTTAGGCGGTGTTCTGTGAGTAAAGGTGTTGCCCAATTGGAAATGATTGTTTGTTCGATGGAATGCTAGAGAAACAATGTGTCAACAAACTTCCTTTGAAGTTGTCACAAATAATCCTTAACCTTCAATACTTAGTTGTGTTAGCATGCATCACAATTGCGATATCAACGGATGACTCGAGGTCATTTGAATTGAGCTAATAGACCAAAAGACACGTCTCAAAAGCACGTACGCTTTAGATTCTAATCTAGACTGAAATAAAGAGGATTTTTCATTTAGAAATATTTCTTGTAGACTTCGACTACAACTACTATAAAGGTTAATAACAAAGAGGATAAGGATATGGATGCGAGAACATCCTCTAGAACAAGGCTACAGAGGATCACTTAATCATCCATTCTTCTTTTCTTTTCTGGCCTGCTCCTAGGAAGCACGTCTATTAGACAGGGCCTGGCGTAGAATTCGCTTCCAGGAAACTCGGTCCATGACACTGTCGCTGACACGTCGCACCTTCCTGGCAGGGCATGAGTCCGACATCCTCATCACGTGCCCCAACCAGCGTATCCTTCCGACTTTGACAACCGTCAGGATATCTGCATCGTCAAACAGCTAAGCTAGCTCGTGGTTCATTCTCCTTCTCCACACGCCCTGCTCGCACACACCGCCAAAGATAGTCCGTAGCACCCGCCGTTCGAAAATGGCGAGTGCATTGGCGTCCTCCGCCAGCATAGTCCAGGACTCGTGCCCATAGAGGACTAACGGCCGTATCAGTGTGCGATATATGGCGCATTTCGTGCGTTGTTGGAGTCTTCTGGATCTGAGGAGTTTGTGGAGCCCATAGTAGGCACGATTCCCCCTGAACAATGCGCCTTCGGATTTCACTGCTTACGTTGTTATCCGAAATTACGATCGTGCCAAGGTAGCAGAACTCCTCTACTACCTCAAGATCGTCGCCGTCAACCAATACTCTGCTTCCGAGTCGTGCTCTATCATGGTCAGAGCCTCCGGCAAACAGGTACTTTGTCTTCGTCGCATTGATCCTCAATCCAATCCTATCGGCCACGCGTTTTGGCGGGTGTACGCTTCGCACACCGCCGCAGATGTTCGCCCGATGATATCGACGTCATCCGCGAAGCCAAGGAATTGGAGCGACCGGGTGAAAATCATGCCCCGGATGTCGAAGCCCGCGCTTCGCATGACATCTTCCAGGGCGATGTTGAACAGCAAACAGAAGAGTCCGTCCCCTTGCCTCATTCATTTATTCTAGGTTTCAAATATTCTATGCGATGAACTCTATATTCTACTCTACATCCAAGGATCTTTACTTTATGATATATTTTGCGAGAGCAGCCAAGCCACATTGTGATATCATCTGGTGCAAGATATTGAAGTTGTTCAAATTTTACTTAAAGATCACATTTATTGCATTTAAAATTGCATCAGAATATTCGTCTACCTATAAAAAGCATTTCTGACCTGAATCCTTCAAAAAAGGATTGTGATTTCAACCTTAAAGAAATTGGTTCCAGCGCTGAAAGATGGAAGACAGAGTCATAGCGCTAAACATAAACATTTCAATTACTTAATATGCAGTTGCTAGAGCACTGCCTCATCACAAATAAGCATCAGATGGTACATTCCCTTAATAGTAATCCCACAAAGCCTTTTTCGACTTCACCCCGTACCGTTCCGTCAACATCCTTTCATCACAATTTTGACAAATATTTTTATTTTCCCCTTTTATGTTTGCCCACACAACCGGGAGCCAACATTCCTCTCGGAATCGCGAAAGCATTGGGCACATTCCGACAGAAAAATATCATACCATATCACTCCTTTTTAAGCGTAGCGTATCCTTTTGACACGTGAAACTTTTTTCCCCCCCACATACACAAACGCGCACACAGGACGCACACATGCATGGTGCGTAAATTGACATTCTTCGCTGAGACATTCCAGTTTCGCTGCTCCTTCCCTGCATAGTTTTGGCCTGCATACAGTCTCAGCCAAGCTTTTATCGTTTGTACTTGGGAGGTCTTGGGCCCATAACTACGCGTATCTACGGCGCGAAATTGCACAGAAAAATATCATCAAAACAACAGCAAAAAAAACACACCCAAGAACACTAGAAACTTTTGTAAGCATCATCGTTATTGTTGATGCTGACGGTTTGTATGCATGTGCGATTAAAACGGGTTTATTTTCCTCCAGTCATGATGTGCCATAAATTTTTGAATTTCGCATTCATCGGCTTAAGTGACTCTCTGCCATGTGATTTGGGGCTTTTTCGTTGTATGCGGCAGAGTGCAGAGTCAGCAACGAAAAGCGCGCACTAGCGAGAAGATGTCTAGAGCCACCCGAAATGCTACGCCACAGAGTATCGATAAAACTAGAGCCATTATGGCGTAACATTTATTTATGTTTATATGTATACACACCTTCTAGAAGGTTTCGCTTATCGCTTTCGGCTAATGGGGTGAACTACCGCCGCCACTGTGCGCTGAAGGTGAATCGACATAAAAGCTTCAAAGGCATTCAAGTCAAAAGGCCACCAACATCTTGCCACGAATTTTCTTACTCAAAACCTGCCAAGGCCGTTATAGTACATTTTTATTGATGTCTAGTTCTTATGGAGCAAACCAATGTAGAGACTCAGCAAATGTGGTCTAAAGCATTAGTCTTTAGCAACAGCAACAGCAGCATTAAGCACCAACAACAAAGCATCTAAAAGGATTAAAACCCCAAGACAGCTACACCTGCAATGAAACAAACACGCAGTGTCCCATTCCTTCTAACAATCGATTAAAGCAAGTAGCTTCTCTGTAACAGCAAACATAATCGTACTTTTTATCGTCTCCTTACCCGTACTTTAGAGCAGCAAAACAATAAATGTGCGGAAAAAGGAGTTGCGAATAAACACTTAATGAAAACGTTAAGCATGTTTTCTTGCACTGACGTTTTCCTCACAACAAAAGTACCAGGCGAAAGAAAAAACACTTCCGAAACAGACATGGCACTTTTCTTCCGTTGTCAAGAATTGGACCAGCACAAAGAAGCAAACGCAACCAAAGGGAATATCCAGCCGGAGAATTCAGAAATTCAGTCCAACTTTCATCGCTTGTTTTTTCCAGGGAATCAAGCAAGTTGTATCGACACGTTGAGTAAAGGAAAAAGCGGGAAGAAAATGTATTAACTCTAACGACAACGAGCAAAACGAACTCTTCCGGAGGAGAGCAGCAAAAGAAGGCTTCTCAATGCTACGTGAAACACAAAACGTGAAAGAAAAGGCTCTATTCGTGCAAGAGATCCATCGTTGACGAACCTGATGTGTCTTCCGTAGCACTATCTCTCTCTCTCTTTCTCGCTGTATACAGCCTTGAGTATCCGTTCTATTTTTCACCTCGAAATCCTCTAGCCGGGCTAGTTGTTAGTGGCTGTCATTTGCTCACAAGCACAGTGTCCCCGATGGTGGAAAAGTCCTTCATTTTCTCTGTTTTATCCCCATCCACCTTATTCAAACACCGAAACCATTCGCTTCTGTATGAGCTGAAGTGTCCTTTCGGATAGGTGGAGAAGACCGAAAAGAAAATACACAGTCAAACTGAGCGTCCTCGTTTTTCTCCTGCTGGACACATAATGCGTTGTGTCCAAGGAAGGATAAAAATACAACGCAAAACACAGGAAGCAGAACACCTGGGTGGGTGCACCCATTCGGGAACGCAAGAACGGGAGCAAATTTGTGCATCAACTTTAATTGGGAAAAGTTTTCATTTGGAATTGTGAACTTTAATCAGCGATGATGATGCTTTGCGCTGAATGGGGGTTGAAAGTTTCTATTACTCTAGTATAATCGGGTCCTATTGGGTGGGTTCGATCGTTCGTTTGTGATTGGCAATCGGTGAATTCTTTCGTGTTCATTTTCACAATGAATGTCAGTTATTGAGGAATCTGTTATACGCTGATGGCTAAGAGCAAATTTAACTGTTCTACGATGAAGCTATCTTTGTTTAATGTAGAGAAAGATTTTTTCTAACTATGATGATCGTTGGCACACATACTCTTAGTTTGTTCTTCAATAAACACAAACTATATAAATAACGTACATTGTTGTGTTTAAAATCTAACGGTTTTCGAACATCAGTGTTCGAAATTTTATAGACGTCAAAAAAGGAAACGTCAGATGACCATTGAAGGGAATCTGTATCCGTCAGATCAACAAGAAACACAACGTAGGGCGGAAGCAGTAACTCAAGAGCAAGAACAAAATTCAATTAAAATACTAAACGTACATATTTTTTTAAAGAAAATAAATTATTAAAGCAATACAATTGGGACATTTTTTACATTAAAATTATCGATGTTGAAGAAATGTAATAATCTGCATCTTTCTTACAAAATTTAAAGCTCAAAACTGACCATTGAATTAGTTGAAAACATTTGATTGAAAAAAAGCAGTGAATATGGATTGAATAAGCATTTATTACGCTTAACTTTTGTTATTTATTGCACTTTTTACGTAAATATTAATTGCATTTCAATTTCTTTTATCTTTTACAAATAAATCTATTAAAAAGATTTTTGCTTGGTTTCAAACGTTCTGGAAGCGACTGTACTCATCAGCAACGTTGCTTATTTGCGTTCATTTGTGTTCATTTTTGTTCATTCTTAATCGACGAATACAACATACTGAACTATAGTGTTCAAACATGCGGTTAGACGAAAATAAGTTATTATTGAATATTTTTTATTTGATTTTAGTTCATATTTATGTACCCAGCTACTGGTCACTCAATTACGAACCTCTTTTACTAAATTGACGGTTATAAAAATAATGAATTCGTACGAAAATTGGCGACAAACGTTTGTGAACCGAATGAATTCAGCAATAGAACTGCGCAAAAGGCATACAGATACAACTCAACACAACTCTCAACAGCATTCAAACGCACCACAGTACAAAACTCTAACTCCAATTCACTTTTTAACGCACCAGAATCAGAAATGAAATGGAAACTTTGGATAAACTCTACAAACAAACAAACCTCACGAGGACACCGCTACCGGCAAAAAAAAACCCCCAACAACATCGCACACAAATCACGTGATAACGAGCGTCTGACTGTTGCTGTTTACAGCGCTATCCGCGCGAGTTAATCGGAAGCTCGTGAAAGACGATAAAATAACGATCGAAAATCTGCGCTCGCCGAGGCATTATAAAGCTGGTAAATAAGCTTGCAAAATGCTAAGCTACCCAACCCAACCCCCCCCA
>KZ061541.1:501303-518172 GCA_002091835.1 Anopheles maculatus | reverse complement strand
TTGACTTTAATGGCCTCGGCTGCTTGGAGAAAGAAGCAACGGGGGGAAAACGTCTTCGAGAGCGCATTTTCCACAACAGTGTTCTGCTGCTTTCACTACTATCTTTCTTTCTTCACGGCACGGCGAAGTTTGTCTACCGTCCGCGGGCAGACTTTCAACCAGACGTCGTTCGTCTATGTCTGTGTCTGCGCCGCCGCTTCCTTCCACGCGTTTCGCGATTGTTTCACGGTGAAGATGATATTTTCCAGTCGGTTTTCACCGCTTTTCGCTAGTGCCGGAATGTGAAGCCGGCGGTGTGCATTATGCAACGGAAGCTTTTCTCATGCAAGATGCATCACCCGCGATCGGCCGGGAGTGTTTTTTTCGTTTTTCGATTAAATACTTCGCACAGAAAGGTCGCTCTAGACGGCTGCAGATCGGAGCTACTGCTGCCACGACACGATGACGATACATCACGCGAAACTTTAAATGATCAAACGAAGGCAAACACACAGAAGGCCGAAGCTGCAGGGCAAATGATGCAGCGGATTCCCACCCAAACAGAGTAAAAAAAATGGCCAGAAAGGAGAGTCGGCGAAAAAGCAACGGTGAAGCCAACGGCAATCGGTTTCCTGTATAATTTTTCGTTAAATCATCGGAATTCGATTAGAAAAAAAAACGTTTCCGATTCTCTATCGGAACTTCTTCGCTTCTTTGGGTTAGCAACCAAAAAAAAAATGGACGAACGAGTACACCAGTGGTACAGATAAAACGGAAATTGCTAAATGGGGAAAACTCTTTGCCGGCATTCATGCAGAATGCACAAAATAAAAAGCCAAGGAGTCACCGTGAACGAGAAGAAAGCTTGTGGAAGAAAAATGGCAAGACCGACATTTGCTTAATGACGATTAGCAAACGTTACAGAGACGCGACGGGATGGTACTGTGCGGTCAACCTGGGAGACGCCAATTTGACAGCGAGTGCCAACAACCGTGCACACCTCCTACACACACACACTGGGCTGTGGATGAGAAAATGGGAAGTTGGCAAAAAAAAAGCTTACGGGAAAGCCAAAAAGGCTAAAACCGATCCGTTTCCGTCGACCTTTTTCCGCTGTTGCCACGCTCTGCGCCTTATTTCCCGGTGCGCTACAAGATTTCGCAACATCGGTAAGCTCTTGGGGCTAGCGGTGACCACCCCACCCCCCCGGCATCTTAAATATCCGGCACAACAACATCACCAAAAACGGAATTAAACGGTTTGCAATCTTCCCCATTTGGCATTAGGGGCCAGAGTTTCCCACCGCGAGCAGATGTCAGCAACGATTAGCTTCGAATTGACAATTGACATTCTCCGGTTGGTGGACGGCTTTTCCTGGTGGTGCGCTAGTTTGCTGTGTTTTGTTTTGTTTGCCGCACAGATTGTGAGGGTTAAAGTTGTATTTGCAAATGTTTTGGATTCCGCAGAAAAAGACCAAGACAAGTGGATTGTGGATGCATTTCGTCAGTCTGAGAACCAGGGCCGTAAGGCGCATTTAATGGGCATTTGAATGATGATTTCCTGAGGTTGAATGCTACGGTGTTCGGTGGTTTGAGCGAAATTGAAATTAAACTATTTAAGCAATTCGCCGTTTTGATGTTTGGATGTTTAAGTTAAATTTTCAATTTTTCGTTGGATTTACAATGAGCAAGCGACATTCCAAGGTAGGATTACCTTCAACGCTTCGCGTTTGATGGAGAATTCGTAGCACAGGTTTTGAGGTTTGCTACACGGAAGCCGCGATGTTAAAGAGTGTCAAAGGTTGTTAATTTTTCCTCTACTTTATGTGTCTTAATACGAAAAATATTGCTTTCCAAAAAAGTTAAGAAGATAAGTCCCTTATCTGCTATATTACATCTTTCAGTTTACATGAACAATCAGATTCTCTCATGTGTAAGTGAGAGTGTTTAAATATTAAAAATATTGCTCTTTATATGCAGAAAATGATCAATTTATCTTTCATGGAAAGATTCTGTTGATTTTTTGTCTATAACTCATGAAGTTCAACAGGGTATCGCAAAAAGTGACTCTCAACCGAAACATAGCATCCCTAAAATATTATAATTTAATTTTATAAAATAAAACTAACTTGAAAGTAAACTATTTATTAAATATGTTTACACCTACTAAATTATTTGTTGCTATAATATAAGGCGTCTAGCCGTCATATTGGAATTTAAATTAAAAAAAAAGATTTGTTCCAAATTTTTATCTGGACACATTCTGAACCAGGTTCACTTCTAACGCTTCTTCTCCAATGTGGAGTTCGTAGCATCGTTCCAGCATTCTTGGATTACAATACGAAAGTTGTGGGTTCGATTCTCATAGGTAATAAGTGTGTGTTCTCTTTATAATACTATGCACGGGTTGAGTTGAATAATACTCGAGAGTAACAGAAACACATCGATACGTTCATCTGTTTCTAAAAAAATCCAAAAGCTTTTCGAATTTTCCACATTTTATTCCACTTTTTTTTCCAGATTTTGATATACAAACAAGTAATATTTTATTTGCCACTTTAGCACCTCCCAAAGAACCCCTTACTATTTGTCTGTCTTTTATATTCCTTAATTTCCCACAGCTCTGCATAATCGAACGTTCCGCCAACGTTGAAACATAGCCGCAAACCGAAACCAATACGATTACCATTCATTCGTCGTCAGCAGGTTGGGTGAACTCACCACACACACAAAAAAGGCAAAAATGCACCCTTTAAAACATACCAGCACACCCGCAGCAGCAGCAGTAAAAGTAAGATAAAGTGTTTGCGTTCACAGAATTGTTGGTTTGCTGCACACAGCAAGTACATCAAAGCACATAAAAGCTAAACCGGAAGAATGAAGCGCCAAAAAGCCACTCTCGTAGAGGAAAAAGTAAAAGAATCAAAAGAGATGATATAAATCTAGATGCGAGTGGCGGATGGGCTGAAAAGGATGCTGAAATATATTCCCACACACACACACACAACGCATTTCCTTCTGCATACCCGCGGGGGAGATTCATCCCCGGAACACGTGGAGAGTGATGGTCAAGCTTTCAAAACGTACTTTGCGGAGACGGCGACGAAATGTTCCTGGTACCGACCAGATGGTGATGTTGCACCAAAAACACAGCTCTTTTTTCGGTGTTGTTTTACGCCGAAAAAAAGACATCCCCAAAAATGCCTTCATTCAATACCGACGCAGTTCGGTTACCAATGTTTCGGTTGGCCCACTACGAGGTTGGGTGGTTGTGTTTACCACAACCAAGTAAGACAAGCGCTAAACAACAAAAACTCCACCCTGTCCAGACGGTGCTCGGTGCATACTGAGGCACAGTGGTCGAGATCTGGTCAAATGTTTTAAATTACTGACTTATGTTATTCATAAAAATGGAATATACTAAGACATTTCAAGTTCTGTTTAGTTTATGGAAAGTTAGAAATCCAGATGCTACCACAGATGCCAAGAATTCTTGTATGTTGAGAAATATCCTTTAAATAAAAATGGAAATTTGAGGCATATATTTGAGTAAATAACTGATAACTTGTTAAATAAAACTAAAATAGCAAACTCAATAAATAATATATTGTATTGGAGATACATTGAACTCTAATATTTCAAACAGTATAATTTAAACAACTTATGGATCGCAGGATGATTCTATTTCACATGCGTAATCGAACAAATAACTCTAAACGAAGCTACTAGAGGCAGCTAAAATTATCATTATGATTACATACAAAGTAAAATGCATTTACTGGTATAAACACAACAATATTTTAAAGCTTTATAGATATTGTTTTTAAATACAAAATTTCTCTCCGTACAATGAACTGATTTGTCCAGCCCTGTTCATTTATTTATTAGCTTCACGGCCACGGTAAGTCAAGAAATGTTGATGGTCTACAAAAATGAGGCTGAGAAATGGTTGAGAATAATTTAACAGATCAAAATGTATGTACACAAACAGTTCTCCTGCGATGTACTTTGCAGAGAAGAAAAGCAAGACAGAACACAGTGTTATAAATGCTGAAATCATAACGTTGAGTAAGTGTGAAATAGATAGTCATCGACAAGTCGATTTTTTACTCGGCAATAAAGTTCATGGTAAGTATCCTCAGAATAACTATTTTCTCGGTTGATAACGCTTCTCAACTATCGTGATTTTACACAACATATTTGACATAGAATAGGTTATGGTTATGATCAAACATCCTCTAAGAAACGTTTAAATTAGAAGCAAATGTTTGACAGCACATGTAGCGAAGGTTTGATAGGAAATGCTCAGCTAATTGCAAACATTCACATCCACGTTGCAAATCTCTCTACACTGTGTGCGAAATTCCATTATATGATTGCAAAGTTCCACAACGTGCTGGCAAGATTCTCAATCGATTTGAAACATTTGCTTGCATGTTTCAGCTATTCTACCGTAAGAATCAAAATTATGTAAATTTAATAACTAATTTTTTTTTGAAAATTATTCCAATTGGTATTAATTTAAGCATATTTAATATAAAGAAAAATTTATGGTTGTTTAAAATTAAGATAGTGTTGGAGAATTTATGGTTAATTTTTTTTCCTAAAAAAATATAAACTAACTTGTTAGATTTATTATTAAATTCAAGTAAATAAAGTTTGCAACCTAATGTCCACCCCGGAACCCATCGTGCGATGGTGTATTTGGCTGACCGCGGCACACGAGCATGTATTCGTTTGGAGGACAGTCAGCCAGCCAACTCCACGTTGGTGCAACCATTATAGCGGGTGCGATAGCGTGAGTGATGGCGATCTGCTGCAGATAGAGAGACCCTTTGCTGCCGGAGGAAACCCAGAAACGGCCGCGACACACACGTGAACTCAAATAGAGTTTAAACAAAAAAAAGCCCCCAACAAAAGAGTGAAAGGAAAACTACTGTGCTCGCCATTGCGCACCCACCGATAGTGTGTTTTGATTGCTTTGGGGTGTGAGAGCAGTGGGGTGAGATAAAACACATACACACACACACACCAGCATACGCTCACAGACAGTGTTGTGCGCCAGTGTAGAACTCTACGAATCAACGGTGGAATGTGGAAGTGATTTCCGCATAGCGCGCCGCATAGTTATGCTTTCAAGCACATTGGCCGCACACAACATTGGCCATATTTTATGTGTGGCCGATCTAACACACCTCCGACGATACACAGCACCACACCAATACTGCGAGTTGCCCTAGTTGCGACATGTGCGCCACCGACCTCCGTGTGATGCTGACTGCAAGAGAAACACCGTGTGCATTTCGGTGTGGTTAAACAAAAGGGAAGAACTGCTTTTTTTTCAGGTTTCGTTTTTCTCACCACCCAATATCTTTCCCATCCGAAAAGGTCGAAGACTGGACTGGACATGAGAGAAGGCAACGGGAACGAAAAAGCTTAATTCAAGCGGGGTTTTGACCCGGACTAAAGTAAAGTTGTGGGAAGACTTGAAACCAACTGTTCCAACTTCCGGTCACGGTTTCTATGGCTGCAAACGTGCTGCACCATTCCCGAATTTCACCCTTGAGAATCGATCGATTTGGAACATGCTTTTCACACCTCCCGGGAAAGCAGATTGGTGGAGGATTACCAACAACGACGGAACTGCAGTGCAGGGGGACGTTCCCGAAATGCTAAAATGGCACCCGTTGAAGTTGCCAATATTCATGAAATCTTCCCCGATCGGAACACATTCAATCAGGTCCACAGCTCACAGCTTCAAAAGGGCCAAAAATGTGACAACAACAAAAAGCGAATTTTTAGGACCACCCTTATTCTGTTGGCCAAACCAGACACACCCAACCACCCACCGAGTGACAAACGGGGGGTTTCCTTTACCTTCGCTACCTCGTACCGGTTTAGGAAAAACAAACCAGAAGCCAAAAAATCACAAAGCTACCCACCCCGTTTGATTCTACACCCTACACAGTCAGCGCATTTTTTTGCTGTTGCGGGTGGTTTAGGTTTAGATTTTGACTTCACACAGAACTGCAGCTTCGGTTCATGGGCCAGTGGTTGTTTTTTTTTCTTGACTTCAGTTTTATTTTCGTTTGCGATAACTTTGCTTTGATAAAATTCTGTTTCGTTTGCACAAGGCACAAAAAAAGAACTGAGAATTGCTACCGAGAAAAACAAGCAGGGAACGCATGCCAAACGTTTTCGCGATTCTGTCCCGAATCACTAAACGGTACAAGAAATGAATATGAACCGTTCCGTACCGGAAGAAATTGTCAACGTGCTACGGGGAAACTTGGGAAGGATTTTACGCGCTCCGTTCTTTTTTTCCAGTGTATCGAAAAAGCCTCTGGTTTTGGCAGGCATCAAATAAAATGCTTGAAAGCTCTCGCAAGAAATTCCGTTTGAAGCCAGCCAAGGGAACCATTGCATCAAGTGGTATTTAAGCATCGGTTCTAGCGCCGTTGTAGAAGACAACAGCCCAAGGCCCCCCCCCCCCCCCCTAACAATGTATGCTCTTTGACCCAGATTTGCAATAGCAAGGGCGCTTTACCTTATCAGCTTTGTACGTAGGGGTGGTAGTGTTTGCATGATATGATGATGTGCATGATGTGATACCATTTATGAACGTTTTTAAACTATTTTGCTCTATAATCGCTTGTGTACATAAAGGTAGAGATATTATTTTTATTAATTTACTCATTTTTAGGTAATTTTTTGGCATTTTTTTGTATATTTTGTGTTTTTTATAGTGATTGCTTCATGAAAACGAGGTATAAATATATTATTTTAATAAAAATAATAGTTATAAAATACATTATTGCTTTAAAAGAGCTTGTTTCCATGACTTTTTTAAATTTTTTATTATTGTAAAACATTCATAAATAAAAATTAAACTTAGTAATCCTCAGACTTGATTGTGGCTTTTCTTTTATTTGCGTTTTAGCGGACCATTAAGTGAGCTATCCCATAGAGCTGTGGTAAGTGATTCGGTTTTAATCAACGAAGACCGTGGTTTGAATCTCGATAGAGTTTAGTAGCACAACCGTAAGAAGGAACTTTTATGGAGCTTATATTTGGGGTATATCCAATTTAGTCGGGATTTTTCGTATTCGTTTCGACGTTTTGCAGCTTAAATGCTGCTCTCCATACAAACTGATTGGTAAAACTAACCAGTACGGCCACAAACATTAACTTTTATTCCAACAAAAGCCGTAAATTCAAGTTTTAAGTTGTTTTTGTTATTTCCTGAGCTTCTTTGGCAAGGTCAGCTCATGTCACCGTTGTACTAGAATTGTAACCAAAAGATTTTTATTGAATAATAACTATAAAATAGTGTATACTGCCTAGATATGCATTTTACCGTGATATAAAGCCCTATGTTGTGCTTCATTAATGTTTTTGCTTATTTATTCTGATAAAAATGTTAATTTTTGACACATTTAACGAACCAACTGTCAAAATAATATGACAGTTGTCAAACGCTTCGAGCTAGACCAGGAATAGATAGACCCCAATATCTGGTAAAAGAGCAATCTTCATAAACCAGACTCAAAAAATAGTCTAACGTAGAACCTAAAAAATAAAGTAATCAACGTTGAATACAATCACTCTAGCAGAAATTGCAAAATCAATTTTTTGTTATGACTAAGAATGAAAAGTATAGAAAAAATACTAGATAATAAGACAAACTTACTGGATAATCCATATGAGAAAATCCCCAATAAAAATTTGCTTATGGAACCAACCACATCGCATCCATTCCTTATCGCAACAAACCAGCAGCAGCAGCAGCAAGCAGCAAGGCACGCCAAATATGCCCCGGATCGAAACTGTGTTAGGTTGGGTGATTTAAAAAAAAAGCAGTCTTGGCTGCAGGCCATATTATGAACATCAACTTTCCCTTCACTCTTTCACACCGTCCTCTTCGCAGACTGTTTCACCCTCTCTGTGTCAATTAAATCCACATAAACGAAACGAAAAGCAGCTGTTGAGTGAATGAGAAACAGAGCCGAACAAAAAAAAAGAAGGTAAAAATGAAGTGTCCCAACACTAAATAGTTAACCTTTAGCACAGGACACATACCCTCGGCGCTCGGTATGACACACACCACAAACACAACAGCTCGTTTTCCCTTTCAGCAGAAGCTTTTTTTCTGCTGCTGCTGCTCAAACCGATGGGAATAATAATTAAAATCCGCTCTCGCCTTCCACCAGCTTTCTGCTGTGAGGATTATTTTCCATTTTTCCATCGGAATGACCTTCCGGACTTTGGGTATGGTGAAGCAAAGCGAGGTGAGGATCTGTTGGATGTGCAGCAAAACTAAACCAACACACACACACACACAAAAATGCACCGCCACTACCAGTCGTCGAGAGATGAGCGAAAAATCGTGACCAAGATGCCATCGTGTCACGGACGGATGACTGCTCCGTCTCGTCTCGCTCGTCCCGTCTGGGCCTGTAACCAAAACCAAAAAAACCCGACGGAAAAGTGTATTTAAAAACGACACAAACCAAACAAACGAAAGCTCCCGGTGGCACGCGCATCGGTGTTGTAGAATTAAATGATTTGTGAATTGTGCAAAGCAAAGAAAACCGAACGAGAAAACGACCCGAAAGTCAACCATTTCAAGGTGTGCCAGCATCAATCGGGGTGAGGGGGGGGAGAGAGAACATGGAGAGCGAAGAAAATTATGTTGATGAGGTGCTTATGATGTGCCAACCACGCGCACAAACAGCAACAGTCGTCAAGACGAACACAGACAACAGCCGAGGACCTCCTCCCCCCCTAACAATGTATGCTCTTTGACCCAGATTTGCAATAGCAAGGGCGCTTACCTTATCAGCTTTGTACGTAGGGGTGGGTTTTGCATGATGTGGTACCATTTATGAACGTTTTTAAACTATTTTGCTCTATAATCGCTTGTGTACATAAAGGTAGAGATAATATTTTTATTAATTTACTCATTTTTTGAATATTTTGTGTTTTTTATAGTGATTGCTTCATGAAAACGAGGTATAAATATATTATTTTAATAAAAATAATAATTATAAAATACATTATTGCGTTAAAAGAGCTTGTTTCCATGACTTTTTTAAATTTTTTATTATTGTAAAACATTCATAAATAAAAATTAAACTTAGTAATCCTCAGACTTGATTGTGGCTTTTCTTTTATTTGCGTTTTAGCGGGCCATTAAGAGAGCTATCCCATGGAGCTGTGGTAAGTGATTCGGTTTTAATCAACGAAGACCGTGGTTTGAATCTCGATAGAGTTTAGTAGCACAACCGTAAGAAGGAACTTTTATGGAGCTTATATTTGGGGTATATCCAATTTAGTCGGGATTTTTCGTATTCGTTTCGACGTTTTGCAGCTTAAATGCTGCTCTCCATACAAACTGATTGGTAAAACTAACCAGTACGGCCACAAACATTAACTGTTTTTTATACAAAAGCCGTAAATTCAAGTTTTAAGTTGTTTTTGTTATTTCCTGAGCTTCTTTGGCAAGGTCAGCTCATGTCACCGTTGTACTAGAATTGTAACCAAAAGATTTTTATTGAATAATAACTATAAAATAGTGTATACTGCCTAGATATGCATTTTACCGTGATATAAAGCCCTATGTTGTGCTTCATTAATGTTTTTGCTTATTTATTCTGATAAAAATGTTAATTTTTGACACATTTAACGAACCAACTGTCAAAATAATATGACAGTTGTCAAACGCTTCGAGCTAGACCAGGAATAGATAGACCCCAATATCTGGTAAAAGAGCAATCTTCATAAACCAGACTCAAAAAATAGTCTAACGTAGAACCTAAAAAATAAAGTAATCAACGTTGAATACAATCACTCTAGCAGAAATTGCAAAATCAATTTTTTGTTATGACTAAGAATGAAAAGTATAGAAAAAATACTAGATAATAAGACAAACTTACTGGATAATCCATATGAGAAAATCCCCAATAAAAATTTGCTTATGGAACCAACCACATCGCATCCATTCCTTATCGCAACAAACCAGCAGCAGCAGCAGCAAGCAGCAAGGCACGCCAAATATGCCCCGGATCGAAACTGTGTTAGGTTGGGTGATTTAAAAAAAAGCAGTCTTGGCTGCAGGCCATATTATGAACATCAACTTTCCCTTCACTCTTTCACACCGTCCTCTTCGCAGACTGTTTCACCCTCTCTGTGTCAATTAAATCCACATAAACGAAACGAAAAGCAGCTGTTGAGTGAATGAGAAACAGAGCCGAACAAAAAAAAAGAAGGTAAAAATGAAGTGTCCCAACACTAAATAGTTAACCTTTAGCACAGGACACATACCCTCGGCGCTCGGTATGACACACACCACAAACACAACAGCTCGTTTTCCCTTTCAGCAGAAGCTTTTTTTCTGCTGCTGCTGCTCAAACCGATGGGAATAATAATTAAAATCCGCTCTCGCCTTCCACCAGCTTTCTGCTGTGAGGATTATTTTCCATTTTTCCATCGGAATGACCTTCCGGACTTTGGGTATGGTGAAGCAAAGCGAGGTGAGGATCTGTTGGATGTGCAGCAAAACTAAACCAACACACACACACACACAAAAATGCACCGCCACTACCAGTCGTCGAGAGATGAGCGAAAAATCGTGACCAAGATGCCATCGTGTCACGGACGGATGACTGCTCCGTCTCGTCTCGCTCGTCCCGTCTGGGCCTGTAACCAAAACCAAAAAAACCCGACGGAAAAGTGCATTTAAAAACGACACAAACCAAACAAACGAAAGCTCCCGGTGGCACGCGCATCGGTGTTGTAGAATTAAATGATTTGTGAATTGTGCAAAGCAAAGAAAACCGAACGAGAAAACGACCCGAAAGTCAACCATTTCAAGGTGTGCCAGCATCAATCGGGGTGAGGGGGGGGAGAGAGAACATGGAGAGCGAAGAAAATTATGTTGATGAGGTGCTTATGATGTGCCAACCACGCGCACAAACAGCAACAGTCGTCAAGTACAACAACTCAAAAAAAAAAGCTCAACTTTGATCTTCCAAAGAAAACAGGCAAAACCCTCAATTTTCGGTGAGGATGAATTTTATTGTACCAATAAAATATTTACACACGTACATTCCAAGCAACATCCGGAAGAGAGAGAGAGGATAGAGATGGGTGGTAAAACGAGGGGAAGCAAATACTTCGAAGTCCGTCTGTCTGTAAACAGCCAAAAATAACTGATCGGTTCGAACGCGAGATTCGAATTGTGTGATTTTTTCGCCCCATTTCAATGCTCTAATGTGCGCTAGGCCTAATTCTATTTATTCACACCCACACACACACGCGCGCAACCTTGATTATTTTGTGAGGGATTAAAAATATTAACTCAATCCACCTACACCGTACCTGCTGCTTAGACAACCCACGCACGCAATCACTACTATTTTGACATTTAAAAGTCAATCCCGAACGCGCTAGACGCGATTGAGCCTGAGCACTCTCCGGACACGCTAGACAGCAGGTTCGTTCGCGGCCCGGATCACCCACGCGCTCACTCCATCGGCCGAGTCCTGGATGGATGGATGAATTCATTTTCCAGAACCTTAAACTGGACTCCTCCCGTGACACTAATTGACGGACCGGGGAAAACGCGATGTGATTGGCAATCATGGAATTGTTTGTGTTTTTCTCTCTTGAGTTTTTCAGTGGAAATATTGCGTTTTTCCAATGGCCAACAGGGAAAGCAACAGGCCCGTCAAAGGTTCTGCTTCCCACAGTAAATTGATGGGGGAATCATTTTTCACAGTCGGACGAATTTTCCACCATGACTCTGACGCACACCTTTACTGTGCGATGACCTTTCCGGTGTGTCCGTTGATCGGTGGAATGGAGAAAAAAAACATGGAACGAAAACGCTAAACATCGATTTATGCACGCTTCCTTGGCTGGTTTGCGTTCCTTCATATTCCTTTTTTCCCAATTCACAAGTTGACTCATTCTCGACCATTTCTGGCATTTCCGGTTGATGGTAGCAACGCACCAGAGATCCAAAGATGCGAGACTATAGACTCACTCAACATATTATGTATCCAAATGACTCCACTTAATATTACATTCCGTACATCTGCTTTTTAAAAAGCGCGTGCTTCAAGCTTTAAACATCACGACATTCCTCCAAAAAACCGACGAAATGGAAACATTCCACAAATGCACACAATAATTAGAAGCACCTAATTGGGGAGAAGGACTGACACACGAAACACGCGGTCAACGAAGCATGGCTTGTGGGGGGGTTTATTAACCTACAGCACTGCCCCAAAATGCACATTCCGGTGCGATATACACAATCACCCTCTCTAAATACTGTCGCAGCAAGCCGGCCTTATCATTCGGTCGGTATGGTTTAAAATATTCATATTTTTTAATGATACCCAACGACCAGCACTCAAAGCTGAAGAGGTCCATCTCCATCAATCGAGTGGTGACTTGTTGTATTACCATCTCTCGTTTCGTTTCGAAAATCGTCCAATCGTGTGACGCATTAAATTAAGGCCGGCTTCCCTTATTAAGATTCATTTGCAAGCCGCAAAAGAAATTGGCATGACGGGTTCCGTGCTCTTCGGACGGATATTGCTTATTAGATATGAGCGTACGGGTCCATTTCGGGGGATCTTGGGTTTAATTTTTGGTAGAATTGATGGCAGCGGTTGATTTTTTTTTATAATCTTCTCGTCTAGATCAACTATTTCAGTAATCTAAAATATGTGATAATATGATATAACAAATTTTAATAATAATCAAGATATTCCATAAAATATTTCATCCAAAAATGCTTAAGATATCCAAGAATGGGGGATTTGATGACTTAAGCTTGAAAATATAAAAATTTAAAGCTATCATCTGTCAAACAGTCGCTCGACGCTCGAGTCACAGGCGTTGACATATCATTTTGACGGTTGGTTCAGTTTAGTGATGGGAACTCCGGAGTGGATTCACGAATCAACTCCGAATCCACATGTTGAAAACCAACTCCGAATTGGATAGAATTTCGGATTCGACTCCGGAGCTCCGGAATACTCCGATCGAATCCGGTTGACATCGGAAAAGGGAAAACACGCAATAATCGACTAAAACCGAAAACTTAAAGTGCATGTTAATCCGGAGTCCGATCCATAGTCCGATCTAGAGTCCGCTCTGGAGTCGATCCGGAGTTGATCCGGAGTTGATTCGGCAGCTCCTGGACTCCAGTGTCTACTTAATTTTTCCCAACACTAGTTCACTTAGTGCATAACAAAATTGTATTTTTTTTTTAGAATTGGGCTAAAACTTTAAGTATTATAGTTTCTACATTAGGCTGTGAAACATCGGTGACATGAGCTGAGTTTTCCCAAGAAGCAAGAGATATACTTTCTTCTTCTTCTTCTTCTTCTTTCGCACTAGAATCTCGTGAGGTCTCGGCCTGCTATTGCTAACTAGCTGTGACTTAGTTTTACCCGTAGCTGGATAGTCAGTCCTGCGCGAGATATATACAAAACAAAGACATCTACTCGAAAACTTGTTTTGGTTTTTGCTCGAATAAAATCTGTCAGTCAATTTGTCTGAAGAGCCAGCAACATTTAAGCCACAAAACGTCAAGACACATACAAAAAAAAACTAGCTAAGATCATCATAGATCAGAAGATTTTTTCTAGATATTACACTAGTTTACAATTTTTGAGTATATCAACTCCTATACTCCTTTTAAGTGAATGATTTCTTCGTTCATGTCTACGTTCCATGCCTTCTTACGAGACAAGTTTTATCGCCACATAGCGAATTAATCCTAAGCGGATCAAATAGAGCAGTCTCTAACGCTTGGGTCAAGCAAACGTAACCAGTCTAAGTTCAAATCTCAACTACGTAGTGAGTGTTTGTGTATTTTTCTGGTAGCTTCAGCTCTTTTATAGGTATAGGGAAGGTACTGACAGATGAATACAATAAAGAAACTAGAAATAAATAAGAAGAATCAAGCTTCATTGCTATTCGAGGAGAGGTTATTTGCTAAATTTCGTCAAAAAACAAAAAACAGAGTTTCACTAACACACGATCATAATAAAACTTCAAATTATTATTCACATCATAAAAAACAACTAAAGCGCACTCGTACACACAACAACAACCCTAATGCTTATGTATTTTATATTGCCCATCACCCCCAAACAAACATCGTTTCCATTTCTTCTCGGTTTCTTTTTACAACCCAACAATTTCTCTAATATTTCAACACCAAACACGAACATAATTACTCATGCGAGATGACGCCTGGCCTTCGCCTTCAGTGTGTGAGGGGTTCGCCCTCCGTTCAGTGGTTCGTCTCATCACAAATCGATCGGACCATAGTCGCACAGTCTCTCGTCTCGTCTAAGTAATAATGGTGGAAGGTCACCGGATTTTAGACACGCATCTCGGTGGCTTCAACCTTCAAACTATTACCATTTTATTGGTCCCGATCCACATAAAGCAACGCAGCCTTTCTCCACCAACATTCCGGGGGGGGTTCCGAACAGAAATAAAATGCAAATTCCAAGCCACCCCTCGGCTGTTTTTGAGGTCAAATTTCCGCCAGCCCTAAAAGTGTTGCTCGAAGGAGTCATAGCGGTTCGCTTCTAAAAAGCTGTCCAAAATACAACATTAGCCTGTAGATCCCTTCTTATGGAGAGAAGAAACTGTTCCAGCTGCTGCTACTCCATCGGGTAGCGCCATGCGCACGTAAGGACATCAAATGACCGCAGGAAAGTGTGCAAAATTGGCGGCTTGCTTTTTGGAGTGGCTTTTTTTTTGCCTCTCCCCTAGCAATGGGAAAGTCTAAAAACGGGGAGAATTGATCCGGTAGGCCTGCGTTTGAAAGGAAATCAAAATCCGCAAAAATCAGTCCCGTTAAATTTAAAGCAACGTTCCGATGTTTCCGAAACTCCCCACCGTCGTAAATCGAGTTTTGCGGAAGAAGAAAGACCACTAAAAAAGCTCGCGAACATCCGAATAAATCTGAAAACCGATACAACACACAACTACCGCTTTTCCGCGTGGCAAGATTATGTGCGGGCGAGCGCGCGTGCGTGCGATCGCTGATTTTTCCGTTTTCTTCCCATGGCCTGATTTCGTTTCGTGGCTTTTTCTTTCGCTGTGCAATAAAAATTGTGTAGTACACAAGCCGCGCGTACGTTCCCCGGCAAAACCACGTGCGCGAGAAGAGAGTGCGTGTGCGCAACAAAACAACACCAGGCCACCACCGTTTCAAATGCAATGTTAATCTCGCTAGCTTGTGATGTGTTTTCTTCGCTCGATCTCTCTCTCACTCTCTCGATCTCACCCAACCTCATTGACTGTTGTTACACAAGCTTACAGCTACAAATGCTCGGTGATATCGGCTCGTCGATCTACCCGAGAAGCAAACGCAAAGATCGACACTTAGGACACACTTAGGTCAATCGTAAAGCCTGTGGCTGTGGCCCCCCCGCAATTATGTTGGCGTTTCGAGCAATTAATACCTCGCCCCCCCACCGGGGCTTCCACCCCAAAAAGCAAGCGGGAAAAAGTGCAGCCAATTTCGGACAAGAATGAACACCCCGATTCGGTCCTCGGGCCTCGTTTCCAAACGTTGTGCGCTCTGCCCAATTGCAACTTAAATTGAGGCCATCTCGAAACGAATTCCACTTTCCTTTGCGTTTTAAAAACGAACACACACACAGCCGGGCCAGGCCTCAGTGAAGTCAAGTCAGCGAGAGCGCTCTGAAGTAGTGAGGGAGGTTTTTTTCTGGTTGCGTAAAGTGTGAAACTTGGCACACGCCTCCCAAAAACAAAAACCGAAGAAACCTTTATGCTTGCTCAAGAATGAGCGAGAATATAACTCTCGGACCCGTCTCGTCGAATCCGTCAAGCGGAAGCACACAATTGATAAGAAATTACTTCCACCATACGCTTCCGCTCGTCTACGCCATCCACAAACACACTCGCACGCATCCGAATCGACCACGGACATCAGCAACACTCTCTGTGGAGGTATAGCGAAGCTCATGAGATATTTGAAATCCATATGCAAACATGGCGTGCCGTCATACACTGTACGTATATCCCCCCGAGCCGAACAGGATTCCAAACAGACACGCACATCGAAAAACGTTCAAGTAATGCCGCTTTAAAGCTAAACAAAACCCAACCTCAAATGTCCGGCAAGAGTTACTGAGAGCTGGTGGACTGCAGTCAGTAGGCGAACTGGAACTGGATGACCTTGCTCGATTTCTTACTTTTCCGTCAACGGTTACCGGGTGCTAGACCGCACGATTCATTTATATTGATTTACGATCACGGGACGGGCCCAAATGAATCAATGGTTCGTTTCTTGTGCCCCCCAAAAAAAAGCCAAAACTTTAGACATTTAGAACATTGAGTAATGTGTGCAAAATCAACAAAGAGGTTAATTCAATAAGCAATAATTGAATTGACAAACGAAACAAAACAAGAGGACACTGTTTTTTCTGGTTGGAATTGATTGATTCAATAAACGCAACTTTGGCATCACTTGTGACCTCGTTTAAAAAACCACTGACCATTGGGAAAAACCCTCCCAAATATAATGTACTGACCATGAATCACACTTCAAAAAGATGATCTTCGCCAGAGTGTGCTCTTGATTATCAGAGAGCGAGCATTAATTCCCCCCGAAAAAGCAATAATCACACAAGAAGCTTATTTATATGGGTAAAACCCCATCCCCTTGATGTCCGAAATCCCTACAATGCCGAACGATCGTGCGTAATCAACTTGTTTACTTTCTACCAGCGAGGTTTTAGGGGTTTTGTTTGAATGTTGTCCAGTGCAAAGCTACCTAAAGCGAGCGATAGACGCGCATACACATAGCATGGGCAGTCAAGTCTTTCCA
>KZ061541.1:412551-498675 GCA_002091835.1 Anopheles maculatus | reverse complement strand
AGTAATCTAAAATATGTGATAATATGATATAACAAATTTTAATAATAATCAAGATATTCCATAAAATATTTCATCCAAAAATGCTTAAGATATCCAAGAATGGGGGATTTGATGACTTAAGCTTGAAAATATAAAAATTTAAAGCTATCATCTGTCAAACAGTCGCTCGACGCTCGAGTCACAGGCGTTGACATATCATTTTGACGGTTGGTTCAGTTTAGTGATGGGAACTCCGGAGTGGATTCACGAATCAACTCCGAATCCACATGTTGAAAACCAACTCCGAATTGGATAGAATTTCGGATTCGACTCCGGAGCTCCGGAATACTCCGATCGAATCCGGTTGACATCGGAAAAGGGAAAACACGCAATAATCGACTAAAACCGAAAACTTAAAGTGCATGTTAATCCGGAGTCCGATCCATAGTCCGATCTAGAGTCCGCTCTGGAGTCGATCCGGAGTTGATCCGGAGTTGATTCGGCAGCTCCTGGACTCCAGTGTCTACTTAATTTTTCCCAACACTAGTTCACTTAGTGCATCACAAAATTTTTTTAATTAAATGTGCTAAAACTTTAAGTATTATAGTTTCTACATTAGGCTGTGAAACATCGGTGACATGAGCTGAGTTTTCCCAAGAAGCAAGAGATATACTTTCTTCTTCTTCTTCTTCTTCTTTCGCACTAGAATCTCGTGAGGTCTCGGCCTGCTATTGCTAACTAGCTGTGACTTAGTTTTACCCGTAGCTGGATAGTCAGTCCTGCGCGAGATATATACAAAACAAAGACATCTACTCGAAAACTTGTTTTGGTTTTTGCTCGAATAAAATCTGTCAGTCAATTTGTCTGAAGAGCCAGCAACATTTAAGCCACAAAACGTCAAGACACATACAAAAAAACTAGCTAATGATCATCATAGATCATAAGATTTGATCGAGAAATTCAATTAGTTTATAATTTTTGAGTACATCAACTCCTATACTCCTATTCAGTGAATGATTAATTGGTTCAAGTCTACGTTTCATGCCATCTTACGATTTATTGCCACATAGCGAATTAATCCTAACCGGATCAAATAGAGCAGTCTCTAACGCTTGGGTCAAGCAAACGTGACCAGTCTAAGTTCAAATCTCAACTACGTAGTGAGTGTTTGTGTATTTTTCTGGTAGCTTCAGCTCTTTTATAGGTATAGGGAAGGTACTGACTGCTTCTTTGCTATTCGAGGAGAGGTAATTTACTGGGTTTTGAATTGAGGTAATTGGCTGGATTTCGTCAAAAATAAAAAACAGAGTTTCACTAACACACGATCATAATAAACCTTCAAATTATTAATCACATCATAAAAAAGAACTAAAGCGCACTCGTACACACACCACAACCCTAATGCTTATGTATTTTATATTGCCCATCACCCCCAAACAAACATCGTTTCCATTTCTTCTCGGTTTCTTTTTACAACCCAACAATTTCTCTAATATTTCAACACCAAACACGAACATAATTACTCATGCGAGATGACGCCTGGCCTTCGCCTTCAGTGTGTGAGGGGTTCGCCCTCCGTTCAGTGGTTCGTCTCATCACAAATCGATCGGACCATAGTCGCACAGTCTCTCGTCTCGTCTAAGTAATAATGGTGGAAGGTCACCGGATTTTAGACACGCATCTCGGTGGCTTCAACCTTCAAACTATTACCATTTTATTGGCCCCGATCCACATAAAGCAACGCAGCCTTTCTCCACCAACAGTTCGGGGGTGGTTCCGAACAGAAATAAAATGCAAATTCCAAGCCACCCCTCGGCTGTTTTTGAGGTCAAATTTCCGCCAGCCCTAAAAGTGTTGCTCGAAGGAGTCATAGCGGTTCGCTTCTAAAAAGCTGTCCAAAATACAACATTAGCCTGTTTTGCCTCTCCCCTAGCAATGGGAAAGTCTAAAAACGGGGAGAATTGATCCGGTAGGTCCGCTGTTGAAAGGAAATAAAAATCCGCAAAAATCAGTCCCGTTAAATTTAAAGCAACGTTCCGATGTTTCCGAAACTCCCCACCGTCGTAAATCGAGTTTTGCGGAAGAAGAAAGACCACTAAAAAAGCTCGCGAACATCCGAATAAATCTGAAAACCGATACAACACACAACTACCGCTTTTCCGCGTGGCAAGATTATGTGCGGGCGAGCGCGCGTGCGTGCGATCGCTGATTTTTCCGTTTTCTTCCCATGGCCTGATTTCGTTTCGTGGCTTTTTCTTTCGCTGTGCAATAAAAATTGTGTAGTACACAAGCCGCGCGTACGTTCCCCGGCAAAACCACGTGCGCGAGAAGAGAGTGCGTGTGCGCAACAAAACAACACCAGGCCACCACCGTTTCAAATGCAATGTTAATCTCGCTAGCTTGTGATGTGTTTTCTTCGCTCGATCTCTCTCTCACTCTCTCGATCTCACCCAACCTCATTGACTGTTGTTACACAAGCTTACAGCTACAAATGCTCGGTGATATCGGCTCGTCGATCTACCCGAGAAGCAAACGCAAAGATCGACACTTAGGACACACTTAGGTCAATCGTAAAGCCTGTGGCTGTGGCCCCCCCGCAATTATGTTAGCGTTTCGAGCAATTAATACCTCGCCCCCTCCACCGGGGCTTCCACCCCAAAAAGCAAGCGGGAAAAAGTGCAGCCAATTTCGGACAAGAATGAACACCCCGATTCGGTCCTCGGGCCTCGTTTCCAAACGTTGTGCGCTCTGCCCAATTGCAACTTAAATTGAGGCCATCTCGAAACGAATTCCACTTTCCTTTGCGTTTTAAAAACGAACACACACACAGCCGGGCCAGGCCTCAGTGAAGTCAAGTCAGCGAGAGCGCTCTGAAGTAGTGAGGGAGGTTTTTTTCTGGTTGCGTAAAGTGTGAAACTTGGCACACGCCTCCCACAAACAAAAACCGAAGAAACCTTTATGCTTGCTCAAGAATGAGCGAACGCTCATATTCTGGACTCTATAACTCTCGGACCCGTCTCGTCGAATCCGTCAAGCGGAAGCACACAATTGATAAGAAATTACTTCCACCATACGCTTCCGCTCGTCTACGCCATCCACAAACACACTCGCACGCATCCGAATCGACCACGGACATCAGCAACACTCTCTGTGGAGGTATAGCGAAGCTCATGAGATATTTGAAATCCATATGCAAACATGGCGTGCCGTCATACACTGTACGTATATCCCCCCGAGCCGAACAGGATTCCAAACAGACACGCACATCGAAAAACGTTCAAGTAATGCCGCTTTAAAGCTAAACAAAACCCAACCTCAAATGTCCGGCAAGAGTTGCTGAGCGCTGGTGGACTGCAGTCAGTAGGCGAACTGGAACTGGATGACCTTGCTCGATTTCTTACTTTTCCGTCAACGGTTACCGGGTACTACACCGCACGATTCATTAATATTGATTTACGATCACGGGACGGGCCCAAATGAATCAATAGTTGGTTTCTTGTGCCCCCCCCAAAAAAAAGCCAAAACTTTAGACATTTAGAACATTGAGTAATGTGTGCAAAATCAACAAAGAGGTTAATTCAATAAGCAATAATTGAATTGACAAACGAAACAAAACAAGAGGACACTGTTTTTTCTGGTTGGAATTGATTGATTCAATAAACGCAACTTTGGCATCACTTGTGACCTCGTTTAAAAAACCACTGACCATTGGGAAAAACCCTCCCAAATATAATGTACTGGCCATGAATCACACTTCAAAAAGATGATCTTCGCGAGAGTGTACTCTTGATTATCGGAGAGCGAGCATTAATTCCTCCCGAAAAAGCAATAATCGCACAAGAAGCTTATTTATATGGGTAAAACCCCATCCCCTTGATGTCTGAAATCCCTACAATGCCCAGCGATCGTGCGTAATCAACTTGTTTACTTTCTATCAGCGAGGTTTTAGGCGTTTTGTTTGAATGTTGTCCAGTGCAAAGCTACCTAAAGCGAGCGATAGACGCGCATACACATAGCATGGGCAGTCAAGTCTTTCCATGACTGGCCCTTCGACTGCACCGAGACATAGATACGATTACATGATCCAGCACCCCTTTACAAGAGCCACCGACCAGTACACACTTCAAAGAACCGGCAAGTGGACTGGTTGGTGCTGCTGCTGCTGCTGCTGCTGCTACTGGGCGATACTGTGGGTTTTCGATCAGCGTTTCAAAGTGGTGCACATTCGAGTAAGATTGTTGTGAGAGGGTTTCTAGCAGGCTAATAGGCTTCTCACGTACACGTGGAGAGAAGTGGATCGACAAAAAAAAGGGCATTTGTTGCAATCGAAGCTGTAAATGGATATCTTGGAGCATACGCGATTGAGACCTTGTTGTCTAACGTGCATCTGGTAGAGTAGGTAGAGGTGGTATAGAAAAAAAACACGAGAGCCTTAAGAAACGATAAACAATACTAATTTGGTCGACGGATAAAACGAGAGTTTGTGGTTTATGGCGTACTTGTTGGAGTAGGGTAGGGTATTGGAAGTCCATATAACAGTCTTCTATCCTAGTACTCTACTCACTCTTTATCGCTATATTCTCTTGTACGTTGCACGTTTTTATAGTCTATACGTCTAGATAGTCTTAGACTACTTTAAGGAAGTGTCCGAAGAAGCCGATCTCAAGCTGGACTTTCTGATGGACTCATTCATTCGACTGACCTCAAACATGTCCTCATGTTCGACCTTAATAAATGTGTAATTTTGCACCGTCTTTTGTCGTTCTCATGACGTGACCAGATTACCAGAAGAGGTCTTGTATAAGTTATGGAGCTGATCGTCATAACACTTCCTCCATATTTTCTTTCATACATGATTCTTCCAATTTATTTCTCATGTATGTATATGTATTTGAAGATCCCAACATCTAATATTGGAGTTCTAAACAGGGCTTCTTTATTTATTGCTTGCTTAGTTTCTTAGTCTTTTAGACTAATATTCTCAATGGTATACCATATCTACTAGACATTTCTTATTTTCTTAAATTTGGACCCCGTTATCGATCACGTGGTCGAAAGGTCATCAGCTAGGCAAATAAAAAAGTCAACAGCTCCGTACTGGCAGCGTTCCAGCAAACTACGTGTCTAACCTTAAATTAAAACAAACCCCAGCTTGATGTCGGGCACAACATCAAAAAGGGACACACTAAGCGATAGAGAGAGAGAAAGGGTCCGCTATCACTGCCCACGCAAACAACCCCGCCGAAACAAAACCCGTTGCCAAGATATTTTTAATAAAAAAAAACCCGGCAGAAACCGAAAATATGATTCCCCGTTTCGGCGGAACCTTGCGCGGCACACAAATTATGCAAATTATCAACGCACCATCAAATCTCACGGACACTGGCACTGAGCTCGAGGTTGTGGTCGTGTGACCATCGTCATCGCACTATTAAGCGCATTCAAATGAGTTGGAGCACGAGGTTTTGCTACCGGTTGCTGGTAAGGAGTTCGATCCCACACATACGCTTGGACGCGCGTGTGTGCATTCGAATTGGTAACGAATTTATGGCAGAAAGTTTAGCCTTATGCAACACATTCGCTATAACACCCTGGTTCCGGTCTTTTACCCTGGACAAACGCACGCTGATTTGTGAACATTAATTTGCACAACAAATAGGCAACTCAAGCCAAAAACAAATAAGAAACAGGAGCAACACGCCTGGTGCGATAATCTGGCGAGCGTAACAAAAAAAAAGATTACGAGGCTAAGAAACATAGGCTCGATAAGCTAAAACTAAACCGAAGTTAACGCTTAGTAGTAACACAATCTTGGAGTAGTTGGAATAGTTGTAGCTGGTCGTAAAGAGAGGAACAAGGGCATCAGAAAACCAAAAAAGAAAACCATACCATAAGATAATCTTACACCCTAAGTGAGGAAGATAAAAGGTGCAGTCCCGTAAAATGGTTCTTCCATTAAAGTCGATCGCACTGCGGGCGGACGCGCACCGTACAAACCCCCAACTCGACAGGTGGGAAACTGTTAATCTCGCAACGCATAATTCCTATCTTTTCCCAGGGCACCGAGAGAAAGAATAGTGGCTACTTCTGCCAACTTGTTCTCGGTCGCTTTTGCCACAAAATGTTTAAGCTTCCCTAAACACATCCCACCGCGAGCACTTTATGCACCGTTAATTTAATATCTGTGAAAAAGGAAATCAAACTAACGCATTTTTTGGAATTTGTGGCTAGCTTCCCCGCAGGAAACGGTTATACGGTTAGGAACATCACGATTACCAAAATGTTGGCTAAAGATAAAGGTGTAGATGTTGATAAAGATTGCGCAAATTTGTACAAACAATAAATGTTGCTGTCAGTTGCGAAGTGGTTAAGTTTAGCTGTGAACAGGTTCTAATATCAGGATTTCTTGAAGTAAAGAGATATTTTTTGGGATAACTTCTCAGTTTCCAGTCTTTTGGTCCCAACTCCAACATCGGAAGATGGAAGAGTCCGTTGGCAGAGACGACTGTAGATTTCTCAAATCACGGAGTTCCTGGTGTCCGCTAACACCACTTTTACTATCATGAATCCTTGGAAGCTGACAAATCAAACAAAATTGCTTAATTCGAAGGCTTTGGAGTAAATAATTTTATCTCTACACCTGTCCGAAGTTGCCCACTGTACCACTGGGAGAGAAAGTACACTCAATTGCATCCGGCTTTTAACGCTCCAAAGAAATGCACTCATCGCTACAAAAAAAAAATAACAGAAAAACCCGTTTCACAGACTTAAAATACACTTCCTCTCGCTTATCTTAAAATCAAACCCGATTCGGATGGCCAATCATTTACAAATGACCACCACGAAACACATACACAACGCTTTCCCAAATGGGTACTACGTGCCGTCGAGACGAACTCCACCACGTACCAATTTGGCCACACGTACATTCGTATGGCAGTTCACGAGAATTACCCTCCAACCTGACGTGGTGGATGACGATCGTGACCTCTTCCCCAGCCCAGGCGGGAAGGTCATACAAGATGCATGAACGTGATCTTCAAACCTGAATGGTGTCAACGTGTCAGCGTGATCGCTATATATAGCTGGTTCTGGAGCTGAATTGGGACATCGAACAAGTGAGGCTTCATCCAAAATGTGCTCCAAACGTACCAACGTCTGTTTTGTTGGGTTGATGTGGCTTGCCTGTGTGATGCTCGGCGTTGAAGCGAACGCAACATCTAACTGCACCATCACAACCTTTGACGAAGCATTACAGGAATGTGCTGTTCAGCTTGGGATCCCGCAGGAAAGACTCGAGAAGGAGTACAAGCTACTACTCTATCCGGCCGATCGGGACAGTATGTGTTTGGTGCGGTGCGTAGGAGTTCTGTTGCGCTTTTGGAATGATACGACCGGACTTAGGGAGTCAACGATCCGCCAATACTATCAACCTGCGCCGGAAGACCATTGCTACCGGAACCGGACGCAGATCTGTCTGGACGCATTGGAACCCACCGTTACGGACGTTTGCGAGCGTGCTCATCGATCGTTCCTGTGCTACCATCAGCAGTACGGTTATCTGAAGCGAGAAGATCGTTACATTCCCAAGACGGCGCTGGAGATGAAACAGATCCAGCAGGATTGTTTGGATGTGTTTGGACTATCGCCGAGACGGTTGGATCAGTACCAGGAGGGACATTTTCCGGACGATCCTGAAACGCAATGTTTCGTACGATGTGTTGGGCTAAAGACGGGCCTGTACAGTGATCGTGATGGGCCGAACGTGGACCGACTATACATCCAGTGTGAGTCGTGTGCCGATGAGACTGTGTTTCGGGAGCGTGCCAATGAGTGTATTGCGGCTCAGCGACGGCACAAGCTGAGCAAGTGTACGGCAGCTTACAGGACACTTTATCAATGCTTCCGAGACGATCAACTTGATCTGTACGCGAGCATAACGACGACAGCAGCGGTTCCTACTGCTAAGGGCTACAAGAGCACGACTATCACCACCAAGAGCCCTCCGAATGTGATACCGGCACTTTCGGTGCGGGAAACTGGAGAGCCACAGTACCATCTGGTGCCGTCACAATTTGAGATCATTCTGAAGAGTCTTTACAATAGAAATTATTAAGGTTTTACTAAGTGATGATCAAGTTCTTACATTTAAAAGTCTCTCAAACTTTATTTATACCATTTTTTTAATAAAATAAAAACGCATTGCTAGATCTTGTCCAGACAAAAAAATGGAAAGTGACTGACAATATTTAAACCGTAGCGGTTTTCAACACCCAAAAACCCTTCCCTGGGATTTTTCTCGCTCTCTTGCAAAGTCTTGCAAACACAGCTCATCATCTGGCAAAGGAAAACATTTCATTTTTCCCACCCATCTTACGTCCACACCGTGGAGTCGTGAGCTCGTTTTGCTGGCTCGTACCACCTTGCACGATAGCCGTAATTAAAGAGCGGCAGCGAACGGCGAATGGCGAGTTGCACTTATTGTTTTTGTGTTTGCGAAACACCGAACAAGCACGGAAAGTTTCCCCCAAAAAAACAGCGAAATCTTTCGTGATCGATCACGTGTTGTGATATGGTGTTTTGGAGGTGAAGAAATCGCGGTAACGCGTTTAAAAAGAAGTATTTTTTCGAAATTTAAAACTTACATTTTTCTACTTGACATTGTAGTACCAGAGCTTTGTTTTATTTGTAAAGCAATCTGTTTGAATTGGTTTGTGAAAGATAAGAAAACAGCAAGTGGCAAGTACATAAAAATCTCGGCAGCTTAGATAAGTACCGTGATTGCGCGCGGGTATTTAGATAAGAAAGATGTTAACAAACATATCAACCCGCATTGTCGTGTGATTGTTTCTGAACGGCTTAACTAAAGAGGATAAGAGATAAGAAATAATATCTCTTGCTTGTGAAGCCTTTGTTAAAATATGTATCGTATCTGGATAAGATTAGACAGTAATTAGCATTAAATTTAAAAAAAGCATTAAAGAAAACTTTGTATACACAGTCCCAATTAAACAAATCGCTTATACAAACATTCCAAACATAAAAAATTGAAAATTAATTTGAAACTAATGTAAATAAAACATAAGAAACGTATCCTTCATGAAAAACGCAACAAAAGAGAGCGAAATAAGACAAAAAATAAAAAAAATATAACAATTAATTCATAATTTGTGTATACGTGGTTCTACCGTATTTGAGAATATTATAAATATTTAAAAGGTACTTCAATATAACATAAATCATTGTTAATATCAATAATACACCTCAAAAGAAACAAAAAAGTAATGAAAAATAAAAGACAACCGTAACAAATCAAAGTAAAACATGAAAATTACAAAAACAAAACAGAAACAAAACAAGTGATATGAAAAAGATAAAATACAGCATTTTTACAACTTGAACAAATAGTGGAATCGCCTTAACTCTTACATTTATTTGATGTTTTTGCTGTTTGCTGACATCTTTTTCTTGTTTTATCTTTAGTATGAATTAATCATACCATATTGCAGTCTAAAAACATAGACCAGTAAGTGCCTTGATCGTTTGTTGGTTAGTTTATCAAGATGTTCATTATACTTGTTCGTTCTCTGAAACTAAAGTTTGCCACATTGTGGGAGCTGCTCTTACCTTCGATCAGTTTGCTACTGCCATTATATCCTCTGACATCCAATCCAGCGTCGACTTCGGTGTCTTTCTCGTACCACAACAATCCGATCCAACACACCAACCCGGCTAGCTGTCGCGAAACAAATCCTCCCTAATTTTTCTTTGGCTTTCTTAACAGATCTTTCTTCTTATCCACAATTTCGCACTTCACTCGCAAACAATTTTCTCCTTCCCCACGGAACCGTGGGGGGGGAAGACTTTAGCACTGCCGAAATTTTTCCTCACCCAAAATTACCACTTTTCACATTCTCCCTCTATCTGCTACCTTTTCTTTGCCTCCGTTACCCTTTCTGGGGCACCTTCTGGAGGAGGCGCGCCAACTTTCACTTGCTTTTCCAACACGCGCTTACACGATACAAACAAACACGCACTCACACACACACTCACGCACACACAGAGCGAGACACACAGCACACTTTACCGGAAATATTTGCTACAAAGTGAGCGGAAAGAAATGGGAACAAATTACTAAACTATCAACATCGAAGTAGCCCACACACCGAGTAGTGTGACGGAGGAATATAGTTGATGCCCCCGATAGGCCTATTGGATCGGAGGATTCTATTTGACTACAAAGATTAAGGACAAAAGGACACAGGATAAAACTACTACTTTAACGAAAAAAAAGCCAATAAACCAGCAGCGAAACACTGTTTTGGGGAGCAAATTCTGCGTTTGTTTACAAACTGCACACTTTTGCACGAATGGGACACCCGGGGACCAGGCAAAAGGTCAAGCAAGACGAGAGCGACCGACGGATGTGGTTTTTTTGCCCGGGTAAAGCCTAAGCCCTGCAATAATAGGTACACGGGTGCTTCCTGCAAATAGCCAAATGTTCCCCGTTTCTTTCACAGCCTAGCAACCGATCACGTGCTGCCGACTGTTAGCGAAACTCACTTTAATACGAATGCCACACTTGCCACGCACCGAACGAACGCTTACTTTGCTGCAGAAGGTGTAGGAAAATTACGGACAAATGTTGAAAATAGCGCGAGCGCGACACACGCACGTCCACTCTCGTTGGTTGTTTGTTTTGTTTTGATTTTCAGCCCTGTCAATCGGTGTAACGTCAGATGGGATGGAGAAGTTTTGACCGATGCACGCGATCCCATAGTTTATTGTGGACGGGTGTGTTCGTCTTTCAAGTCTATAGTTGAGAGATGGGCTGTGTGAGACAGGGATATGATGGGTGAAAGAGATGAATAGCGGTGCTTGTTCGAAAGTAAATGAAGGCAGGTTTAAACGTAGCGAGCGTTTTAGATCCTGAAATTTAGACAAAATATTTAAATACATTTCCAGGGCTCCAACACGCTTCTACGAAAATCGTTCCAGGGCTGCATTTCTTCACAGCCGCATGCGATTAGAGACAGTTTCGACTTTTTGCATCCAGTCAACGAGCCCTTGGTGGGAAATGCGTCCGGGAACCTCACTACGTGCCCGAACTATTGTATCCTTCCGGTCTTAGACACCGTCAGGATATCTGGACAGCCAAACAGCGTTGCTAGTTCGTTGCACTTTGATGGTAAACTAAGCATAGGCACAATATTTTTATCACACGCACATCATTAATCTTCTTCTTTTTATCTGGCTTTAGAACTTTGAGAGGTATTGTCATTAAACTACCAAATGAATTTGTGTTGTACTTTCGTTTGAAGATAAAATTCAAATTTCATGAAGGCCGAAATTATTGTTCGAATTCTGGTGTTCGATTTCGAAAACTAAATTCAAAATGACCGTTGGGAAGAGTTGAACCAGTGCAACGGCACTTTTTTTTATATCCGACGAGGAGATCTTCATAGAGACCCATGGGACCACCGATTGGGTAATGCCGGTTTGTACCAACTAAAACCTCCTCGAGCCTTTCGCCAAACATTCCCAGATCACCAACAGGGGTATAACATTGGGAATGAATGGTATAGACGATTTTTGCCATGGGCAACTCGTCACGGCGTCGCGCTGTGACAACTTGGTGAGGGTTGTCGGGTGTCTTAGCTTCACGATCACCGTTGATCAACGAAGAACTAATACTCCTCCAGTTTTCAACGGTAATTTACTGCTTGTCGCGGTAGCCTGGTCTTCCGCGGAGATCATAGCCGCCGCTACAGTATGAAAACGGGATCACCATTAATCATATGGTTCTCCCGGCTGACATCTTGCTGAGCCCCTGGACCGGACTCACTTGTACCTCTGTCGATGCGGATACGTCGCTGTTGCAGGCGGGTAAGGATCACCCTGATGGTCTCTGCTATAGTACAACGGCACTTTAATTTGTTAGTTCAAGTTGTGATATTAATGTATGTAATTAAATTTTAAAGACAACAAATTATCTTGATTCACATTCATTCATTACCTTCATTTCTTTCGAGATTTCTTTTCGAGTGAAATTATTCCCACCATATTCACGTTACATTATAAGGTATAATTTTATTCAAAAAATTCTTCATCTCCTGCTGTCTGTGTATGTGTTGTTGTGAGTCTGTGTATTTTTCCACTGTTCTTACTTTCGCCCAGTGTTTGATTTTTTTTGTTCTCCTTAGCTTTGCTCACCCGTGTTAGAAAATAATTTTCTACGCCGATTTCCACTTGGCTCTTAAAAACACAGAAGTTTGCTCGTTTCTTGTAAAACAAAACCGCTTCCCCAGCACAAAGTATGATGTTCGAGCAACGATTAATAATCATAAGTTTAAGTACAAAATCCTGCTCACCTCGCGAATGATTTGTTCGATCAATGGACAATGTCCTAGAAAAAGCGCAGCAAAAACGTGACACAGAACACGGGGAACCTTCACTTAAATACTGTGTACCTGCAGACAAATAAACACAAAAAAGAAATTCGCATCACTATCCCACCCATCCAGATGGTCAGCGACAGTAGCGGTCTCTCCTGCTCCGATGGATAATTTTCGCTAGCTTTAGCTAAACAAGTTCTCACCCCGTTTCTTCGCTGTTTTGATTTCGCGGGTTTGTTTGTTGTTTTTTTTTCTTCTCTTCTTTACAGTAAATTTGCATCTATCAATATTTGCTTTATGTATATAAGTAGCTGGTATAATTTGCTATATAATTTGCTCCTCCAATTCTTGTGCCGCTTTTGCCGACACACGTTTCCGCAATATGAGTCGTCGCGCTGACGACGTCGACGGTTTATTGATACTACATAGAAAAACTGAAGTAATTGCAATAGAAAACAACTGTATAAAACAAAGTCTTCTCCCCCTCTTCTCTCCGAGAAGGAGCCAAACATTTCTAAATCGTCTTAAATGCTAAAACGAGACAGGCAAAAAGAAACAGAAAACAAAATTATAAAATCTTTCGCCTCTTGCTTTCGTACGTGGAGAGCATTCGGCGCTCGTAAAAGAAATGCCTTTAACAAGACATTATTACAGCGCTACCACACTGTAACGGCTCCCGGTTTTAGTATAATTAAATCGATCACATTTTTGCTGTTTTTTTGTTGTTGTTTTCCTTCCTAAATTTCACCCCCACCCCGTTTGCCTATTATGGGTTTGACACCTCCGATACAACGAAGAGCATACGTGCTAAAGCAAATATCAAGGCAAATCGTTTACAATCTTTTGTTCGAAATACAGAACAAAAAAGGAAAATTAAAAATGGTGGCTTACTTGCGTTTTGCTTTTCTTTTTTACAGGACTTTTCAACCGGGCTGCTGGTCCAGAGCTTTGCTTCGAACTGTACGGTTTGTAACACATATACAAAATGCCATTCTAATCCTTCTTAAGGACATTTGCTTCTTCCTTCGCGTGTTTCGCACATTCTAATCAAGACGCACGCGTGTGTGTGTTTTGTGTGTGGATAAGTTTATAAGGAAGATGAAAAGTAAAGCGATTTTCATCCGAGTATTGCACTAATAAAGAAAACAGGGAACAATTCCAACGGATGGAAGCGAATTAAAAGGCTAGCGTAACGGAAAAGCTTCTTAGAAAGAAAGGATCGTCCCAACATAAAACAAAATTAAACCCACTGGAAGCAAATAGTAGTACGTACGAATTTTTAAAACTCACCACGCAAACGAGCTTAATATTAGTATACAATAAAAAGAAACTAACCACACTAAACAATCTATTGCCACTCTAGTAAAAGTGTGTTTGTGTAAGGAAGGTTTCGCACTTCTTCAAAAAAACAAACGAAACTAAACAGAAATCCGAACGTAACCGGCATCCGGTTCGATATTAATAATAGTAATAATAGTTAAAAAAAAAAAGAGAAACCTAACACTATCTCGTCACACTTTTTACGCTCCTATTTACAATCTCCCCATTATCGAGCCTTTCAACCATATCCTTTTGCCAAACGGAAACCGACAAAAGAACGGAAAGCTGTTCCGGGGTCGCTGTTCCTTCTTCTCCACCCACGTGTGAGCGTGTTTCATCTCGCTAGCACTTACTAACTAGTTTAATTAATTGCTCTATTTGCTAAAAATTTCAGTCATTTTATGCTTGTTTGTTTGTTTGTTTTTGCTTTTCCCATTTCGCTTTTTAAACTCTCCCATCGCACTTCTTTCTGTTGTGTTTTGCATTGTTTCTTGTTTTGTTCTTTTGTTTTCTTTTATCGATATACCTCTTTCTTTTTGTCGATGCCTTTTGGTTTCCTAAAATACTTCGATAAAGATCTCTGCTTCCGCTAATTCCATCCGAAAATAGAAAGGAAACTTTTACGCCAAAATACAAACGCACTCGTACAAAGTACAACCCCGGTGGGGAGAAAAAGAATATCCTTTTTCCTGTCGTTTTTTTACCGTTTACAGGGCGTTTTTCGCTTTGTTTCTTCGGGATGTAATCAGGTGGTTTTTCGCTTGTTGTACCACGCGCAAAGAAAGGCACACACTTTCAGCTACAGTTTGCGCACGTATCCCTCTCCTGTTTTTTTTTGTTTTGTTGTTCTCTCGGTGGTAATTATTAGATCGATCGAGTATAATTAAGCACAATCCTTAAACTTCTGATTCTTCTCCTTCTCTTCTAAAGAGAGCGAGAGAGAAAAAGGGATCAGCGCGCCATTGGCATAGAATTTAGTTCGATTTATCGTTATCGATTTCGATTCGGTTTGCTAAAATGTTTAGAATGTGTGTGTGTGTGGGGGTTTTTGTTTTTCGTCTGCCTGTTACAATACATTACCGCGTTACAAAACTACTGCAATATGGAAACCGTGGTGTTGATGTTTTGTTGACTTAACGTACCATTAATACTCCGCACTAATGCACACAATTTGCCACCGCTAAAGGACACAAGATATCGTTCCTTTTAAAAAAGCAGTGGAGGAAAACGAAAACGTAACGAATAAACAGCGCAATAATATGTAACAGTGGACATTGTTGGAAGTTGAACATAAAAAAACGATTAGCTACGAACGCTCGAGGGAGCTAGTAACACTATCATCAACATAAACGAAACACCTGACGTGTATGGTCGTTGCTTTGTCCTTTGTATGGATTAAAAACGTAACCTCTGCATGGAAGCTACTCAGAGCGGTCGAGAGTAGCGCATTCTGAACTATTCAAAACTACAACACTAGCAAGTAATCAGTTATCAAGTTAAAATAAAATTCTCCACATTCCACGACAGAAGCTGTCGATGCTTCGGAAGCCCCTTACTATACTACTACTGCGCGTGAGAGTGTGTCAGAGCAAAACAAAACAGCAGTTTTAAAACAAAATATAACCTTTACAGTGCTAACGCTAATGCTTACAAGCTAGCTGGCGACAAGTATTCGCCTAATAAAAACACGAAATCGATCATTCCTTTACTTTCTGCCTACGGCAGACCTAGACGAGCCTGATAGCCTGATGTAAATACGGGCATCAGGATTACTGCTGAAGATCGTTGTATGCTAAAAGTCAAGGGTGTTCCAGCACCCCTGCTTTGGATACGAGTTGATGGTGCCTCCATCCATACATACGCGCACACTTCGAGAGGCACACACAAACGAAAAAGCAAACTGAAAACGTAGTCTTCAGTGTTCAGTGCTCGCCACGGAGCAGTTCCATTAGCAGGTTAAATGATGGCTCTTCGCCATCTTTCGGCTTGATTGTGAGCATTTCTTTACCGACCTGAAAACAACGATGCACATTAGTTTTGAGTGGCACTCTTTGAGGTGTTTGTGTTTTCGAACTCTCTTACCTGACAAGTGCGCTGTAGCTCGGGAATACGTAGCAGCAACTCCCCAAACTTGGCCGGCGACTTGGGATAGTGGGCCAGTGTGTAGGCTTGCAGTGCCTGTAGTGCCTTTTCCTGGCTTGTCCGCACCTTTTCCGATTCCTTCAGTTCGGATGTGTCCGAAGAGAGCAATACGATCACCTTCATCGTTACGTACTCGTACCGGTCGACGCGCAATCGTCGCAGATGGTCGGTTAGATTTAACATCCGCTCAATACACGTCTGGAAAAGGTGGCAAAGTATTGATTGTTAAGCTACCGGCATCAATATCTCCCGTTTATTAAGATAGTTACCTGTAAACCACTATTCTTCACCTGTTCCAACGTGATCGACTTGCCCTGGGAAATCTTTATCTCGCCCGGTGTCGAGATCGAACGGTAGCAGCAGGAAAACAGCAACAGTTCACACCACGAGTTTATCAACAGACAGATCTGATCGTCGATCTACAATCAAAAGGGATAACGTCAATTACTATTTAAGACCCACTCCGTTGGATTCTCCTCTCGCTCGTAATACGCACGGAAATGTGTTTGAAGAGTGGCAAACTTTTGCACCACTTGACGATCTTGTACAGTCGGTGGTCGGCAATGTTACAGAGGTTAGCGATCAGATCGGGACTGCTGTCGGACGAGATGCCGGCACTCGACAGGATCGGGTTGTTGGCGATCGTCGTGCTGCTAACGTTCGTTGGAGGTTGGTTGAGTCGGGCCAGCTCCTGAGCATTGTACTGCCAGAGATGCTCAACGTCCATAATTTCCTGTCGAAAGAACGGTTTTTTTGCTTTAGTAAAGGCGGGTCTCGTACTAGAAGCGGATCATTTAGGGGGTACTACCTGTAACAGAACTGGAATGCCCGGCTGCATGTGATTAGTTCCACCGGAGCTACTGCCACCATCAGAACCGAGTCCATTGCCTATACCATTCATTCCTCCAACACCACCACCACCGCCACCAATGGATCCCGATCCGACCATCATCATACCACCGTCCGGTGGTTCCATCTTCATCTGCTGTCCTCCAACACCACCACCAACGCCGGAACCTCCTCCAACGTACTGTGATCGTACCGTACCACCGTACTGGAATGGTCCCGCTCCTGGTGAGTCACCTGCTTGCATGCCGCCGCCTGCGTTTACCAATGGGCCTGGCAAGGTGTACGAGCACTGATACGTTGAGCGTCCTCCACGTGTTCGATCCTCCCGTATAGCTACAAAGAAAGATGGCCAAAGTAGAGTATGAAGCACCAATAAATCTATTAACTAACCGTCGCGCATTACCTTCCAACTTCATCCCCTTCTGAAGGCACTTCTCGAACCGGCAGGCGGGACACTTTTTGCGTGTCGCTATCGTCACCGGACAGGCCGCCCCCCTAAGGCACACGTAGTTCTTACGGTTCTGCACCGTACGCTTGAAGAAGCCCTTGCACGACTCGCACGAGAAAATGCCATAATGGAAGCCGGATATCTTATCGCCACAGATGGGACATGGACTGCGAAAGACAAAAAGATATCGTTAGATTTCGAGCCCAGTTAAGTGTGTTACGCAGACTTCAGACTTCCCCCACCTGTTGATAAGCTGCTGCCTCGATATCCCGGGCGAAGGCAAATGTTCCCCATCGTACAGGGGTTCCTCTTGGGCCGCCGCGGCCGCTGCTGCTGCCAGCTGCTTGAGTGCTTGCTGCTGCTGCTGTTCGCTGTCCAGCATCGGTTTGTATAATACTGAGTGATGCAACGGCGATCCATTGAAGGATGCACTACCTCCTCCTCCACTACCGCCGCCTCCACCACCACCACCACCACCTCCGGCGAAGATATTGTGCCGGCCCTGGATGGGCGAATGCGTCGGGCTAAACTCCGAACTGTACGAGTAGCAGCTGCTGTGCGAAGCGTCACTATTGTTTCGGCTGAGCGATGGCGTGTACGGTGCATGGCGGGATGTGAGTGGCGATTGGCTCGGCGAACTGTGCGTGTACACCGAGTGGATGGCTGAGTCGGGGCTGGGATTCGCGGGCAGCAGTGTCGTCTTGGAGCGAACCAACAGCGGCGAATGGATCGTACTCGGTGGCAATGCACTACCACCGCCACCCGGATCACCACCACCGGGCGGGAGTTCGTACTTAAGATTTATCACATCCGGAAGGCCGGCCTTCTTCATCGCCGATGCTGACGCCGCTGCTGCCGACGACGACGACACTGGAATGTTGGAGGAGTTCCCGAGACCGGACACGTTGTACGCTAGCCCGGGATTGATCAGTGGAAGCCCCGCTTCCGGTTTGATCATGAGCCGGTTCGGCAGTGGGGAGTTACTGGAGCTACTACTACCGGTATTGCTGCTACTGTGAGGATTCCGAATCGTTCCACTCTGACTACTTCCATGGGAGGTAAGGTTGTAGCCACCGGTACTGCTACTACTGCTGCTGCTGCTGCTGCTCGATGCGGTAAGGGCCAACGGTTCCGTAATACCCGGCCCGGATGTGGGTACAAGGTCGGTGTCAAGTTCAAGTTCCTCCCGTTTCGGTACAATCATCGCGATCGGGGATGGATCGATCGGTGCTATCCCGTGCTTACTGCCACCATTCGAGCTGGAGCTAGAATTCTCATTGTCCACCAGCATCGGTTCCTCCGGTTCCGAAAGTTCACCCTCCCAGGACATGGGTCGCGGAAGGCTCTTACTGGCGCTACGCTCCTCGCGCATATTCACACCGTTCGTCAGTGCAGCTGCCGCCGTCTTCTCGATGTTGGACAGCTCCGTATCGGACTCGTCCGACTCTTCCATCTTCGGCACGGTGATGCGTACTCCACCGCTCACGTTTCCAAAGATGCCACCACCTGGTGGACTACCACCACCACCACCACTACTCGTGCTAGTAGTGGTCAGAGTGCTGGTGTTGTTATTCACACTATTACTACTCGTCGTGTTATTGTTGTTATTGTTGATGCTGTTATTGTTATTGTTGTGCTTGATCGCTGCCACTACACCGCCGCCGCTAACGTCCAACGCAGTGCCACCTCCCATACCACCATCGTCACAGTTGATCGTTGTCACGGACACGTTTCCGCCGCGTGTGGTCGTAGGCGTACCACCGCCTCCGTTTACCTCGGTCGATGTCATTATTCTCATTGATTGTCTGCTGCTCCGACTGCTGCTGCTGCTGCTGCTGCTGCTGTGGCTCCACGGTTTCGGGTCCTGGTCCGTTTCACTTTGCGAACGGAGATCGTTACACCGAAAGGATCGTGAATTTGTTCTCTGGACGAGATTTATATCCGCTTACTATACGCGCCTACCCAATAAATGCGGCTGGCGTTTTAATCGGCACAACTCGGGAAGAATGTAACTCTCATTTCTGTAATGGCAAGAGGAAAAAGGATATAATTCAGTAAAAGGTTGTAAAATATTCAACAAATAATTTTTAATTCTCAAACATAATCCTGAAGAAGACGTCATTCGCCCGCAGGTTTCTGCAGTCTAAGTGGGCTGTTTGTTTGTTTTCCTGTCAAAATTGTGTGGCACATGACTGCTAGGACCCTCATTTTTGCTTTCCTTCCGGTCGGTCTCCCTTATAGCGTGTGAATCTCTGCTCATTCTCATCACTTCCTTTTTCTCAAGGGCACCCACATACACATTCTAACCCGATTACAATATTCACACGAGCAACGGCAAAAAAAAAACTCATCCCCGGAAATACAACTTCCCCCACTGGTTGCACTGTAGTGTGTATTTATTTACATTTTCGTCACCGTGTAATTGAGCGCGAGACACTTCACGGAGTGCCGATGCATTGCACCGTCTTCGCAAACAAACAAGTTGCATCGTTCGACTCGCTGGTTGATTTATGTGATTGTTGTTCTTGTTCTTATCCACCGCACCAGTATGAAAACACACAAATCTGTCAGATTATTGCTCATTACGCGTCGCGGCACAACGAAACTAACTAACCCGCACCCGCACACACTAATGGCGCAGCGGCAGACGCAAGGTGGTACCGTAGGAGTGGGTTAACTCGCACCCACACTCACACACGCGCGTGAAGCAGACGAGCAGGCGAGCGAGCGAGCACCAACACACGCAACCCATCGACGAGAAAAAGACACCACGACGACCTTCAGATATGTTGGATTCGTACGCAACGACCTTGCATGTGCGTCATCGCCCGTGTTGCACGCGCCATTCTAGTGTTGGTGTATGCGCGCTCACGAACACTGGCGAAAACGTGCTGGGGGCATGCGTTGCGCTAGTGTTGGTAAGCAGCAATCCAAGCAAGCCGAGGGGAGCTTCAATGTGCTCGTCGTCGAAAGATGATCGCGTTACTATTTTTGAGCGAATGAGAAAGCACACGAAAAACGAAGGAGACGCATGGTGTTTTTGTTGGTTCGCTGGTGGTTGTGAATTTTGCTAACCAACACACGAGTGAGAGCTGTTGTTATGCTGACACCGTATAATACCCACCAGACCTCGCGGCGTTCCAACTCGCAAAACATAATCACGGTGTCTCACAAATACACTGCTACACCACTATGTGGCTCCCCAACATCATCATCATTGCTCATCGTGTCGCTTAATGTTCACTCACGCACACGCGCACCTATCCCCATGCAAACAGGAAGCTCGTCTGTTACGTGTTGCTTGTTTTTGTGTGTAGAAGACGAGGGTGGGGTGCGGGAAGGCGGGACCAGCCGATAAGGGGACTGTGGGACGGGGAAAAGTGGGAGGAAGCAGCGGAATCGTCTTTGTTGCTACCAAACAAAAACCCCTTATTGCCTCCCCATAAACCCCGAACCCAATTCCAGCTTCCCCAACGGATCGGCGTTTGCGAGCGTGTTTGTGCCTTCGGGACTCACCCATTCGCACACACTCTCGCAAGCTGGATTGGCCCCATCGTCGTTGCCGTCGTCACACGAAGCAAACCTCGCACTAGCCGCTTCTTCTGCTGCTGTCTCTGTTCGTTCATTTTGTTTGATGATGCTTTTTATCACCTCTTTTTTGTTCACTGTAGTCGGCTTTCCAACGGTAAAATAGAGGAGTGGACGCGTCCAACGACGCTCCAAACGAGGGTTTAAAATGTGTAGCCCGGTGGAGCGCACATTCTTTTGCCACATTATGAGTCGAAAAATATACTATTTTAATTAAAAACTGGATGAAATTCAAGAATTATTTTTATGTGTGTCAAAGTAACAGAAATGTCATACAGACTTCAAATAAAATAATAAAAAATATCACTTAAAGAACGGGCAGTAAAGTTACAAATCAACAACAAAACAATATGAAATATATACAAGACACTGTATGGCAAAGAATGGGATAGAAACTTTGGTACTACAAATAAAACTCAGATATAACGATGAGTTTGAGCAACTATGATAATAAATAAGCGAAAGAATGTTCTATGCACAAGAAGAAATGCAAAGAAAAATATAAATCATTCAAAAAATATTCATAACTAATGAAAATAAGCATAAAATATAAAAAGATAAATGAAGCAATAACCAAACAGATACATTTACACAATAAAGAAAAAAACTAAAACTTACAAAATACGTAAATAAAATTATAAAATAAGTCCCTTCATGAATAGTAAATATTAAAAGAAGTAACGTAATTCGACAACTAACTACTTAACTTAACTACTGAATAAAAACTATTTAAAATAAGTGTAATCATGTCGTAAGCTTTCGAGATGCAGCTACGATAGTATTTTATGCAAACTGTCCCCAAAAATACTCATTTTTCCCCTAATTACACGCAGTGTTACGCAGTGCATAGGTAAAAATGTCTCGCCCCCCAAAATAAAAGGGGGCGTTTTGCAACATCGAACCAGGAGCCCATGATAAAACATTCATAAACGATCGTCTAGCGTTCGCGTACATTTCACACATCACACTTGCAAAAAAAAACAGCAAGACAAAATCAAGGTGTGTTAGGACAGTGGCACAAAACCTCGAACATCGACTTACACGAGTAGTAGACCTATATTATCTAGCTAGGTTTCACCTTAAGATTCCCGGATTCTAATTATCTGCTTTAGCAAACGGTCTTCCGCAAACCTCACCCCGACTAAATGCCATTTGGCACGCGGTGCAAAAAAAAAAACAGGGCATGCGATAAAGGCGGAAATATTAAGCCACCCTCCGTTAACCTCATTTCGCCCTGTTGCGATGGTGGTGAGTTTAAATAAAAAGTTTGTCAATGAAAAAAGAAAAAAAAACTGCAAAACATGGTCTCCCAAACGCGAGCGAGAATGGGGAGACAGCTCCCCCCTGATTTTGTGCAAGGCCGCCCCATACATAGAGACACACACACACACACCAGGGGTTGCGACTGGGTGTGTGGATGATTATAACATCTTGTGGATCCGGGGCGCACGATAAAGTGGGACCCACAAACAACCTTCGAGGCCGTATGTGTTCGCCTTCCGCATTTTCCTGCTGCCATTTCGTGACTTTTTGTTGTTGTTTATCTTCACCAACACACACGCACGCACACACAGACCGTGTTGCCTGCTTCTTGCCCTCTACCTCCACGCAGCAGTTCTTCTTCCCGGTAGAAAGATGGATCTCGTACCAACATACGTTACCCGGCATCAGAAGGGAAGGTCATTTCTCGTCAGTGGGGCAACAGGGTGCGCGTGTACGTGTGTGTGTGTGTGTTTGTGCGAGACACAAAAAAAAACGGGGAGAAAGAACCGTTAGGTGGCGTTGTGGCGACCCGGTCTGTCCACTTCCCGAAAGTTCACCCAACCGGCACACACAGAGCAGGCGCAAACACCCCAAGCCCAAGCGAGATAGGCGATGGAGGTGCACGGTGGTGCTTGTGGTGTACAAAACCGTTTCAAGCTGTCATCCGTCAGATTAATCGGTGAGTGAGTGAAAGAAAGGCGCGAGCGAGCGAGAGAGTGTTGAAGAGGATAAAGATAAGTGGACACGACTCAAGCAACGTGTTCGAAAGAACAAACATCGGGAATATGAGATAAAAAAACACAAGTCCGAAATACTATATTTTTTGGAATATTTTAGCAGACAAAGTACAAATCTAAAAATATATTTTATTTCACACTTTCTTATCTTAAACTAACAGTTGTTTATTTATTTTCTATTTCTGGTGTGGCTAAAACTGGTCCCCAACTGTACGAGGTGCTACAAAACGCGACGGACTATACTTCTCGATGCTGTGGATACACAGCAAGGTACTATTGTGTCAAAAGTCAAGCAAGCCTTGTGCTTCTTCTTGTACCAAAAGCGCCGCCATCTTCGATTTAAGGTGGGTGGATTTAAACGGCGGAGAAAAAATATCAAACAGGGCAAAAATCAATACACACAAAGCACAAAACAAAGCACAACAAGAAAGAAAACCCCGTAGAATCGTGGAGTTTGGGGTTGCATTCGAGTGCACTCTGGGATGTGCATACAGGGCGCACCCGAGTGTGCTCCATTGTTGTCTGATCCGGAGCTAGTTAGTAGAAAGGTGTGTGTGTCTCTGTGTGTGTGTGAGAACCACTGAAAAAGAGAGCGAAAGAGAGAGAGAGAGAGCGCGCGCATCTAGGGTAGAAATGATAGTTTAAAGTTAGCATAAGCCAACAGAATTCTGAAGCAAACACAAAAAAAAAAACGATTCCACGGGAAAACGAAGGGATTAGCGGAGGGGGTGCCAGACCCCGGTGATGGGGGCGACCAGAGAGCGTTCGTTTACCTTTTTCTGTATCTCTTTTTATCACCACCCAACACCCCCGCGTATCGGGCGAATATTGCACACGCGACGGCGACGACCCAGACACACATCCGCATCGTCACTGCGAGAAAGCGAGAAAGCATGCGGGCCCGTTTTTCCAACACGGAAGAGGTCATCGTCGCCGTCTGGAGCAGTTGCATTTCGCTTCGTACACTAGTGTGTTTGTGTGTGTGTATGTGTGGGTCTTCGTCGCGATGCACATAGTGCATCGTTCGTGTGCCGAGGTTTTCGGTTTTTTTATGTGACGTCAACGGCATTTAAACCATCCAGACCGCCTACACACGGAACAAAGTGCAGCAAAAGCATACGGTGGCCTGTCAAAACATGAGTTTTTTGCTCTCTCTTTCTCACTCTTTCACCATCTTCCTAGTGCGCTATTCATCTCTTCTTATTAGAATCATCCTTGCGATCAGCGATCTCGGCATGATCTCTAAGTTCATCCCACGAATAGACGAACACAGCGTTGAACAACGAACGGGAACAAATCATTATCTCGGTTTTGTGGAAAAAAGAGCAGCAAACAAGAGAAGCAAAATCAAACACTAAGAGATACGAAGTATTTTCTAGATCTTTTTAAGTTCAAACTGTAAAAAATGTCAAGTCTCTATAGAGTACACTAACTTTTGGGTTTTTTTTTGTTTGTTACACTCTTTTTTAATCAACTTATTCTTCGTTTTTTGGAACAGTCGTTAACTGTGATAATAATTTTATATAATAATAATATAATTTATAATAACCAAACTTGGAAAATAAAATATATTCTTCATGAAACACAGCAGTAAAGTTTGTATTTGACACAGTTTTGCCAGTTTGTTTGTAGCTCCATTCTCCAAAAGAGAAGCAAACAAGAGAAGAAAAATCTTACAAAAACGAAACTGGAGTTATTTTTTATTTCATTATCAGCTAAAACTTTATAATAAGTCCAATTTCTGTATAGTTGCATAAACTATTAGATTATTTTCATATCTTGAACTTTTTCAAATAACTTTTTCTTCTTTTTCCTTAGCAGTTGTTATTTGTAATAACATCTTCTATAACTTTGGCATTTATATTAATAACAATTGGAAAATAAAATGGATATTTCATGAAAAACAGCAGTAAATATAGTATTTGACACAGTTGACGTATTGTGTGTAGCTCCATTTTTCATAAGAGAAGCAAAAAAAAAAAAAGGAAAATCGAACAAAAATAAATGGCAAGTAATTTTTTACCTCTTTTTTAGCTCAAACTGTACAAAATGTCCAGTTTCTATGGAGTTGCGCAAACTTTTAGATTATTTTTGTTATTACACTCTTGTTTAAACAACTTTTTCTTCTATTTCTTAAGAAGTTGTTAATTGTAATAATAGTTTTATAACTTTAACATTTATCAAAATAACACTTGTAAAATTATATCGATACTTTCGTGCAGTAGTGTTGAAATACTGCAAAATGATTCGCGATTGTCAAAGAGATTTCAATATTTATACTAAAAAATATACAGGTAATGAGTGTACTTTTCGTTTCTCTTTTCCATTTTCTTCTTCTTCTGCTTCTTCTAAGCCTGCTATAGGCTTGGCTTCTTCCATACTTTATTAATTCGTTGGCAGGATAGTCAGTCCTGAAGTGTGTACAGCCCTTCCAAGATTTGAACCCGTTCTATTTGTATTAGTAATCGGCTTGACGACTACCCTATAAGCTATCGCATGACTCTCGTATCAGTCACTCTACGGATCATATATTTGATAGGGAAAAAATCTAGTTAGCTCAATCGAAACTGGACTTTGGAGGCCTTCTTTACTTCGTGTTCCTATTATTTATACCGAAATCACAAGCTACACAAAAAAAATAATTCTATTCTAAAGAAAGATTCTGTTACATCTTGTACCCTCACCCGGTAAGGTCGAAGTTTCGAAGCGACCCCTCAAGTGATCTTTGACCGGAAAGATTGGTAGGGAAGATTGCCGTTGTGTCATTTAATCACTTTCTAGCCGGTACAAGCAAGATGACCGATGCGAGCTCTTGAAGATCTAAATCCTCCGGAATGTGTGACCCCACCGGGTGTAGATGACCGGAATGAGTGCGATAATTGACTGCGCGAGTAAAGACACACACACACACACGCATGCAGCCAACCCCGCTTAAATGACCTTGCCGGTGACAGTAGCAGCATCAGTGCCACAGGGTGATTTGGTGATTCTGGCCCGCTCCAGAAAATCATTTAATACACCCCATTGCCCACGCTTGTTTACGCAACGGCGAGTAGCAGCAATACGGGGTTTTTGGTCGTTTTACAACCGGACAACGGGCGTGGGATTTTTGCATGCTCGCTTCGGTTGCGATTTTCCACCAATTAGCTTTTATCTTTCGGCGGGACGAAAAACTGAACAACCCCACGAGGAGCAGCAGCAGAAGCGGCAGTCGTCAGTTTTACACGCTCGTATCGTAAAGTTGTCACAGCGAGATAGGTTTCGCAGCATCGGAATCGGTCGACATGGTCGCAGCTAATGGTGTGTCCACCATTCGGGACCTGCGCGAGCCAACGACCTGATACTGTGAGTGTGTGTGTGGGGGTTTTTATTGAAGCTATAACTATTTTTTTACGACAAAACTGTACCATAACTTACAGGACACTAAACCAAGGGATGAAAAAGATTAGTGGGTCCGCTTGTCCGGAGCGCGAAATTTTCACTCTTTAAAGCTGATTCTTCAAGATCTTCAGCCGCACGTTGGATCGCAGCCAGATCACAACAACAAGTGGCACCAAACACAATGTTGCAGCAGCCGTAGATCACGACGTCAAGCTCACCAAAGTGAACAAACGACATGATGGTGGCGTCTGGCGGCGCGTTCATTAGGGCGTCCGGATATTTGGCAGACTGGTGTATCTATACACGCGCCGAGGGACGTACAGGTGGACGTTCTTGGAAGGGTAGTGGTCACCAAGAATTCCACCAGCTTGCAAGTGCAATCCGGTTGCACACCTTTTTTAGCTTGCCTTGTGCCGCACCGACACTAATCCGTCACTAATGACACACACAAATGGATTGGGCCGACCCGGTGCTCGATTAAGGAGCGGCTCCAAGGACACCGCTTAAGCTATTAAAGCTCTCCCCTTCTACTAGGCGCTCAACCGTGACCTGCCACCGGGTCCGCAAGTGACGAAAGCGTACCGCTGGTTCTGTGCTGACCTTCAACAAAAACTAACGGAGATATTGTCCCACCTCTTCAGGTTGGTCAAGCGTCCCACACACGCGGCACTGTTGAAGCGGTGAGTCTGGTCTCTCGTTATGAGTTGTGAAGTTTTAATTTTACGCCAACCGAACACCGAAACGCGACACCCGTGACGACGTGATGCCGACGCCGGAATGACCTTGCCTTGTCTCAGCGTGCTAATTTGGCCACCGGCCACCACATTTGGTGGAAGTTAAAGACATGCAATTTTGCACCTGCAGTGTGTGTTTGTGTGTGCCACGATGCACACCAGATCTGGCACGTTTACAGCAGAATTTATTTTAATCTAAGAAGCACCCTGTATCGGCTTTGCTATAAAGTGAGGTTATATTCTCCGAATTCTTCCCAACAAGTGGGAATTGTACTGATTTATAGATGATACATGGTGGCGGCCATCTTCTTTTGCTACAAACTCTCGCACTCGTCGTGGAATAAGCACAAATTCCTGCAGGACTACAGTACGCTTTTATTTTGAGGCCAAATTCCTGCGCCCACATTCCTTCTGGACTTCATTTTTGTGCCTCATTCAAGTGCACACACACACACACAGGCACAGCAAAAAATGCCCAAACCGGCAGTGCGCGCATCTTTCATCCATTCTTTATCATTCTGCTTCCTTTTTAGTGTTCATCCGGAATCCAGCAACCGAAAACCTTATGTTGTTCCCTTTATAAAACAGCAGTCTATAGAAGCGGCTCGGGTTGGGAGCAAGGTGTGTACGTGTTTGTCAAACGGCTTCACCCCACAAAACGGTTCCCCGGCACAGTCGGTCGCATATCGATCCAACAAAGTTCAATGTCTCTCTCCCGCGGGATTTCCCGACCAGGGCCGGGCGAATGCAAATCCCTAGGCGGGTGGCACGTCGGAAACTTGACAGGGTCCGCGCGACGATGAGCGACTGCAGGCAGTGACTGTGTGAATGCAAAAATAAAAGCACTTGATGATCGGGCGCGTGCTGGGGATGGGTGAAGATCTCCCCCCTTTCTGGGTGGTGGCAGGCTGGAAGCTCCTGCTTTCTCGTAACCAAACACACACACACAACCTCACCATGGAGAGAGAGAAAGAGAGAGAGAGGGTGGTTCTGTGCGATGGTGTAGGCTTCATTAGTTATTCACAAAAGCCGACTGGAACCTCGAAAGGCCGCGCACCAGGAGAAGCAACCAGCAGCAGCAGCAGCAGCAGCAACAACAAAAACAAGATGGAAGCCACCGCACAGGAAGAAAACAGTGCCGTTATGACGTTAATCGAAGCCGGCTGTTGGAAAGCTCACCTTACCACACGACAGCGAGCAGAACGGCTCGTGAACAAGGTGGCATTTAGATGGAAGTCATAATACAAACAAGCTAGCAGCAGCAGTAGGCAAAATAGAAGCATTCCAACCTCGGTGTGGCGAAGATAAAGGCAAAAAAGCGCACACACACACACAAACCTTTCCTAAATGCCACCGTGGTTGGAGATTTCTTTTCTCCATTTTGGCGGACCCTGCAAAGCAAAGCCTCCGCGAAACATCTTTTATTCTGTTTGCAAGTTTTTTTTCCTTTGTTTCTGATGAGCTTCACAATACGCCAAAAATGTACACCCCCGGTAAGGAAATGATGATAAACAGCGCTCAGGCACAGTTTCATTGGGGCTGTGTATCATCGTTCGCGAATAACCCGAAAGCCTTCCGTTCGCTTAGTATTCATAATTTGTAGTATTAGGAGTATTGTTTCGTTTTTGGGGATAAAGATGTCATTTTTTTTGTTTCTTGGAATGAGATGTGGCTTTAAGTTCTCCAAATTGGGGGAGCATTTTTGTAATAGATCCATTATATATAGATCCATATATATATTAGAAGCTTTTTCTTCGTATGACTGATGACACATTTGGATGCCTAGACCACGAGGATGTTTGTGAAACATTTTGTGACAAGTTAAATGTCAAATTGTATGGGAGAAATGTCAATCTCCTGATAAGGAAACTTCAACATAAATCAGACTGGTACTTCGTTCAGAGGTTTACTCATAAGAACTCTGTAGCTATCTACAATTTCTTAGTAAATAACAGCCAAAAAGAAGAGTTACTATTTTGGCAGTGAATAATCCACCATTTTGAAGATGCTTAATCCAGTTTGTTCTTCATCTTTTTTCTTCTTCTTCTTCCTTGGTGTACAGATTATATCCACCTATGATTCCCGGGTATGGTCATAATCAGAGACGGACTATACTTCATTTAAAAGTATGTCTATTTCTTACGAGGTTTGGGTTGTCATTTTGCTTATGTCTGTGGCTTCATTTCTATGCCTTGGTGTCTTGCCTTGACGAGGTTCATTTTGATCGATTTTAGTGTTTTTTAAGTTTTTTAATACATAATCATTTATTTCTTATCGATTTTATTTTCTCCTTTGTCTTTCTTTGAAAAGATTTATGAAACTATAGTTTCATATGTCAGATTCATTGTCTACTAAGGAGAAACGTCAATTAAATGTCAAACTTCAATGTTGTTAATTTTCTTCTCGGTGTGATATTTGCTGTTATCTCGCTTGATAAGCAAAATTTCAGAGCTTAAAACATCCACACAAAATCCTAAAATTACTGTATAATAAAGTATATTACTATAACAATTAAATAACACGTTATCACCAGAAAACAAATAGCTTCCAAACAATACGTTAAAGTACCTTATCCACTTCTGTTGAGAACGCGATATTTGATTTACACGATGAACGTGATATTCAAGCGACGAAACAGGAAATGATTCTAAAATACCAATAGCTAGCTATCCATACGTTACGTATGATAATAGGCAATGATTTAGTTTAAACAATTGTAACTTATTGTTGGAAAAAACCGGCGTCGCTGGCCTTAAATAAACATACGCTTTTTGGAACGTCCCGAAGCACGAAACCAACGATAAACATACATCACAAATTAATAGTCATACTTGGGAGAGCTAGCTAGATACCAGGACACAATCATCCAGATTGAAGAGAATGAAATTCCTAAACAAAGGAATGTCAGAATCAGAATCTCTCTTCGAACATGAAGATCACATGCGTACGCACCAGTTGTTGTCTTAAGCAACATGTGAGTACGCGCGTTAGTAAAACTCAAGTGTGGTTACACGTGCAATCTCGAATTGACCGCCTTACGATGGTATCGAAGAATCAACCAATGATTGTTTGGATAAGAGCAACGCTAAGGTCAGAAATGCGCCACATGAAACCCACGCGCCGAATTCACTAGCACAAGTTAATTTCGTGTATAAGATTTTAATTCTCACCATCAACACAATCAAATATTGTTAGTAAATCAGAACTTTAAAATTTTAATCCATCAGGCTTGTGCAAGAAGCGATCGTTTCCATTCTTTAGCAGATTCGAAACACAGGTATTCCCTACCCAACGGAACAAACTTCGTTCCCGTTCCGTTCACCTTTGCTCAACGATTCTCCCGTATCGATTGCCAGCAAATTTCGAACGGGGTGTAAAACATGACCTCCACCGAGTTTTACTTCGCTTCCTTGAGGCCGCACACGGCAACGACCGCCATCCGCCGGGTCCTTCCAACCGAGCAGCAGGCTCGGTCCGTATCACTCGCGCGACAAGTGTTTACGGGGCCAGTTTTTGCCAGGGTGGTTTTTTCGCCACGATCGTTCTCCCTTTTGTGCACTTGTTTCTTCATGTCCCGTTCATTCCCATCTGACCTCGGGCAGTGGTGGGACACACCCCAAACGGTGCACATACCGAGACCCATCTCGCTGGTGGCAATCGACCGTCTTCCCGGTTCTTGCACACACAAACACACACCAACTAGCAGCGAAGAAAAAAAGAGAAACCTCGTAAAACTGGCCGTTAAGAGCCGGCCCAGCGTGACATTCAAGTCCGGACACCGCGGTAAAGGAAGGCAGCAAAAACACAGCACTGGGAAGCTCTCGTACCGGAAAGGCGGAAAGCGCACCTTCACCCAAAGAACGCACAAACCAACACCGATGAAGAAAGCGAGAAAGAAGCGAAGAAAAACAGCAAAACCAGAAACTTCGCAACACGCTCCGAACGCCACGAAGAAGTCTGGCAACTGGCAGGGAGCCTCATTTTCACCGTTAATCTTTCAATTCTTGTTTCGCTGCGGTGCCTGGCGGAACCGACGGATGGTGCGGCGCAAAACGAACTCGCGCAAAAACGCGCGACGACATCGACCCGATTCTTGTCCCGAGAGTGGCGAGTATGAGCAAGGCGAGAAAGGGTGGACAACGAGAGCAACGCCAGTTCGAAATGTTGTTCGAAACGCATGACATTGGACACTTCTGGGCTTGTTGGTCGTGAGGTTTTGGGAGCCAGAGATGATGATTTCCTGTCCCGCCGAGAAGAATCAACCGAGGGCGGTTGTGGCTTGCAGATCGATTGATCTGCGAGAAAACAGCAGATCGTTTTTTTCTTTTCGCTCATCCCAGAAAGAAGGCATTTCACTTCGCGCTTGGTGCGGGGCATTGGGTTTTTAACTTTCCGAAAACCTAAATACGATCGATTTCTGTGGCCATTTCACGGCCGTTTCCTGCAGTCTCTTCTCCCAATTTCGTCCCTCTGCCATACCAGATTGGATTGGGATTTTTCGGGTGTTTTAATTTTATTTCTTCTTGGTCGGACGGGGTTTTTTTTAACTCCCATCCACGGGGAGCACTAATCTGCATAAAAACCGACCGAGACACCGACGCGGCATCCGCCAGAAGGTCACTAAACAAAAGAGAGCCTCCCAAAGAGGAGGTGAAAATTGTCACACGAAGAAAGGATGGATAGCAATAAGAAACGGAAAAAGACTTCGGGGAACATACACATTCGCACCAGTCGGATCAAATTTCATGTTTGTTTCGTGTTTTTTTTTTTTGGGGGTGCTTTCTGTATTCGGCCATTGAAATTGGGAACCTGATTTGTACAACGATCAAGTCCAAAAATGGCATACAGAAATGAGAACGGCGCTTGCAGAGTCTGTTTTTAGTGGTTGAGGAGATTGGTGATGGCGCTTTGCGGTCAGGCACTGGAACCAATGGTTTAAACCTCCTGTTCGCATCGTTTTATCGGACAGGTAGGTCTATATTTAGGTCTGAGAGTATGGAGGAGATCCATAATATGGGAAGAAGTTAATGGAGTTTGTGTGTTCTGAGCAGAGTATGAAGCTATCTAAATATATCCAGAGTTTCAAAAATTAAACTGTATTTGCTGCTAACAGACCTCAGCAGTTATCGGAATGTCCAGAAGTTAATGTGTAGGAGATGTGTTGACAAACTTCAGACACTTAACAAAATCAACAGAGTGATATGAGCACCCAGAGGAGAATTTTGAGAGTCTTATTCAGAGAATAGATCATAGAGTCCCAGTCCCGCGCTCGAGTAAAGCATGCTCAGAAGAATTTTTGGCCTCGTATGTGTAGCGACGAATTAGACACTCAAGACTACGATGGGTTGATCACGTCATGAGAATGTTTCCGGTCAACCTAGTCCGCTTAAGTCCTTTTAGGCCTTTGTACATAGGAGGTATGGTAGGCCCAAACTGAAATAGAGCGATGGTGAGGATGCGTATGTCAGAGCAGTCAGGATATTTGATTGGTAACGAGGATTATTGGAGCAGTCTAAGACACTATACCAAAGTTCCAGAATGGACTTTTGAATGTCCACGCGAGAGATGTCTTAAAGGTTTATTTATTACAACATGGGACGAGTTTCAAGCCACTTAAAAGATTCAAAACATTGTCAAGATGAGCTGCTTATAAGTTTTTTGAGTCATCTGAGTATTCAGAGTACGTAAAAGAGCGATTCTTTCTCAGAATTAATAAAATTTGTGTTTAGAGATCCTCAAGAGTTCACCAACTCTTACAGCAGATTTGAAAGTTGGAACATGTAAAGTTTGTAATAAGAATTCTTCGAAATAAGACATTCCTAATAATGTTTGCTCAACACTGTGCTTTCAGAGACAAGATGAACTGCAACTAACCTACCAAGAGTCATCAAACTCCACGCAGAACTCTCCCATCCGTAAGGCCACACATTTTAATGTTCTATTCTTTTCCACAACTGCTTTGTCAACTTCTTCCTTCGATTAGAATTCCAAATAGTGCGTCGCGACGATCAAGGCACGCACCGATCGCTCAATTGCAGATTGTGATTTACCTTCAGCAGTTTGGATTAGAATTTCCAATCCACGCATTTCGGTGCGTATATTGTTATGCGTGAGCCGTAGTCTGTTCGTTGGCTCGATATCACAATGTACGTAAATGTCAATGACCCTGAAAGATTTGGGTAGTTTATAAGTCAAAAAAACGGACTCGCAAGGAAGTTTTCTTTTCTTGATACATTAATCTATATTAGCTAGTGCAACATCTCGGAAGGTCACGACCGAGGCATCTTTTACCCCCATACCGTATGCCGGAAGAGGACGTGCCAAAAGCTGCATCACATCGATTCGCGGAACTAAAACACACCATCATCGTCAGAGTTTACGGTTCGCGTGTGGCTTTCGCTACGTGCTCGGGCGCAAACCGCAAGGAAAAGTATAACGCATCATTTCGTCTTTATGTTTTCTCGGGTGCGTCCGTAACCATCCATCCATTCACCATACGGGTCGGCGGTCGGCGATTGAGGCGTACGGTCAGCAAACCACCTACGTGAGCCGTGTAGTGGTTGCTTTGAGCACGTTCGCGCGTTGGAAAAATGGTTCCTTCCCGTTTTGCCAAGAACCTACGCTGGACAACGATTTAATTGAAATAAAACAAAAAAAATTGGGAGTTTTTAGTTTTCCAACACATTTTCCTTGGACGACGTGGTTTGCACAACACAAGACGAGCCAGAAATTTCGTTTTTGTGTGTGTGTGGTTTTCATATTTTGACAGAAGGGAGAATCAAAATGGCTCCCCCTGTTGGTTGGACGCCTAAAATGGCGCTGCATCGGTAAAGCGACATCTCACGCAACGGTGCCAACGATCAACACGCACGATCGCTCTCTCCAGTACACCCGGTGCTTCAACTCGCTTTGTGCAAACAAGTTTTTCGAACTGTGCAAAGCAGTGAATGAAAAGGGGCGAGAAAAGACGCCAAAAAGGAGAGAGAAAAACAAGAAGCAACGAAGGTGGTTTGTTGCATCTCGCCACACTGCAGGCTTGACCTTTTCCAAATAACGGTGATGTGCGGTGATCTCCCCCACCAAACCAAACGAAAGACATTCTCAGCAAGCACACATACAGCACACAACAGCAAAGGAGCGTACACACACACACACACACGACGACTAGCTATACGGGCGCATCATTTTACGCAATCGTGCTGGAAAGTGGCGTGCTTATTATGTCCGTCTGGATCCCCGCATGTCCAGCGCTTGCTTGCTCACCTCTTGCCAGTCTCCTCGTCAAGGTCGTCAAGTGGTCTTTTTTGCCCACTACTCTAGGTAAGTTAGGCCCGTTCGTTGGATGATAAAAGGAGCATCTACTGCAACACGCACAAGGACGCAAGCTAATAATAGTGTTCTCTCCCCACTCCCCAAAACGCTCAGCAAAGGGTGTCGATCTTGAATTAAAATGTGAAAACTCAGACAATGGAACTGTCGGCGATCATTTCGCCATTAAAAAATACGTGTAGGGTGGCTCACATTACGGTAAATTGAGTCGTTGCAAAGGCCATCTTGAAGCCTCTTGCAAGAACTCCATGTCCCTGTGTCCCATACAGCCCAACACTCGGGTGAATCATCGCTACACCGACCTCCTAAGTACTGGTAAAGTTCTGAAAGATTCCATGCATTATGCATGAGATGCTCCAGCTAAAGCGGGCGAGTCTCGCAAACATTGGATGTGAACGTACCTACCCATAACCCACAACGAACCAACCACCAAAAAAAGGGAAAGGTTACTCTGAAAGTCACGCACTCTGTGTCCGCTCCGACGGTAAAACCGCAGCAAGACAAGCCTCTTGCGCTACTATGTGTTCCGTGCGTCAGCGTCCTCGTCGCCAGTACCAATTATGATCACTCATCACTGGGTAAGAGTATGGCTCGCAGAAGAAGCGCACCATCTCCCGGGAGTGTGAATGTGGTCGGCTTCCGGAAGGGAAATCGCGATCGCGGTGACTCATTGGGAGACCTTTCCACTGACACGCTTCAGTGGCCTTCAGGGCCTTCCGAAGTACACAAAACAAAAAAACACACGATAGGTTAGACCTGATCGACTCGGTAAAAGGCCACACCGTTCAGCTTCTTGGTTTGAAGATCATGTAATTTGAAACCGTGCACGAGATGGTACCCTGTTGGCTACCAATGACTCACACACTTTCCAGTGAAGGGTTAGCGGGGTTTTTTGGGCCACCTAGACCAGTTTTGGACAGCACAATTCTTCCCCGTTAAGAATATCCATCAACTGTTTCGGTAGAAAATAAAAGGTCAATCTTATTAGACCGTTTAGGAACCTCCTATTATAAGTCACTCGATTTATGCAACTCTCTGCATTGATTTGTCATATGATTAAGCTTATAAGGGGGAAACAGGCTACACATAAATTTAACTCTTGTCAGCTTCAACTTCTAACTACAGCTGTGGAGCAGCTGAGACTCGGCACAGGACCCAGAACGAACATTCATCACGTGCCAATTACCGAGGGAACAATACATTACGGACATGCTGGGACACGTTGTTGCAGTAACATGTCGTTGGTATCCCCTTCGGGGAAAATTGCATTTCATTGATCTATGCACTGCAGTTCGATTTTCGGCCGACTTGATCCTTGTTCTGGCACGATGAATCATACCCGGGGTCCCGATCTTCATGTAGGTTGGCTAGTTTTGGAGTGGAGTCTGTGGATATCTGTTTTTTTTTTGTGTCCTAACGAAAAAACAGCTGTTCTCGATCGTTGGTTGGAAGGTAGCAGTGTAAGAAAAAAATACAGCCAACAGTCCCACATTGATCCAGTTCTGGAGACAACGAGGCCCTCGCGACTGCTAGCCTCCACCACAAGCCTCGAGGCTACAACTTTCGCAAGCGAAGACAGTGAAGCAAAGCAAAAAAAAATAAGACCTCACCACACGACTTTAAACCCGATGTCCCCTACTCAAAACCACGTTCGAAACTGGCCTCCCTTGAACTGCTGGGGGTGCCGCGACCGAGTGGTCAGTGAACGGTGAACTTCCACCACCTCTTCTCCACAGCTCTAAGCAAACAGATGTCCAAAATCTCGACACGGAACGAACCGGAGACACCGGTTCGTTTAGTGCTGGTAACCGAAAGGTTTGCGGCGGGACATAAAATAGATCACCGAATGTGGCCCACTGTTGGAAAGCGAGCGAGAGAGCAAAAAATCAGCTGAGACAAGACAGGCGGCAATGGCACATTTCGCAAGTCACAGATCGTTACCTTTATAGATAGATATGCACACACACACACACACCACCTTTGGCACTACCGAAATGGAGTTCGTGGAGATAGAGTCCATTGACGGATGGACGCACTGCTGACGTCCGAAACCAACCAAACAAAAAATGGAGTTTCCTTGGTTGTCTAAACGCGCCAACGTCGTTGGGAAATTGGTCTACCTTTCCAACTTCCAACTGACGGACGCTTGGGGGGTTTGGGACTCAGGGAGGAAGGTTTCAAATTTGTAGCTCCAATTGGCAAATGTTGGTCGTGCACACTAAAAATCGTGTTCTCGCACGCTGCAAGAATAGTATCGGGTGGCCTTGTGGGTCTTGGTAGCGCACTGTGGAGTTATATTTCATATCGCAAACCGCACAGGGCCTCGCCGACCCCGTGAAAGCGTACCAATCGAAGGGATTGTTAAACGATCGTGTTCTTAAAAATGGTTGGGTTTGGCCGGACATTTACGCGGGCCCTTATTTGCATTCGGAGTGTGTGTGTGTGCATTTCTGGGCGCTCGGGTTGGAGTGACCACTTATAATTAAATTAAGACTCAATTACTATGCTGTCGGTAGTAGCGGCTAAGTGATGTAGATCAGTAATGACTAGAATCGGTTTTGGTTTTTGGACAAGAAAAACTTAAAAGCTCTGTTACTAGTACACCAAACGTCAAAATGACGTTTATTTGATAGCTTTGAGAGCTCCGAACGTCATGCATTGAACTCTCTTTCGTGATTTATGTGCAGCATGTTCTTTTCACCTCTAGAATTCCTTCACTTCGACGCGTGTCGGCAACCTGTGAGGGCTATTGACAGCGAGCGAGCGGCAACAAGCTTTTAATCAACCTCAGTCGTACGAAACGCGCTCCAAGTCTGCGGGCTGACTCTCGCTCACCTTCGCACCGAAAAGGCGCACCTTTCGAATGCCTGCAGGTCGACGAAGAAATTAATGCACACACATGCCAACCATGCACCATACCCTCCAGTGCCGTTTGACGTGTGTGTGTGTCTGTGTTGGGGTAAAGCAAAACGCAACCTAAGGCCTGCCCCGTTTGCTTGGTTCTGCTTAGAAGCGGAGCTGCTTAGAAGCGGACAAGTTCTTAAAGCATCGGCACAAGAGAACGCTCCACTCCGAGGAGTGTCAATTTTCAATGCAATCCGGCTGCATTTTTTCCAACACGTTGCCCTTCCACCGGTTCGGAGTCGGTTGGAGCTGGCATGCGTTTGAGCGAGTGCTGGAAAAACTTACTACCAACGCAAGACAACTCCAGGGACAGACACACACACATGTCTTGTTCTGGTGTTGGCGTCTTTTTCTACCTATCAAGACGTACCATCGGACGGAGTTTAAATAGAATGGCAAACCTTTAAACTTGCCCGGTAACTGCAACGCCGCTTAAATAGACACTCTCGCAAGGGTACTTTGTGTGTAATGGTCGTTTCCATTTTGTACCACTTGTCAATCGAGTTAGAGAGGGAGCGCGATCGTACGCTTCTTTTTTTTTAACAGGGCCATAATTTTCTAACCTCTAAAACTGCAGCGTACGGGAAAAATTTAACGACCACTGGTGCTGGAGAACGCAACCGTGGAAGAAGTTTTTACTGAATTGGATTTGCATTTCGAAAGATAAAATAGTTTACGACCATCGGCAGATATCGGGGGAGTAGCGCAGAAGGATTATGCAAATTTTGTATCCGATTGTAGTACCCGGGAGGCCATTGGACTCTTATCGTTAGAGGAGTTTTTTTAGTGTAGAGCTTAGATTTTGGTGATTGGAATGCGATGAATGCATTGTGATAACCTCATTTGGCTCTAATATACTGATCCTAGTAGCAAGCGTTCTAGTTTGACCTGATTATTGCAGGGTTCTACTAGCTATGTTTTTAGGACACTTCAGAGTTGTTATTAGGAAAGCTTATTTATCTTCTTTTGTGAATAAAATACGATCAAACAGAACATTTCGATTTAGTTTTAAAGTTACAAAATTTCCTATATAAAAACATATATCTTCATCTTTGACAGCTGTCAAAATCTATTTCGTAGAATTAAAAAAGCGCCTCAAATGCTACATCTCATCCAGATTCCGTTCAGCACTTTCTACGCTTGAACGCAACAAAACGCGGCTCAGCCACACAAACCCAACCGTGGGATCGCATATCGCATCACCGGGTTTCCCTCCCGAATGCTGCGTGCCCAACGACCATCGATCGTATCCATCGATGCCACATGATCACGAACAGTGGAGGCGCTTTCTTGAAGAAAACAGCAAAAAACCTGAAAGAGAAGGCCCCCATTGGTACGTCTTTCTGTGTGTGTGTGTCTGTGCGTGTGTTGATGTGGTGTGCTTCGCTGCAGCTAAATTGCAGTAACGGGAACGCGATCAACCGATCGTCGACTGGCTGGCCTTCGCTCCTTTCTAACCTTCCCACATCGGTATACGTATTTTTTTGCCATTGCGCTCTCTCAGCCACACTTCACCGATGATGCCTCACGGTGTCGGCCACAAATCGAAGAAGCAAACTCTCACGTAAGCATACGGAAAAGCCCCGATCGACATCAAAAAAATTGCTAAACGTTGTATCGTGCGATCGACCGGCATGTTGGCACACCATGTAATACAGGTACCTCAAACAAACAGCTAAAAATAACCCCCAAAAAAACGCCGATTAATAATTGCCTTCAAACATTAGCCGCACAGCACTGGCGTGTGCATTATTTGCAGTGACGCATGTGTTCGAGAGTCACACCATCGCCGACGGTGCCGCTTTGGGGCGTCTTTGACGTTCTGCTCTCCGCCTGAAGGCTTTGATTGATTTCTGCACTCAACCGTATTGCATCACACACGCACACACACACACACACGGTCCGAAGCACCTTGCGAAGAAATTGCAAACCACAACGGATTGCATCATGGTGAGTGTGGTAAACACAGGCCGAAAAGGAAAACTGCGCCACGCGACGTGAAACAGTGGGAAACACGTTCAATTCAAAGCGTGTCTGTCGACCATTCGCCAAAACAATGCGGCGCGGCCGCTGGTCGTCCTTCTGGGACGGGGGTGACTTTTGCTAAAGTCCCGTGGCGCAAAAAAGCAGAAAACTTTGGAAGTGCAAATAATAAATACACGTCTTTATCCGTTTGCTAACAGTTTGTTTTGACATTTGTTTGTGGTCTTCGGTGGTCTTCGGTGCAGAAAGGAAATTAAAGAAAACGAAAAACATCAAAGCGAAACACAGTGGATCTTTATGAGATGGTATTATCTAGGTGCTTCGTTTCGTAGAACGAGAGTCACAAAAGACAAAAAAACGGAAGTTGGATAATTGGGGCGTTCTGCAAAACGAAATACAAAATAAACTGGGGCGAACAGAGAAAATCATTTTCGTAGAATTTTGTGCAAAATGTCGTTACAGGAATTTTAATGTTCTCGAATTTCTTAGCCGTTGCTTTCACAGGGTTAACACGGTTGGACCATGTAAGATGCTATTTTAATTTTTATGTCATTTTCTGCAATAAATCTCCACCTTTTAAGGACTAAAAATTAAGTTATTTTGAAAAAAATATTATAAATATAACTACTCAACAGTAAATCATAACAATAAGTTTAAAATCTCAAAAAAGTCATCACAAAAACGCACAAAATGGAGTCTACTGCTAATACCATAGACTGGTTGCGTTAAAGTCGAAGTTATGCTAGAGCTTATTGAAACATTAAGGCATGACTAGAATTGGATCTTCGATGAACAGTCGTAATCAGTTACTGATGTCTGGTTGAAAAATACGGTGAGTATTTTTGGTTAAAAACGTAAAGAACTCTGGACAACAAGTTTGGTGCATCTATTTTGTTTTGAAGAACATTTGCCATTAAGCTGAACTTGATAATTACGTCTTCTAGATTCTAAGGTTTTGAACCCGAATAATAGGTAAGGCGTGTTGTATTCGAGTTGATGAAAATTCTTTACCAGCCCATCAACTCAAGCGTCAAACTTTAAGCGTTAGCATACGTAAAACAATGTAGCATACGAAATACAAAACATTTTCCGACGTTGCCACATAGCACAGCTGTGTCAATTGGTGTTACAAATTGCAGATTTTCTATACATTCATCACGGCTATGATCATGATACGAAGATGAGTTCTTCCAAGCTTCTTGAGAAATCGATTCTAAATAAATCGGCTTGTTCTATGTGCTGGTATACCCTGTTGAAAACCCCTGTAATTGGAAGCTAATCAACATCAACACAAAACAAACTTCTCGTTACCGGTAGCTACCGGCACAAAAAGGTATAGGTCATTGAACAGTAGCGCATTCAAAATGAACGCACAGGACATCCTAACAACTTCGGTTGGAATGGAAAAATGTTTCCGGTGAAAAACCTCTCTCGACTGATTCGCTCAAAGGAAAAAGCAGGAAAATTGACAACACAAAAGCCAACGACCCCGCGGCCAGCCTTAACGGAATGAAAAGCGATCCTCGCGATTCTTGGCGATCGACAAACCGTAGGCCTGCTCTTCACACAACGCTTCACGCACACACGCGCAAAAGGACACTCGCGCATCGTAATCGCGTGATGGGTGTGTGTGTGTGTGTGTTTTTTTTGTGGGGGGATGTTCTGGTTTTATCGTTTCACCCTATCCACACACACACACACATACACGACCCCCCATTAGAATGCGAAATTGTGTGTATCGACATTTCGGTGACCTTGAACTTTTGCGAATCGACTGCCTACCTACTGCTACTGCTCTTGCCCTGTGTGGCTTCCGTTCCCTGCGAACCCCCGGCAGCCTGGGGCAACTTCTTTCGTCAGCAACATTCTTGACTAGGTCTTTTCTTGATGTTTTTTGGCTTGGCAACATTATATTTACCAAACAGGCAACGCATTTGGGCATTATTCGTGCGCCCAATTCGTGTGTGTGTGTGTTCGAGTTTGTTGCCGGCAAGCCGGTTATTTTCTTTCTCCCCAAGCCTCTCCCCTCCCAAACCCCCCTATTTTCCCTCTTAGTTGCGCAACGACCTCAAGCCAGCCGAACCAAAACGAGATCGCCTTTTTGGCACGTCTCACGATCGACCATGCGAAACGTGAACCGCGTCGAAATGATTCATCCTTCGCACAAGAGAAAGAAAAAAAAACGGGCAAAGAAAAAGCCATCGACACGCTACTGCTCTTGCCCTGTGTGGCTTCCGTTCCCTGCGAACCCCCGGCAGCCTGGGGCAACTTCTTTCGTCAGCAACATTCTTGACTAGGTCTTTTCTTGATGTTTTTTGGCTTGGCAACATTATATTTACCAAACAGGCAACGCATTTGGGCATTATTCGTGCGCCCAATTCGTGTGTGTGTGTGTTCGAGTTTGTTGCCGGCAAGCCGGTTATTTTCTTTCTCCCCAAGCCTCTCCCCTCCCAAACCCCCCTATTTTCCCTCTTAGTTGCGCAACGACCTCAAGCCAGCCGAACCAAAACGAGATCGCCTTTTTGGCACGTCTCACGATCGACCATGCGAAACGTGAACCGCGTCGAAATGATTCATCCTTCGCACAAGAGAAAGAAAAAAAAACGGGCAAAGAAAAAGCCATCGACACCCCACCAAAACACCACCTCATGTGTGTGTGCGTGTGTGTCTTCCTTACACCTTTTAGGTTCGCTTCGTTCGTTCGTTGCTCCCTTTTTCGGGGGGTGAGCTGACGAGAAAGATGATTAGCGTTCGATAAAGTCATGATTAAGCATAAAAAAGTAATGTTGGCGTACGTGCAAAGAACGTTAATTCGTACAAGCTGGTAGGTAGGCACATACACACACACACATACTTAGGAATGATGTCTCCGAAAACTAGGAAGAAGATGTGGTTTGGGGAGCCAAAAACAACAACCGAAAACGAAAAAACGTCATCTAAAGTGGTTTGCAAAATGGCCGCACTAAACGACGCAAAAGACCATTAGAGATGATTTCAATTGTTTTCCATTTGCTTGCTAAATTGAAATTTTGCAAATAAGATTTACAAATAAATATTTCAAAGAAAAAGTCGAAAAGAAAATAATTATGGTAGGGTTCTTAATTTGGTGGGACTTGTCTGATATTCGATATTCTGAGCTGTATATTTTCACCTGTCTCTTTTAGTGGAACTAGTCGAAAAAATATACATGGGACTATTAGAAAAAATATTATAGCAATAATTATCTATGTTAGTTATTTATTATCTACCCGGTAATGTACCTAGATTTAAGTATGCTGGACTATCCATCCATTCATGTGCAAAATTAAGTCTTGGGAGCCAGTAAATGGCATGACAAAGACCTCTCAGGGTTATAGATAAAGATAAATAGTTTTTTAGATACAATACGGCCAAGAAAATAATTGTATAAAATTAATTATAAGTTTTTTAAAGAATTCGTTGAAATATATTGTTAATTTTAAAACAGTTATTATATAATGTTAATATTAATTGGTGGGAATACCCTAAGATTCTATACTATGAACGATAGAACCCTTAGATAGAATAAGAATAATGAACAACGCTTGCTAATAGAATTTTAACTTATGATGAAATAAGAGTTAAAAACGTGTAAAATTATGATACAAATCAGTAATGACAGAGGTTCCAACTAAAAGTGGGTAACATTCGCTAGTATGATCGCTGAATCCTTTGATTTAAAACTGAAACTCCAGATGTATTTAAAAAATATTGAAGAATACAACTGTTACTAGTTGTCAAACAAGTGTTATAAATCTGGAAAACTGTAACAAAACAACAATTATTATAAACGTTCCAAATATCTGGTGTGATTACTTGAAGGTTCTCTACTATGAGCTGTATATGTATAAAAGTTTTGGTTTTCACATATTTTGGCAACTGTTTGGAAATATTTTGAAACGTTATAACAGCAGCAGAGAACAAGCAATAATATAAAATTAGGGATTTGAATTATTTATTACATATACCAGTTATTTAAATATTCTAAACGTAATATTAAAAACCAGAAAACCTCATACTCCCAGTTTTGGTTTGGTTTCTTTACTATGACCTTTAGCGTAAAGCTTGATTTTTCTGTTTTTTACTTCTTTAATTTCAACAATAGCCAACCTGTATAATGAATCTAACAAAACAAACAAACAAACAAACAGACAAAACAAAAAACCGCTTCCAAAAGGCCTCTAATGACGATCGTACGCCGCTTCAAAGCGTTGGCAAAACGGCAAACGCAGACGGACGAACGAACGGCAGTGGCGGTATGTGGCGGTATAAGACCTTGAAGGACTTTCGGCCGTACGTTCGTCATGTCGTCAGGCAGCAACAGCAGCAGCAGCAGCAGCAGCAGCAAGTGTTCGTTTTTTTTGTCGTGTGCGTGCACGTGTGCGTACCAGAAGCACGAAAAACGTTCCCAAAGGTCGATGACGTAGCCCGTACACATACGGCAACCGAGAACGTTGGGGAAGCGGACGGTGTGTAGTGTGTTGAGGGTGGATGATCGTTCAAGAAAAAAAAGGGAAGAACACACACACGTACAGAACACTTACAGTAGGATGAGAAGCTGGTTGGCTGCAGCAACCGCTTAAGCAGCGATTAGACGACGGCATCTGAAACAACCGAAATAGAAGCGAGATCGTGCAAGCTGTTTGCAGACAGTTTTTTTTTTCGTTCTCTTGTTGGAGGTTTTATTTCAGCAAACCGGTCCAAACAGTTGAAGATGATAATTTTGGTGTTTTTTTCTGCAGTGTGTTTGTGTGTGTTTGCCGGTACATGTCTGAACCGAATATAGCAAGGCGTGCGTAGGATGCTCAATTCATCAGGTGGTTTTTAGGCAAGAATATTGAGAGATGTTTTTACGATCTTTCGGCTTTCCGTCTACACACCCTAACACACATTGGGAGGACATCTTTATTTGGTTGACGGAAATGATCATCCGAGCCGTTACGGCAAACAGTTGTTTTACGTTCTTGTTGTTTGTGTAGAAACCCGAAGAAAAAGTTATCGTCTCTCTCTCTTTCTCTCTCGCTATCCTGATATTTGGTCGGTCGGTGCGTAGACGACCAGACAGGTTCGATCACGTTACAAACCCTGTATGTTTGTATGTGTATTTGTTTTTCTACACACGATCTCGCATTTGAATGCGGCAGACGAAAGAACAAAGCAACAACACACACCAACTCATCAAGGACACCGATCCCATTCGCCAAGGTCAAATGCGAGTCTTGGTGAAGCAAGCAAAATAAACATCGGCCGCTCACAAATGGTGGTGAAGCGCAGAAACAAACGGCTGGCGGAGGAGTGATGATGATTTTATTCAATGGACTCGTCTGAATCTCGAGTGCTGTGTTTTCTTCGGCCTGTTCTTCTACTTCTTCCCCCTCTTGGCTCAATGTGAAACAGGTCGATTTAACCCCTGACTGATCCTCGATGGTTTAATAAAAAGAGAGATGGAGAAACACTTAACGCACGGTACAAAAACAGACCTATTATATAGGATTTTGTATCGGTACGGGATAAGACAGGAAACTGGCCAGGTCTTGGTCGAGCGTTAGCGTGTGGGAAGACGGTGGCCGGTGGACAAACATGCACAATATGCAATTTTTATGCAGATTCACATTTCGGTGTTCGAAGTTCAGCCGGTAGCTTGATCGGGGTTGGTTAGCTCGGGTGGTTGTGTTGTTGTTGAGGGGGAGAATTTTTATAAAAAGCCGGGTGGAATTTGCATTCGTCAACCGGAGCTTCAACCACGTATGGGATGCCCTTGAGAGTGACCTTGAAATTTGTTAAATAAATACAGATAACTCGTATAACGCGCTCAGCACGGGGTGGCGCGAATGCCGGTATTTGGGGAGATGACTAAGCTTGGATACGGTAATTTGATATGGTTTTAACGAGGTGAACACGCTGATGAAATGCGAATTAAAGTGGAGTATGCGGTTCTTAATTTGAGATATAATTTGGTGACACTTCATATGTCGATTTAAAGTAAATTAATTACAACTAAGGCTTACGATCGTTCCGAGAGCGTTCGTAGCTATGAGTAATGTGGATGGATTCGTTAAAGTTACAGTTATTACTTTATCTATCAGGATTCTTCGTAACTGAATATCCAGAGATCTCTTGAAGGACTAACATCCAGTTACGAGAAGAACATGTCTACTAGAACGTGTACAAAATCCTAATTGGTAGCTCTCCTCCTTTTAGGATTATGATGCGAAGTAAACGTAGAAGAAGCCGTTGTTTTATTAAGTCACAGATAACAGCTTCAGATAAAAAGACTTTACTTAATTTCTTAATCTTATATTTTATTAACCTTGTCTTATTGATGTGAAGTATACGATCAACCATTGGGGGTTTTGAATCTTCATAACATACTTATTGAAACTAAACGTTAGGAATGTTTGCAGACATACAAAAGGCTTGCAGTTCCATTTAGTATCCAACGATATCTTGAACTTTTATTTTTAATGGGATAAATTAACCAAGCAGGATCAAACGAGTTCAACCTTAGCTCCGCATATTAAATTTCGAACATTCTTTATCATTTAATCTTCTATGTACCACTTGACGTATTTAGCTTGAACTTAAATTAAGCCAAATTATAAATATTGTAGAACATATATCAGACTATGCCATGGACCGAGTTTCCTGGAAACGAATTGGACGCCTGTCTACTAGGCGTGCTCGCTAGGAGCAGGCCAGGAAAGAAGAAGAAGATATCAGACTATATTCTAAAGGTTCACATAAAGTTCGCAAAGAGTGAAAATTTCACAAAAAATTTAAGCTCTAAGAATATGCCCACATATCAGTGTAATTGACCCTGTCGAGCATGTCATTATAATTATACCGGACAACCCAGAAAATTATTAAATGACAGTATCCTGTACTTCAAGACAGACTAGAACGTCTTGATGACAAATCTCGACTAGATCTTGCGACCAATAAGCAGTACATCTCTTACTATAGGAAATATTTGTGGTCATAAAACTAGGCCAGAATTCAAAACATTATTAAACTTATATTTGTCAATTCACTTAAGGGATTGAATATCGTGGCCATTTTTCCTCCTCAAAACCTAGACCAATTTCGTCTCGATTTAAAATATTGCATAAATATTCATTGGAACTCACCTTTCATAAACAAACACGCGACCGGCGGCAACGACATCGCTCTTGTTGCCACGAACGATTTAATCCTTTGCCACCAACACCAGCAACACCACTAATCCTTGCATGCACTGTGTCGTCGTCGTCGTCTAGTCGCGAATCTAATCTAGTATGCATGTGTGTGCGTCTGGTGTCTCGGGAAAACGTGTTTGTGTTCTGTAATTATACGCGCCCTAAACTGCGATTACACCTACGGCGAGCTGGGAGGAAAAATTTAAACGTGAGCAAAATGTTTAAGAAAATAAAGGGAAAACATGACAAACAATCATCACAATTCCATCACTTGGGGACGCCGCCGTCTGGTGCACATTTTCATCCACATACACACACGCAACAAGGCAATGCAAGGCAAAATTTATCCAAATTTGAGAAAAGAAAAAGGGGAGACACACACACACGTGCGCGCTTGCATACATTCACAATCTTTTTCCACGTTTGGCTTTTCCGTTTTGGGGCGCTTCTTCGTCTCTTGAGCAGCATTCAACAGCAGCATTCAGTAGGCGCAGAGTTTATTGACATTAAAAACAGCACACTACCACAAACGCGGCGTGTGTATGTGCCATCCGAACGAAACACACACATACGTAAACGCACTTTGCACGGTGTGTCATCTTCATGGGGTGTTTCTGTTTGTGTTGGTGCTCTTTCTCGACAGGTAACACAAACTCAACCCCTGGCTGCCACCCCATTCATCTGCTTCTTTCTACTTCGGTTTCTCGTTCATCACATCAGAGCACAGGTAGATGATGATGATGATGATGATGTTCTTCCTTTTCTACTCTTTTGCTATCCTTCTTCTACTTCTGGCTGCTGGCTTGTGTGCGCTTCTTTTACACTCTTTTTTTTCGTGGAAAGCGTCGTGGTCGCCTCCATCGTTTTGGTCGCGCACAAGAACCCGTTGGACACAAAAACGGCGGCCCACACCAACCACCCTCATGCTCCTTCGGTTGTACCCGTTTCCGTTATAGTGGTGCACGCATACCACCTTGCGGAAACGTGTCCGAACATCATTCACTCACTGCCTCACACACTGCTACCCACACACACACACCCCACAACACACTATAGCGAGTTGTGGAGGTTCTTTTGCGCGAAATGGAGCTTTTCCTGGGGTGGCTTCTTTATGTTACTTTGTTTCTTGCCTTTTGTTTCTAGTTGGAATCCACTTTCTTTCCGTTTCGGGGAGCTTTTGCTCCAGGATCGGTTTGCAAATTTTAAATGCTGCCTATACCTATGCCTACTACGACACTTTTTTGGGATTTGCAGGGTTCCTAAACACACGCGAAACAAAATGGGAAAAAACAAAGAAATTCCCTGAAACGGAAATCCATTCTGATGCAATTTGTGTTGCAATTTTTCCCTGCTCTAACTGCACTTTGTTTTGTTGTGTAAACACACACGCACGCACACACGCGTACATACACACACTGCACAATATTATTATCCTGTGTGTATGTCACATCATTTGCGTACCTCGGCGTTGGCTGCTTTCTTTTCAAGTGCAAAACTGCGACAAGCTTTCTTTTTTCTATGTCGTCTCGTGTCTGCGCAAATACACGCAAAACGGAACACAAGCCATACTCACACATACACACACGGACAGCGAGTTGGAGCAATGGGGAGCTGAACTTGAACTTTCGCAAAGCGCACGGAAACGTTTATGCTTCCATTTCTTCCTCGTTTTTTTATGTTTAATCGTATGTTAATGGGGTTTTGTTAAAATTCTGCCTTTTTTCTTGAGATACTTTTTGCAACTTTTATTATGCATAAAAATTAACGTGCGTATGTTTTTTTCCACCATGTTTTCACACCGGAGCAACTTGTTAACTTATGTTTTTTTTTAAATTTCCTTTCACTACTCTAATTTACCACACATGGTATGTTTTTTTTTGGGTTGTTTTAACACACCGAAGCCTGCTCGAGGGTGATAGTTTGGAAAGATTCAAACCTTCCGTCCGTGGTGGAGCACTATTTGGGAGGAGGGGGATATTAATGTTGGAAACCCTTCCCTCCGATGGTGAACTCATTCACCCGGTTATGGCACAACTAAAACCGGTTATGGGTTTTTAGCGTGTTTTTGTATTGGAGTACACTTTTACACATTTTAGAGAATTTTCATATTTCTTCACATAAACTACTCCTTTCAACTTCACTGAACCAAGTACAAATCACCGAACAAATAAGTGTTTCACAAGGTTAGAGATTATTTTATAATCACAATTATACTTGCTTAACCAATGAATATAATTTTACAAGTTTTTAACACAAAAATACGTTACTCGAAAAGTGTTTTTGTGGCGCGTTCCCATCAGCAACGCGGAACAGTACGCACCAAACCGTCTCGTTCGACGCGTAAAATAAAATTAAACTACGTTTGTGTGTGGTGCTGCTGCCGCGTTCGCTTCGCGCATTCCGACGGGTTCGGTTCGGCACCCGAAGACGGCAGTTGCCTATCCACCTAGCGGTTGGTGTAGGCATGACTTCTTTATTTTACAACTTTTATTTATATAAATTTTAAACATATTTGTTTAAATGAAGAAGTTTGTGGTTGAATAACTACGGCAATAATAGAATAGTTGTAAATATGAAAGAAAATAAATGTTACGAAATAATCTTATAGCTATCGTATAACGTATCTCATCGTTGTAAATATTCTAAGTTGAGATAACTTGAACTACAAACAGAATTTTGCTAATAATAGCCTTCCAAGACAGACTACATTTGTATAATTTAATTGCAAAAGGGTGTAGTTTTATTTATCATTTGCAGCAGCATTTTTGCTGCGAAGACACTAAAGCACCCGGGGTGGCCCGGTGGTGATGCGACAGCGGCGCCGGTCTTCACACGGCAGGACCGAGGTTCAAGTCTCATCTGGGCCGTTCCCCCATAGTGAGGATTGACTAACCAACTATGCGGTATCAATTAGTCTAGTAAGCCAGAAATGGCAGGCATGACCTTAAGAGGTCGTTAGGCCAAGAAAGAAGAAAACACTAAAGCACAAAGATAATTTAAATTGTTTTTATGAATGTAGGGGCTTCTTTCTTCTGTACTTCATTTTAGAATTCCCCACACAAAGCTTATCTATGCATTGTTTACAAATAACAGCTACATTTAACTTTATAAAGCCCTCAATGTTACAAAACATGTACATTTGAGTCACTCCGTTTACCAGCTTTTCGTACGTTTCGATTGATATCCTGACATTTCTTCCATCTCGTGGTATGTAAAATAGCAAGAAGTAGAACCAATTTGAATGGCTTTAAAGTAGAACAATCAAAACTTGAAAGACCCGAAGTCTTTCTGTGGATATCTGAGTATGTGAATTCTTTTTCTTTTTTGACACTACAACATCTAGAGGCCTTAACATGATTTATTTGACTTGCTTTCCTTCATCATACAAGCCTGTAGCGAGATGGTCAGACCTGCGTAAAGAAGTCGGTAGGGATGAAATTTGATAACTGGTTCTACCATGCAAAAGACCTATGTCTCCATCGTTTTGGCCACCCGAGCATCTCAAAACATCATTACTGGTAACAAGATGCTGGACAAACTTAAGCATAGTTATTTTTAACAAATATTATCTTCGTAAGAGTCAATTTATCTTCAGAATTAATTACTTTTCTAATTCTAAAGTCGTTAAAAACTGTTAATTTTTCATTCAAAAAATCACATTCTTTTCCTCGCCATCTAGTACTACATCTGACTCAGAGGTGGCGCTGATGTACATGAATCACGTTTCCTCATTGGGCGCTGAACCCGTTTTTGCGTCATTGAACGAAGCTTTTTGACACATGCTTCGTTGAATCGTCCGTTTGACGGTGTGCTTTCGTTCGGTTTCGGTTTGGTATATACATTTTGACAGATTCCACTTTGACGTATTGTGTTTCCAAACGTTGTCGCGGTCGGATGTGTATGTGTCGCGTTCGTCTTCTCCCCGGGAACAAAATTAACAGAAGAAAAACAGAAAACCAAGAAAGTAACTTACAACATAATGGACGCGCAGTGAATGGTGCGTGCGAGCGTGCGTGAGTTAGAAGTGTCGGGTGGTGAAGTGGCTTTCCTAAGAAGTGTAAGTGCGTGAAGATAAAAAGTAAAGATTACTCACATTCTGATTGTTGAAGCGTGTGAAGTGAGTAGCAGCGTAGTGTTGAAGTTCTAGAAAAGCATCTGTGTCGTGTGGCTGAGTGATTGGTGTGTAAAAGAGAAGTTAATACACAGCAAAAAAAAAAGCATAATTTTGGTGGCCTTCTGCAGGCAACTTGTGGCGGGTTTGGTTAATTAATCTGATTGCGCGTGCTAGTGTGTGCGTGTGGTAGAGCGCGCGTGTGTGTGCGTGCAAAGAAAAGGAAGAAGAAGAGGCAGAACGGAGAAGCAACAAAAAAAAGTCAGAAACAGGATTTCGATCAAGACGCCGGAAGCTGTGACGCGAGAGAGAAGCAACAACAACAGCCAATTCGCGCATCACAACAGCAGCTGCAATTGAATGTAAATATGCATTTCCCATATGTGCATCGAATATAGAAATGGTGTTTCTGTTTTATTTCATGATGGAGGGAATGATTCTTACTGCATGATGAGGATGACGCCGGGGATAAGCGAGCGAAAGAGCGAGAAAGAGAGAGCGAGGGACCATAACCTTGCGGTTGATTCTTGTCCGCGGTTTATGAATGTGTGCGTGAGGTCCGCATGAAGCGGATAAAAAGGCGACCAAAAGCGGCATGGCTGGCTGGCTAGATCGTTTGTGAAACAGGGAAGAAGCAAACAGCACAAGAACGTTTTGTAAGCCAACGCATCAAAGGTGGCTCTGCTCGCATCCGTGCGTACGGTGTTCGTAGTGTGTGAGAGGGTTAGGAAAAGATGGCCCTTTCGAGATTGACCGGTTGTGTTTGTATGTGTCGTTTCTTCCGATGCACCTGACCTGATGCCTGATGCTCCCCAACCAAAACCACATCCGGTCTCTTACCGAAAGATGGAACACACGGAGAGACAGACGTCCAGTGATGTGATTACACTTTTTTGCATTGCGGCTTCACGTTTTGCAGCAGTTTGTGTCGTGTCGCAGACTTTGGCCACGCACAGCCCAGCCATCGCACATACTTCTCCACCCTTCTTTTGGCCAGACAAATTGCATAATGCTCTTCTGATGTTTGTTATTGGCACTCTTTTCTACACGACTGCTCTACTGTGTGAATGTATGTGTGCGTGTCTCGAATGGCGCTATTTTCCACCGTCTGCTTTGATCCGTGCTTCTTGCCCATGGGGTTCATGCTTGGTGCGTGTATGCTGTAGCAGTGTGGCAGCAAAGTCGCGATATTTAGCAATCCAAGTGTGCGAGAGACGCCAGGGTACAGAGCATTTTCTAGGTCCCTCTCTCTACACCAACACATGGAAATGGCACGACTCTCTTGCACATTATGCACCTTTGGCTACTTTGATTATTTAGTAACCGAACAACGAATGATTTGATAGTTAAGCTGTAAGTAGAAACTGTCAAGAAACCCCATAGACGCACACCCAAACGACCTAAAACACGGGTAAGCTATTAAGAACCTGCTTGACCACCGTATAAAGACAAAACCAGAATGGAGAACCACCTCATCCGGTCGGTCGGTGTGTGAGTGCGCGTGTTTATGTGCGCTATGCGGAAAATGGTTGGACTTGCACAATACTGCAAGTCTCCGTAAAAGGCGTCTCGAAGGTTGGCGTACTTGTTCTAGGGTAGTAGTAGTCTTAAAAAAAACAGCAACACTCCCCCCTTTAGGGTGAGAGACAAATGCAGAGACAAGAGGAAAATGCATAAACACACACACACCGAGGGGATGGTTGACATTTCTCCAGCGAGCGTGCAATGCGATGGTGAATGACGTAATTTTCCTTTGCCCCACGGTTGGTTGCAGAGCTGCATTGAATAATCCTGAGCATAACAACAAAATGAAACCATTTAAACATCTTCTATCTTTAAGTTGTTTTCTCCACGGGTATCAAATAGATTGGTAAATTGATTCATGCAAATGTTGTCAATTTGCTGCAAGATTTGCCATTGCTGGAAAACACGACAGCGACTTTCCTTCGGTTTTTGGCAATTTGCATCTTTACAGTCGGATGAGGTCGTCCATCATGATGATCGGTGGTACCGGCAATATGGCGCGCCTCTGCTGCAGCACACAAATTAAACGTTATTTTCTCATCGGAACAAATTAAAGACGTCGCCGTGTCTTTTTATTCCCATCACAAATTGATTTTCCCGCTTTTTTTTTTGAGTGAGAGGTACTTCTGAATGCTCTCTGATGAATGACTTTCGTTTAAGACTTTCGTTTGGGATTGACTTTTATTTTTGGCACACGGAAGTAAAGCATTTGGCGAAATTATCGTTTACAGATTCATGGAATTATTGAAATTGCGCGAAAAGTTAAGCACACTTACCACAGCCGTTCAATAAATCGTTGGGATCGTTTATGAAACTACGCGTGTTTTTGCTGTTGATAAAATGTGTGCGGTTTGTGGCTGCGTTTGGGGGTTTTTTTTTGTTTATCTTTGTACTGTTTGTTTAATTTTCCCCTTATCTGGCGATGTTTTCGGTTTGATAAGTTACGTTGACGTATGGCCATGGCAATCATCGTACAGGCTGAGTGAGGTCGTTTTATTTGATTATTAGTTGTGTGGAATTGAACGCATTTAATGGTACACACAGAAGGTAAATAAATAAGTTCTAGTACAAAATTTTAACTAATCCATATACAAATTATATTGATGGTTGAATAAAAAGTACAATTAGCTTAGTAAATTTGAAATTCTGCACTTAATTTGAATTTCAATAGCTGATAATTTTGTTTACAACATTTATTCTATTAGAAGAAAAATAAAATAATTATAACTTTACGTACTATGAGTTACTTCGAACTAGGTTTTAGAAGAACTTTAATTGAGATAATCTAAAATATACTTTTGGAACAAAAGCAATAGAACCTTGTAAATGGAGCCTTGGTAGTGGGTGGGATAAATTCGCCATGATGTACTATGAGACTTCCCGTATGCAGGATTGAATATCCGGTTCCGTCGTCTGCCAATCCAACATCCCGGCCGTTCTGGCGGACGCATCAACGCCATCGCTCTATCTCAGTTCGGGCCTATTACTCCTCCTCTGTCCATGTGGACGGCTTAAAAGGACTTTACAAGCTGGGTCGTCCGGTGTCATTTTAATGACATGGCCAGCCCACCGGAGCCTGGCGAGTCTAATTCGCTGCACGATGGTGAGTTCACCGTACAGCTCATAGAGCTCGTCATTGTAGCGGCTCCTCCATTGTCCTTCCACACATACGGGGCCAAAAATCCTTCTGAGCATCTTCCTCTCGAACGCGGCTAAGAGGGTTTCGTCAGTTTTGGACAAAGTCCATGTCTCAGAGGCGTATGTGAGTACTGGGACTATAAAGGTTTTGTACAGTCCCAGCTTCGTCGGTCGCGACAGGTATTTTTAGTGGAGAAGTTTCCTCAGGCTGTAGTATGACCGGTTGGCAGCCAGCACCCTTGCGCGCAATTCAACTTCTATGTTGTTATCGGTGCTGACTTTTGACCCCAGATAGGTGAAGTTTTGGATGACTTCAAAGATGCGATAACCTGTCTGTACATCACCCCTGCGTAGATCAGTGTTTTTTTAGATCGCATTCCCTTTAGTTCAAGATTAGCGAAATGTATTAGAAGCTTTTGTTCAAATCAAGATCTTACATGGTACATATTCTACAATAGTAATACTGTTAATTATTAAATTCTCCTATCTTACTCAACTACTAAGAATGCGAATCAATTATTGAAGCTCCAAGAACATCTTTAAAAAAGTAGCTTCACGCCTGTTGAAGCTCATCTCAAATCGTTCAATAAAAAACCACAAAATGGTTCCCCCCATCCCAAAAAAAGGCGCGAGATTTAGCATAAGAAGTATTCGCCGCAAGAAAAACGAATCCTCCTCATCTGGATGCAAATCACTATCAGTTTAGCCGTTAAAAACCAGTTTTTTGAAAAGGTTGAGAGCCAACATCACTTCGTTAGGAATGCGGCAATCCGTAGTCCTTCTGACGTTTGCGAGAGACCGTGCAGAAGGCGAAGGGCAGCAACATCTTAAGAACGTGCTGAACGCGGAATATTAAAACGTGTAAGCCTCGAGCATGAATTCTTGAATGTCCGCACATGCTTTTTTTCTCTCTCTCTGCACCATCCATCTCCCGCTTTTTTTCTACTTGCGCAAGTGTTTCTTTGCGCCTTATCGGTTCTGGTGAATGGCTGCTGGCAGCAGCTTCATGTCTAGAAGCGAATATTATTGACCTTATCGACACACACACTTGCACGTTTTTAAAGAAGGAAAAACACTAACGGAAACGAATCGCAACTTATCGCAAACACAAGTGAAGTTGTGTTTTCTTGAGACGGCGTCTTCGACACAAGATCAACTAGAGAGAGAGACGTTGTTGGAAGCGTTTTTTTTTCTTGTTCTGCAGTAGATGGTCTGCAAAACGGACCGAGAGGCACGTCCGATATCGGAATCGTGTGTGGAATGTTTTTGCTACGCATAATGTACTGAGGGTCTTCCATACAAGCGTCGAGTTCCTTAACGATGCTCCGTGTTGCTTCGGTTTCTATGTTTCTTATATGTTGGACGTCATCGCCTAGTCTGGGCCAGTGGTTGGATTGCCTTCAACCGTGACCGACACAGCGAACACGTGGAACGCACTTCAGAGAACTAACCTTAAATTACTGTCGAATGGCGGCGCTTCCTCAAAAGATAGACTTGTCTATTCAACCCTAACCTTCAATGTTCCGATGTTCCGCAGACATAATACGGTTTCGTCTACGCCTTATCATTTGCCAAAACCAGCAAGCCTGCACGGGGGTTGAGTTTCGCCGTCGTCATTACACTCACCGACCGACATGCCATCTCGCGCCGATCTACAACATTACCGGAGGCTTTCTTTTCTCGTTGTGTGTGGGGTCCATTGATAGCCACTGGCTAGCTGCCCAAACCCAAATTTGGCAAAACCCTCCATTTCATTAACAACCAAAAAACGCCAGCCTGCTACCCTTTTTCGCGATGGGCCGAAGACCTCCAGATATTTGTGCTTTTGTGTCCATGACCCAAAGATTTGTGGCTTTTCTACGACTGCGGCGGATGGGTTTGGTTGGTTTGGCTACGTTTCTTCTCCGTTTTCCGTTTGGAATGTATTGAAATTTCCCTTCCACACCCACTCTCACACACGCACATACTCTGCTACATGCATTTCTCTTTATTAAGTTAAGATTAAGAAACCGACTTCACCGATCCGATTCGCGCAGAGCATGAAACTTTCCGTTGCGGAGCCAATTATGAGACGCGCGCGCGAGGCTTTCGGCAGGTTTTCGGCATCGGAAATTGGCCAACTAAAGCTGCAAATTGAATTATGATAGCTTGGTAATATTGGTGCGAAGCAGCGATAGAAGGGTTTTGGGTTTTTCTTCTTCAATCACCGCCATTGATCCCCATCGCTGCTGATGAAGGACGATCCGGACGTGAAGCACTTTCTCCGCCCGGTCCGATTGATGCGTACCAGAAGTACGCACTAACAGAAATTAAATACTCTCTGCACGTTGCTTTCTTGGCTTGGCGGAGGCGAGATGACGGTCTAGTGACCTTTAAAAATATGTTTACCCACTGTGGGTTGGTGTGTTGGTGCGGAACTTGCATGAATTTCCCTGCGCGTTTGCACAAAATAATAGCAATTAATGGGCAAGTAACATCAACAAAAGATTCACATTTAGCAAAACGGGAAGTCACAACATTTGCACACGCACAACAGGGTTTTTGCTGTTAGATGGTGTTTTTGGCCAAAACAAAATGGAACAAGAGTGCAATAAATGTGTTGCCGTAATTGGCGATATTGGAGGTTTATTTTTGAAGGCACGACGTAACGCCCGCTTGCTTTATTGCGGTGTGTTGTATTTATGCTTTATGAAGTTGGTAGTACGGCTTCGGTGAACCAATGGCCTGGTTTAATGGACACTTGGCGTCGTGGTAGAGGGAAAGTGCTGGCAGAAAGAGTAGCATTTTCTCGTAGTTTCTCACGTCCATTAGCTGGAATCAGCTGTCTGGCAATTACTTTCTCACGAGGAAGTAGACGAATTGTGTTGCTGATGTAGTATTGGTGGTGGGATGCTTCGCAAAGGACGTAAGGATTTAATTGTATGCGTGTCCTTAGTACCGGCCGGCTAGCCGGTAGAGTTCCCTTACTACAGAGCATGCGCCTTGGTGTTCTTGGCGTTGTGGAGCACGGAAAACATCTGCAAAGGTCCTACGAAATCAGCTGGTTAGGGAGCTGTCTCTCGCTCTCTTTCACTGGTAAATAGCAACCTGTTGTAAACGTCACAACATCCGTTCCACCCACCTCGAGAAACGATATCTCAACACACGCACACAAGATTTGTTTATTTATTTCGTCATAAAAGAATGTTTCGCTTCGAGTTTTTCTGCTCTTTCCGCCTATAAATTATAAGAGTGTGTATAAGAAGTGTTGAAGCTGAAACTAAATTTCCCAACAAGCGCGGCGGTTGCGTTCGGTGTGTCAATGCAATGTTTACGCGAGACATCACCGTCATTAGCACCCAGAAGTGGAGAAAAAAATGACCGTCTGCGTTTTGGGTCAGTTTTGAAATTAATGAATTATTTATTTATACTATGTATCGGTGGGTTTTTATTTTGCTTAAAAAAAGGGGCCACACTTATCGCTAATAGAAGCCCGGTTGGTCTTGCATCGTTCGATTCCTATACCTACCACTAATCTGCAGCTTATTATGAGCTGTTGGTTGTGCACAGTTGTTTGCGCTCTAGATTGAAATGGTTCGTTAGTGGCTGACCGGTGTGTGTGTATGTTTACATATCGGATAATGAGCGGAAATCGATTTTCCGAGCACGATTGTAACGGCTGACGGGTTGAAGATGTGTGGAAATTGAAAAGTGTTAAAATGCTTCTTAGGGGAAATTAATTTTTCCGCCGTATATGTGGTCATTTTTTTAAATTTATCAATAACCCACGGTGACGTAAACCGATGTGCATGTGTTACAAGCTTCTTTACTTGCGAACTGAACGGTTGTAGAAGAAAAATTACTTACAGCACTTGTTGCAGCTGTAAAGTACGTTGCTTATAAATATCTCTTGTTTTTAAAGAGATGAATCACCATTTTTTTTAAACAAGAGACATGATGCAGGAAAAAGCTAATTTGCATATTCAAGTGGGTGGTGTGCATTTTGATAGAAGAATTAAGATGGTTGTTACGTGCCGACAGTTTGCACTTTTTGCCTGTTTTGGGTGATCACGTCGTAACATGGTGTTAAGAGCAATGGTTCAGTTAAAGAGACTTTTGTTGTGAAATTTACACAGTTGTTTAAAAAAAATGTAACTTTAAATTCACAAGAAAAACGCTTAGATAACCATTGCAATTGATCGCTAAAAGTGCGTGTGTTAATGTAGTTTCCTGTAGTTTAATTTTCATTAGAAACTAGTTGCAGTTTGTTGAGTTTTAACAGCTTCCGTTTAAGTATGGTTGAGGTAATATGATTTTGGAATTTGGGCTGTCTTTGAATTTATTTAAAAAATAATAACAAAAGTACATATTATTGAAATAAACAAAAATAAATGAAACCAAAGAAGATCGCCAAGGAAAAGAAATATTTTTCAAAATAATTATTTACATCTTGCCTTTTAACTTTCATTAAATGAGAAGGGAAAAACGACGTGAAATATGCTATAATTATTGAAGCAGCAACAAAAAGAACAGCTGCAATGGGTTGGTACGTAATTTAAGTAGCCCAACAGCTTATCGTATCGTGTTAGGTCCAATGGCATCGAGCTAAGCATTTGCTCTAATACACAACACTCCTGGGGATCGACTCTCATCTGTATCAGCTCGTTAAAACTTTTACGATAATAGGAAAGCTAAGCCTATATTACGAAAGTATCCCATTTAGGGGATGGAGTATATGCATGCAAGACATTCTTCTCATGATTTTGAAACAATTTTAAAAATTCCCCTTTTCTGCATTTTTATGGGCTTCTAAGTCCTATTTCCGCGTGTCTGCCGGGGCGCGAAAAAATAGTGTCATAATTATTTACTTCACCTGGCAGAGTGAATTGTTGTGCCGCGTGCAGATGCTGCCGCTGCTGCTAATCAAATCAGCAATAACACTCCATCCCGGTGAACGGTTTCAATCGATTGATCATCAATTTTTCCTCTTTTTTTAATCCCAAACCTGCAAGAAGAGCGCCCAGTTAAGCGGCCGGCCAACACGGATATTGGTAGATTGCACGCCATCTACCTTGTCCACTCCTGGACTGCTGTGCTGTGCAAATTATAGCTCTTTTCCTGGGCTTCAATTAGCGCCCGCATTGTGTCTGTTTGGTGGGAATCTTCGAAAAGGAGCTTCTTTGCTGTTTGTCTGTAGTAAGTTTAGCGCCTCAGTAGAAAAGGAAACTATAATTTAGCCAACTTTTTTGCATGCCTTGTGAAGTCGTCAATCGTCGTTAGGCTGTGGGGTGTTGGACGATCGGATGGTTTGGTGTACACCTTCAAATTTTTGGCACGGAATTCCAGTGTGTAATTAGTGTTTGCGCGAAGATATTATTTTGAGAGATTTTTTGTTTGGTTGCTGCCTACTCTCATAATCGATGGCGCGACCTTTGCTCATCCTTTTTCTCGAAACTTTCGATTCGGGCAGACGGTCGATTGGTGGCGAATAATTGTAGACCTTAGGGAAGAGGTCCGGAGACCCCGGCTTACAGCTGGAGATGAGCCGAAGGTTTTGTGTATGCGAACGTGAAGTAACTGTGAACCCTTCCCTGCTTATAAAAGCACGCGATTCAGTCTCGCCTAGACCCGCGTGTTTGGTGGAAATCAATTTCACTACAAATTTCCGTTCGCGCTTTTATGCCGGCATTCACCACAATCGCCGGAATTGGAGGCCGAAGGTTTGATTGAAAGCTCAGTGGGCCGCTTCTGACCGAACTGGAGCGAGAAAAAACTAATTTCCCGTTAATATAACACAGATCGAGCTGCGAGAGTGGGCAGCAGGGTAGCGTTTAGGGCGGAATATTGGAGGAAGTCGATGTCGTCATCGGCCAGAGACAGTCAGGCGGAAGCAGTTGGACCAAAACAGTAAAAAATAAATACAAAAAATAACAACACAAGTGAATCGGTCGGCGCGCTGCTCTGTGGTGTGAGAGAGGGCTCTCGACCGACTTGAACCGAATCCGGATGATGTAGTCTAACGAAAATTTCGACCCATCTGCGACCGATTACTTAATCCTAGAGGGTGGCATTTTAATGTCTTGTTTTTTCTTACTTTGGGCATTTTAAATTTGAAACACACTACTCTCCGCCCGTTAAATCACAGTATTTGGGGCTGCCATTTTTTTCACGCCTTTGCTTGATAACGCGGCAATGTCGCAGGGTCGGACGATGTTTGGTTTACGCTGACATCATCCCATTTCAAGTCCACCGTTTGACCGTTCGCGTCGAAGTGATTGATGAGCTCATGGGTGAAGTTTCGGGTAGCTGAAGATCCCAAACCCAAAAGCGAAAGAAACCCGAATGACAGACGCGCTGCGATTTGGCAATCGGTAACGTGCACCTTAAACGCAGTCGCAGGATTGAAAATAGATCAGGGTCGTAACTAGAAAACAAGGTGTGTGAGCGTTATCCGAGAAGACCGAGCGAGTGTGCAATGCACGCGACTTTGATCTGTTTATTTAGGTGTCAAGCTCTAATGGGTCGTCGTGCTGTTAAATATATCCACCCCGTTTAAATGTGTCACAAAGGATTTGGGGAACGGAATTTTAATTGGTCGTTTAAGCTTCCTCAACAAAAATCTTACAGCCAATTACACGAAGAACATGACATGAAGGAAAATTCATATAGTATTTTTTTTAGTCGTGTGTAACTGTGGCGCACGTTTTTCGGGTTTCTGTTATCAAACGTATTTGTTTAGTACAAAATCTTATCATGGCAAAAATGGGAACGTACAAAGTACCTCTCGAAGTAGTCTACCATATGGTCACCATTCCTTGACACACACTGTACTGATAACCTTATGTACATGGACAAGCGGTAGAAAATGGAAAAAATCACACACTCACAAAATGGTCGAAAAATAAACAGACACGCGAATAGGGGCGACTTTGGTGGCTTCCGTTTCGTGATGCGTGTACAATGTGATGGTGTGTGTTCAGTGCGTAAACGGTGAATCAATTTAAAGCTACCGTTAACAGTTTATTCGAAACGCATGCTATAAATATTGTATAATAAATATGACCGACTTACAATTATACATTTGTGGTAATGATAAATGAGTTTGTTTTCGGAAGCAGTACACAGTATGATTTATGAATTAAATACATAAATTAAGTACTAAGTAGAGTTCCCTTACTGTGGATGTAAGTCGGCAGATTATGAGACGTTTTTTGAACATGCATTTCATTTATAAAAGATTTATATCTGCTCTTCAATATGCATTCGATTTTTTACCCCAGGATCAAAATTTACCCATTTAGGGCATTTTTAGGTGGTATCTGTCAAATTGTCGAGTAATCGTACTACATGATCTGTACAAAAAGCTCATTTTGAAGCAATTGACAATAGTCATACGATTTTAACATGAGTATTGATCCTTGAATGCGTCTCACAAATTTGTAAGACACATCGACGCCATCACTCAATTTAGCCTCCATTAAAGACTCCTCTGTCCATTTACACTGCCTAAAGAAATTTGCAAATTTTCACGACAAGACGAGATCGTCATACAGGTTATAGAGCTCGTTATTGTAGCAGTTTATTCATTGTCCTTCCACATATACGGAGCCAAATCTTACACATCACCTATCTCTCAAACTACGAAGCTACGAAAGCTACGAGGAATTCGTCAGTTTTGAACACAGTCCATGTCTTAGTGGCGTTTATGAGTACTGGGACTACACATGTTCTATACAGTCCTAGCTTAGTTAATCGCAAAAGATATTTGAAGTGGCGAAGTTTCCTCATGCTGTAGACTTGTTGATGTTGGATTTTGAGCGAAAATAAAGGAAGATTGGGAAGGTCTCATATGTTCAATCGTCAAGATAATCTTCTACCAGATATTCTTCTGTTACATAAGTTTCTGGCAAGGTGAAGATCTTGCCAGTGAATGAGTTTCTACCTAAGAATTCTCTCACTCTGAATCCTTCTACAGTGATTGAGTTTTCGACAAATGAGACATATCATCAAATCTCAACCTCTGCGTATCATAACTAAAATCATAGTCTCCTCAAGCTGTGGACTTGCAGGTGTTGCATTTTGAGCGAAGATTGGAGAAGTTAAGGACGGCTTTAAAGTATCGCCCTAGATCGTTTAGGATCACCAAGATAATCTTCAACCAGAGATAGCTCAGTAGCTCATGGCAAAGTCTGTGGTCGCTGTTCTTCTGTCTTCTTGAGGATTTGTCGCATGGTGCAGATCTTGACAGTGTTAGATTTTTCATTTAAGAATTCTCTCTGGTTGTTAAGAACTGAGACTGGGTTTTCGACGAATGAAAAATACACTCAAATCTGAAACTCGTATCATCAAAAATTGCGAATACTATGTTATTGCATTTATGTTGCATTTTGAGCAAAGATAGGAGTAGTAAAAGCCGGCTTTAAAGTATCGCCCTAGATCGTTTAGGATCACCAATCTTCAACCACAGAAATCTCATTAGCTCATTGCAAAGTCTGTGGTCGCTGTCCTACTGTCTTCTTCAGGATTTGTCGCATGGTGCAGATCTTGACAGTGTTAGATTTTTCGTTTAAGAATCCTCGCTGGTAGTTGCGAACTGAGACTGGGTTTTCGACGAATGAAAAATACACTCAAATCTGAAACTCGGCGTAAAAACAAATGCGAAAACTAGGGAAATGACTAGTATTCTATCTTTACTTATTATTTTTATCACTTAAATAAACCTCCTTTGAATATCTTATCAAAGCTCACTTAAAATAGTTGGACCTATTTCAAGTGGTTTGTTAAGTTTGATTGATAATCCATCCGAGATATAGTAGTACAAGGCTCTCACTCTCTGTAACCCACCATAAAGCCTAGCTCTTCGTATTCGACACATTTGGTTGCTCCCCTTTTTGTTCCTTCGCTCTAAACCATGCATCCAGAAAGTGAACAACGAAGTCCAGGATTAGCCCTTAAAAAGGATTAAGGAATTAGTGCGTGCATTGTGTCAGCTAGTTGCCGTATCGGGAGGGAATCCAAAACTTTCCGTTTCGACGACATCGGACTTTCACTCACACTGCGCGGTTTAGATCAATATTGATTGAGTTGCAGCGCGCGTGTGTCGCGTTGTTCGAAGGGTAAAATTACACACATTGGCCATCCCTTTCTCATCATCAAACAAATTATTTATGCCGTATCTATAGCTGTATCACCAGGCCCTGGGGTTTTAGTGAGACATAGCTGAAATACTACGAATAAAACCTACAGGAAAAAAAAATGGAGATGAAAATCCTCATGTTGATGATTTTACGGCCCTTTGGCGCTTGATTTAAGCTTCTCCGAGCTACAGCAGCAGGCCTCCAACTACGTATACGGTGCGCTGTATTATCGGTTCAGGAAGTGTGCGATTGTAAATATTTATTTTTATACGATCACTCTCCCTTTCACGCGACCATGTGTGTGTGTGTTTTTATGGACAAACGAGCCAAAGGGGGATGAAATTACAGCGAACCGAACAGATCGGTTTGTGATCTTGGGTGACGATCAGCAATAAAAATCGATTACAATCGATTTGAATTCGCTTTTCTAACGAGCAACATACATATGCAAGGCCTTTGCTTGAAGTAGGCTTCACTTAGTTTATGACACATTGGAATCTTTCTCAGCTTGTGTTATCAGCGTTAGAAGAGGGTAAACGGAGCAAAGAATAAACATTACACCACCCATTCAAGAGATCGATCGATCAAACGGATTTGCGGTCGTTACGCGGGAAACGCTGATCGATCGTGTTACAGCCTGGAAGTGTACGAGCCTTGTGCTTGTACGCGTATGCGAGAAAAAACATGGGCGCGAAGTTTATAATTGTTTATCATCATCATCATCATCATCGCTGCCACCGCCATCATGCAGTGACCGTAACGAGGTCGTTACTGACAACAAGCCCGCTGACCAAGTGAGTCGTTGTGGAGGTGTTGGAGTTGCACACGTTACGTCGAGGCTGTGTTTGTGCGTACAGGTTGATATCAAAGTGACGTGACGTGACGTGACCCGACCCGAGGAACGCAAATGTAATGCGATAGGTGGATTTATTTATTTTATTTGTTCCGTTGGCCTTGTTTTCGTATAATAGTGGACGAATTTTCTCCGCAAAAAAAGATGAAGTTTTTGTTTGTGTCTGGAAAAGATGTCCAGTTTGACAGACGTCAAAAAGAAAGTAAATGACAGTTAATATGAGAAGTGGTACTGGTGGAAAGCGACTCCTTTAAATCGCCTGTAATACACTTTTTCTCATGCATCTTTGGCTATCAACTAAGCTAAGCTTAGCCACAGATATATACATAAAAAAGCACGTACTCTCCTCGTCTAAAACTTCCAACAGGCTTTCGCTCGTATGAGCGCAATTTAATTATTTTCCTGTTTTTTTTTTCGTTTTGTTTTGCTGTGATCGATAATCGTGTGTCGATAATCAGATTAAACGATAATGCCTGTCGCACTGTGTGGTCCGGACCGACACAGGTTGGTACGTTGAGAAGTTGCCCCGCAGCCCTGACTGCATATGTTAGTTGGACTTGTTTTGGGAGGAAAAATAGCAGCGCTCGCGTGCGTCCTATGTCTATTGCTGGCCATCTCTGGACTCTTTGCCATCTGCGGCGTGTTTTACGGCTGTGGGAGTGGATATGCTGCGTAGTCCCCGACCTCAGGGAAAGAAATGATTAGGAATAAATTTCGCTTTATTGGTCGATTGTTTTGTGATTTTTCATTCTTTTTACGTCGATCATCTCAGCCAGTCGCTGCCAGTCTGCGCCAAGGTTGCAATCGCCGAGGAGTGCGTGTGCACTTTCGCAAAACAACCGGACAACTTGGATCTCTGGTGGGAGAGAACTGATGGTTGAGGCTTTTGGGGTGATGATGTACGAGTTTTTTCGGACTCGTTCGGGTTCGGGACCCAAGAACCGAACGTGGTGTGGTATGGTGCGTGTTGGATGTGAACAATCGATATGGTTGTCGTTGGAGGGGAAAACCCGGGAACTGTTTTATTGCGCCGACCGAAGCTCTGGCGATCGTTTTTCACCGTGCGCGCACCGATCAAAGGGAGATCTTCGGGGCATGATGAGGGTTTTGTGAAGATGGTTATCCTTAGAAAAATGAGAGTTTTTGTGGAATGCGTGAGTTTAAACAAGGCAAGTGGGGGAGGAGTGGGGAGGCTTTAAGGACCGAAGAAAGTCGTCTGATCGTTGGTTTTCGATTAGACAAATGATTGTTTTATTGCTTGAGTGGAACGTGATGGTTCGAGCTTTCATTCTCGTTTTGATTTGTGCGAAATGTTTGACAGGAGATGATGCGTGAAAGTTGGAGTTGAGTAAAAGTGATGGTTATGTGTACAAAGAATGTGTACTTTTAAGATGCTGTTTAATTTTGGAGTACTCTGAATCTAAGATCTATTTATCAACTTAAATCTGGACACGCATTGAAAATCTGAAGTTTGAAGTTCCCCTTTATACCAGAACTGTACCGAAAAGACAGCATAGAATCGCTTATAATTATTTGAAATACAATCTTAATCTTAAGAGCTGAAGTTTGAGGATCTTCTTTATATAAGAAGTCTGCAAAGTAGAACGTTTGCTCTTTGGTATGCAAAATTATTTCTTCAGGAGGAGCATTTCAAGGATTTAAGTACATTGATGATGGAGGCACATGTGTCTCTTTTGAAATTTCCTAACCGCGTGTATGACTCATAATATCCGTAAGAGTGATAGCTATCAAATGCACCTCTAGATCTCAATCTTTACAGAATTCTGATCAAGAATTCTTTTTAGATAATCTTGAGGGTTTTTTTTCTTAAAGCTGCTTTCTCAATTGTCGATTAACTTATACGAATTATGTAGGTTTCGCTAGGCTACGATATCCTGGTCATGTCACCAGTTTGGAATTGATTGATCCATACCTAATTTTGAGACATCTCAGGATCAAAGTAGGACTCGTGGTGGATCGAAGTAGACTCGTCGGTAGAGTCGGCGCAACTGTCTCAAAAATTGCATATGCAAAAGAATTAGTTCCTTATAGTCTTTTGACAGCTGTCAGTATTATCATTTCGACAGTTGGTGACACACTGACATATGTTCGAAACTATCGCCATAAAAAAGCAGTATCATTGTTTCTGTCGTGTTCACAAGATATCTAAAAACTCCAACTGCAACTGGGAAGACAAAAAAGATCCGACAGAAGAACAATATAGCAGCTTAAAAACCAATGCACATCACCAACGCTACCGTCTTGACCTTATCGGGGTTTTGAGCGTACCAGGAAGCTACCAGGCTGGTGACGAATATGGACCGATGATTGTAACGACCCGGTGAAAGTAAAATCTCCACTTGGTGTACCGTACTTGCCCACTCTTCTTGGGCTGGACACACCGAGATCGTCTTGATCCGGCGGTGTCCATTCGCAATTACGACATCGGAAGCGAACTCCTCTGGGGGAGATGGTCGTATTTTCTGTGGTAAGCAAAACCCAAAACACAGAAAACGACCGACCGACCCCAAACGGTCTCAATATCGGATCCGTTCGTGCCATTCGTTTTGCAGATCCATTTTCGAACGGACGTGCTGTGCGGTGGTGGCAGTGGACGGAGACGGTTCGGTCATCTTCTATCTGCAACTGCTGCTGCTGCTGCGGGAGGAGTCTCCTGGGAAATCGGAAATCGAAGAAAGCGCAAAAAACAACAAAAGACAACGGCACGGAGCGCGATCGTTGGTGGAAATATGGATTGCGGAAGTGTAGCTCTGTAGTCGGGTGCCGCCGCCCCATAAAGGCCTTGATGATGATGCAAGTTATGCTGACCCTCTCCCCGATTCTGCAGGAAAGAATGAGGATTATGTTGGATGGCGTGTGCGGCGTGCAGCTTGGAAATCAAATCGTTTCTGCTTCTCATTGGCGGTTGTTTTGTGGCGTTTATGTGCCGAAGCAATGGTATAACAATGAATGGTTGTGATCTTGTTTCTTGCGGAGCAGCTTTATCTTCCCTGTTTCGCGGTTTCTACCACTCCTGACACCGTCTCGTGCCGTTTGATTTGCACAACTTTTTTTTTTGTTTTTGTTATTGTCGGTGCGGGTTTGCGTTCTTGTTGCGATTGCGGATTGCGTGACCATTTGCCGCTAACGAGCGTTGATCACCGCTCTCGTTGGTGGAAGATCGTGCGGAAATGCTTTTTCTCTGAAAGCATCTCTCCAACCAGCCAAAAAAGGGAGGATAAAGGGAGTGCGATCATTTCACTTTCGGTTTTTTTAGGTGGCTTTTCTGTGCGGCAAGAAAATTCACACGTTGCGTTCGCACCCCGGTGGAAATGGAAGGAAATGGGTGGCTATTTTCCTCACACCACTTGCTATCGACGACGATCGGTGGCGATTGGGATGCAATTGTCGTCCGAAAAAAGTGACAGTGTCGTATCCAGCAGCACCGTTGAAGGCGAGCTGACCGAATCACCGTCAAACAGACAAAATGTGGCCATTTCCTTCAACGGAAGCGGTTTGTTGGGGTTTTTTTTTGTGTGGAACGGCCGTGTGAAATTTAAAACACCTTTCGGCTTGATTGGTGTGCGAATTTGATTGAACAGCTGTGCTCTGGAGTGGTAGTTTCCTGGACCCTGAAGTACACGGGCGATAAATAATATAAGCAACGCATTCGAAATGTCCGGGAAAATTGCATGCACGGCTGTGTGCTTTGATTTCCTTTCCGTTGGAAGAAAGAATGATTGAAATGAACGTATTAGGGGTTAGGTGTTTTGCAATTTGGCGGTCGGCTGTTACTTAATCGTGGTACTTATATGGTGGGACCTTATGCAAATAGTGTATGGTGAGCCATTTGTTTGTTTTAGAAGGATTTTTTGTTGTTGTTAGTGTGTTTTTTTAAATAAATTTTTACATTTACAGTCATGGAAAGCTGAAATGGTTGGTCAAGACTTCTCGAAGTTGTTGTGTCGAAGAAGAAGAAGAAAAAGAAGAAATATATCACGCTTGGATGGTCAACTAGTACATAGGAGTGAATTTAAAATAAATTATTATTAGATTTTTACTGTTGAAATCGCTTTTACATCTCAATGAAGTTTAAATAGCGAAAACTGAAAGTAATATTAATGATGTCTCGATAGTTACAAAAATAAAACAAACCTCTTGCTTGTTGGAGGCCTCTCATAACAATGTGTCCTAATGAACAATAACAGAAGGGAACTCATGTGTGCATTTTCCCACGCAGATATAAATCAACAAACATATTGGTTAGTCCTGCAATTCAACGCATTGGGAATGAGCAGGTGACAATGTAGTAGACGACGGGTTTGGACCTAGAAACAGGGCTTGCCATTGGAGGAAAACCTTGTCCATACTCCCATTAATTCGATGTGCTAACGATACTCGATTATCGATCAAGCGATTTCGTCTGTCCCTTATGTCTAGCCCAACTTAGCAAGACAACCGTCACCATCTCCCTATGTACAATAGGTGTGTCCATTAGAAGTACAACAACGATGTCATAAATACCTAACGACATGCTTGCCAAGTGTTCACAATTACACACTTCATTGGGGCATTGGTTGATCTAACCTCTCTCAGCGCTACGCCCGCCCCGCTACCCAGAAGACACTCTAATTGGTTCCGTTAGCATCAAATTGTTGGTGAGTTGAATGTTGGCTTTGTTAGATAATTAATTCCCCTTTAAATTAAACCCCATTAAAACATGTGAGTGAGAGAATTTATTCTTTACGCGAATGCGTAAACAGAAAGCCCAGTGTTAGCACATTGTAAAAGTGGGACCATAGCAGTGAAGTTCTCACGCGAAACAATGTCCAGGGCCGCGATCCATTAGAACAGCAAGCATTATCTGTGTGCAGTGTGCTTGATGGAGGGGGAAGCTCAGCATCAAACGGTGGAAGACCCAGCACCATATTATCAGATAAGGGAATGACGTTTCTAGCGCACTTCAGAACGAAAAAGCATTTTAATCAACTTCAATACCCGGCGTCTTCCCATATTTCTTGTTTGATTCTACCTCCCTTGACCTAACTATATCTTCCCCATCCCATTACACAATTCTCCATTACGAGAACCGGGGCCTGGGTGCGTTGCGTGTGGAGGATTGGTCTCATATTTAGCAGTACAAGTAACAGGAATTTTCCTCCACGGTATGAGAAAACATGACGAGTGTACGTGGTGCCTTGCTTTTATTGAGGGCTCGATTAGAGGAATGGTTGCTTGTGGAGAGAGGGTCGGCGATGATTTGGACTTGGTTCTTGGTGTGCGGCGAGAAGTTCTGTTTACTTTTTCAGTGTGCGTAGGTATGGGTGAGGTTGGACGACCGCATGTATTCTTGAAGCCTAACGTCAAAAACACGTTCTGTTGTCCATTTTTATTCTTCGCCACTCGGTAAAAGGGATTGGGTATTCTCTCTACCTCCGGGTGTACAGTTTCTCAGTTTGCTGCATGTTTGGATGGGTATCATTAACTCGTTTGCAAACAAACAGTTAAAAAAGGCACATATGTTATATGGATACAAACATACGCAACCAAGATGGAGAGAGAGAGACAGAGGGCGTGTCTTGTTGTGTAGTTCTGGGGATAAAGGCTGTGTACCGTTCCTTTGCTCATCCCAAATATCCCTCGGGAGTACGTACGTGTACGATGGTGTCGTGCTCCATGTGGTGTTTGTTCTGCACGTTGCTTACGCGTTTCTGTTCGAGTGAGTTGTTAATTATGGTGAATAAATCATGCTCTCGCTCGTACGCGGGCGCGAATAAGCCGTGCTAGCGTGAAAGCAAACTTCTGTTGTTTTTTTTCATCCGTTCTTCAACAAGGGAACGCGTCCGTACGCAGCGTATGTATGTTCAGGTGGTGTGGACGTTCAAGCAAGCCTGTTCAAGAATTCCGTTCCGATAGCTGGTTTGTGGGAGCTCGATTGGGAGTCGAGCCACACGAAAAAGGGTGAAAAATCGAAGTAAGTAATGTAATGCCAAATGATAAAGCATTATTATTAGCTTCACTTGCCGTAACATCGTGTCCTTCTTTTTGTAGCACACAAGCCCCCCAACATCACAGTTGGGTTCCTACTGGCCGCGGCTAGCGGTTCTTGTAATTTGTCGAAGTGCGTTTGCAGCCGGTTTTCCGGAATTTAAATTTAAATTTTTCTTCCAATCATCTTGTTCCTAGATTCACTTGCAAAAAAACGCTGGACCAAAATCTCGCCCAGCTGCTTGGAGTTGAGCATTTATTTACCTGTTTTTTTTGCGAAATGTGGAGGTTCGTTGCTTACCGCACCGTTAACATTTCTCGTGCAGGTTGGTTGTGAGGTAAAGGCTGCAAAAAATAAATCAACAACTTCGCTGTTGAAGCACACTGCCGAAGCATTAATTATGTATGATTAAGGTCGTCTTGAAGTGATGCAAGTACGCATATGATTTGGCCAAAGAAGCTGGGGCTCACTAGAGATCCAATTTTTTGTGGTCGATGGATTCCTCTCGAGGAGAGCTTTGCTGAGTGCATTCCCGAGGTAGATTGGTATGGATAAGAGAAGGCAAAAAATCTAATCACCCATACGCAGACAATCGGTTACTAATCGGTACCTATCGCGCGATATGCTGGTAGAAAAATTGGAAAAGTATTATTTCCACTGTTTACTGCCACTAATAACCCTGTCCGTGGGTCCTAATTTGTTTTCCCTAGTTACGAAACTCCCACATAGCAATCAGCAGTAGTAGAGGTAGTAGTGCCGGCTGTTGAAAGAGTCAGTAGCGGGGTCGGAACTATGCTGCAATCAGCAGCAGCATTAGTGTGTAGCATAAGAAGTAACATGGACAGACAAAAAAAAACTGCGACAACAATGTTGCACTTTAATAAATGATCTTGGATTTTATCGTACGCCGAGGTTGCCGGTTCCACCCACAAAATCTCTCGATCTCGGCGTTGTGTGGTTGCTGATGTGGTTGAGTATTTCGGGGCTGACTGAAAATAGCGCTACCGCGTAATAATGAGGGTGTAGTGGCGAATTCGAAGCATGAGGTCGTTTTATAACTTTATTAAAGAAGAAAGCGCCCAAATACGGAGTTGTTGTTTGGATGTTTAGTTTTTTTTGTTGGAGAGTCCCAAAAAAACAAGACACCCAATTGTGACATTTCCAAACCCGATGGAGATTAGATTTCGGCAGATCGAGCCGTCTAGCTAGGTACAAATTACTGGAACAACGGTGTGTTTACAACGGAAAAGGAACAGAGCCGGGGCGGTGCGTTTGTTTGACCGTTTTTGCCGACTGGATAGATCGTCGATGGTGCCGACTGGACACACCTCCGGCACGAGTTTTCTGTGGCGCAGCCGGCGTTATGCTTCGCAACGTTTTGCGAATAAATTGATAGGTTTGCGAACGATGGCGGCGACGACGTTGTTGTCGATGCGTCAACTGATGGAGGAACGGGCTTTGGTGGTCTTTGGCGGTTGCGTAAGCCAGTGCGCGCCTTGATGAAATGGTTTATGAAATGTGTGTATTGGTTTGAATTTTGCGTGGGTAGCCTGATTTGGAGTGACTGCTAGTCCTAGTATGGCTCTGGAGAATAGCAGCCCAGAGAATGGTTTTGACAGCTCAGATCGGTAACGACTGGTTTTGGAATGCATTGGGAAATTAATGCAGAATATAGATAGTGCGAAAGATGGAGCTACTCTGGAGGGCGCATTTGGTAGGTTTTTGGTTCTTAATATGGGGTCTCTAGTAGACCAGTTCTGTTCAAGTTTGGTAGGAGTTTTTGTGCATACTTTGGTGGCTTACGCAAGCTTAAAAAACTGGAGAACGAACTAACTTTTATAGAAGACAAATCTTCTTCTTCTTCTTCTTTGGCACTACAACCTCGTGAGGTCTTGGCCTGCTATTGCTAGCTCTCTGTGACTTAGTTTTTACCCGTAGCTGGACAGTCAGTCCTGCGTACGGGAAGGCGGTCCGCCGGGATTCGAACCCCGGTCCTGCCGTGTGAAAACTGGCGCCGCTATCGTATCAACCACCGGGCCGCCTCATATGTCTTCTTCTTCTTTCTTGGCCTAACGACCTCTTAAGGTCATGCCTGCCATTTCTGGCTTACTAGACTTATTGATACCGCATAGTTGGATAATCAGTCCTCACTATGGGGGGAACGGCCCAGTTGAGACTTGAACCCCGGTCCTGCCGTGTGAAGACCGGCGCCGCTGTCGCAACTACCACCGGGCCGCCCCGGTAATTGGAATTAATTTATATTAAAGAAGCGCTAAGATCGTTAATAATCTGTTAACATTCTCCTTTAGTCGAATATACAATTCGCACGTATGATGAGGTTCAATATGTCCGATTGAAATGGTGTACTTCATAACACTGTTTTGACTAATGAGTGGCTAGGAATCAAGCACAAATCACAAATTAAAGATATTTAAAATTATTAGCTTTCAGGATCATAAAGAGATTTGAACTTGAGACGCGCAATGAGAGCGCTGTTTATTCTTGTGATCTTACGTATTGACTTATTTTGCTCCCGCGTTGGAGGCACATTAATTCCCCATTAAAAGCAGCTTCCTTCAATCTACAATGAGGTCTCCAATTGAGTTTCAGATTCTGGGTCAAATTTTTGTGAATCTAATCTTGCTTTATAGTTTCTAATCCTATTTTCACTTTGGCCACATTAATTTACGAGCTACACAATTTATTACATGTCAAAGTGTTGTCATAATTTATCTAAACAACCAACTTTTAATTGCATTTCCTTTCGATTGGCTTTATTTCACAAATTCCTTTACACTAAAAACAACTCCACACCCAACAAAAATCCCAAAATCGAATTATGATTCTCCATATGGGGCCCACTCATATGCTCACCCGTTCGGTTGTAAATCATTCTAATAAAATAAAATCCACCCCGTTTTTGTTGTGCGGCCAGCCCCGGTTGACAAACCACTGGCAATCCTAGGTGACAGATGGTGTGCTGTTTGCGGCACCATGCCGGCACGATCATCGTGCCCTTTTTATAATCATCCGCACGCGGTTCACGCCGTACAATGTGTATCCCAGTGGTGAAGGGCACGGCTGCTAAGGGTGGGTTTCGTGTCCCGGTTATGGTAAAATCTGCTCATTTATCACAGCTTCAAACTGACCATATCGGTAGATGGTTTCCTTTCCCTTTCCGAAAGAGGGTGGTCGATGGAGGCGCACACATAAAGCGCATTGATTTGGCATCGCACGCAGGCGCCACACATCAAGGGCCTGGGAGCATCAAATGTCCCCATGCCGACAACGAATCTCGCCCGGCTCTGGAGGCCTCCGTTCGGCGTTGTGTATTCGTGAAGATATGCTGGCACACTGCATTTGGTAGATGCAATTAAAACCAAACACACTTCCCTTAGATGGTACGATGGGGCCCCACCAACAAACAACAAACCAGGCGCAAGGTGACGCATTTTTCCTCCCTCTTTCATTTGGGGAAAGCCTGCAAATTACTGACGTTTAATGTCTGTCTGTAACATATGACCCCGTACCGGGTACCGAGTGTAAAAGTCAACCATGTCTCCCAATGCTTGTTTCGTGAAGAAATTCGGGCTTGCAGCGAGACACAAACGTTCAGACACTCGACTGTCCTCAAGACGTGCAGTCGGCTGCTTACTGTTTAATGGCAGAAAAAGCGGGCCAAGACACCAAGCGCACACCAAGTTCAATACTAATGACCCGAAGCGGGGAAGGTGAACTCTGAAGGTTCGCACGAGACGAGCAAATGCCTTTTTCCTTCCCCAAGGGGATGAATCGGAAGCAAAAACCTGGCACCGGGAATGGCGAATGGCGAAAAAAAAGTAGGTAAAATGGGGTGTGAATAATTCATTTCTGAAACCGCGGCCAGTTGACATTTCTTCTTTCTCGCCTGGGCGAAACGGTACAAGAACGGCCGAAGAAACAAAAACAAACGAAACGACTCTACGGTACGGAACGATGACATCGTCGGCAAACATAGCCGGCGCCCTTAAAGTGCATAAGGAAAAGAACGCGCTTCCGTGCTGTTGTAGCCGATCGTAATTCAATATATGTTGCCAGTCAGACAAACTGTTGTAGTTGTAGTGGCTGTCTCAGGGGGGTTTTTCGCTCCCGGTTTTCCATTATTATTTCCCATCCACGTTTACCGGGCAGAGGAGAAGTCGCTTCAACCGGCTCACGGTTGAATGCCCTCCACAATTGTTGGCACCGAGGGAAGCTAGAAGAAGGTACGCTTTGTGCGGAGTATTTCGATATAGTTTGAATGGCAAATGTTTGTTTTATGGATAGTAAAAAGTTAATTATTTGATAAGCAAATCAATTTAAACTTGTACAGAGTCTTGCATAACTCAGAGGAATGGTTTGTCGATAGTGGAATATTGCAAACCCGTTGTGGAACTTTGCAACCATATAGTGGAATTTTGCATATGCTTAAAGAAGATTTTTTCTTTTAAATATAAATTCGTTTCATTGCAAAGTTTGTTTTAAACATATTACAAAAACATGTTTTAATGTTAGTTTGTCGATCAATGTTATGCGTCATTTTGCAAATAACTGGCGAACAACGCAAGTAATGGCACAACATCATCACCTAACACATTGGGTCAATATTGAGCGAAATGTTTTCGCCCTTAAAAAGGCGTGACAACAATGTAAGACAGCACAGAACGACTTCGTGAAGTAAGACGAGCAAAAGCAAGAAAGGAGCAAGCAAAAAACAACATTAAACAAATCTCATTGTTTACCATTTTTATTTTATGCTCACCCACAATCCCACCTTCTTTCTACACACCCAAATAGTTTTATGTTGGTGGTCCTTTCGGTTGTCGTGAACTGTAGTTTTGAAGAGTTTGAGACTTTCTGTGCAACATTAATCAACTGTTCAGCAGCGGTCACTGTTTGGTGTTTTTTTTGGAAAATAACAATAAAATATAAATGGAAGGATCCCTACACCCATAAACCACTCTCAGGAATCGGTGGGGTTCATTGTTAGCTGTGCTTTAGTTCGTTTAAAATTTTGTTTTGCTTTCGACATGGGAGGCGCGCGTGTACAGGCGGTTCGATTAAGGGAAAGTGTTTCCCATCGATCACATATCGTTCGGTTTTTTCGCCTCCCGCCACAATCGTCGTGAGTCATCGTCGGGTATGTGGTGCGTGCGATACTCTCGACTGCTGATACTCACGCCCCGAAAAAAAAGGGCTTTGAATAATAGACGCGTTGTGGCTCTAATCGTCGTGAGACCTTCGCCGTGTCTGCGGTGTTGACCTATTAGCGGATGTCAACTGTGTCAAGCTCGGATCGTGATTACTTTTCTTCCTGAAAGGGAAATTTATCCACCGTGTGCAGGGTGGCTTTTTAAAAATTTTCGTGTGTGTCTGTAGCTGTCTTCATGCGCTGCGTGCATCGTGTGTTGCATGGGTTTGGGCGCATGTGTGCAGTACATGCGCATGTTTATTGCTTCCTTTCAGTTTTGTTTCCTCCCGGTGCCGGGGTGCCTGCATCCGAGAGACACGGTTTCAATCATGAAGAGCGATCGTGATGAAGATTGAGCGAACAGATTAGCGTTGGATTATCTTAATGAATAATCTGCGTCTTTTTTTCGGGTGGTTAAGATTGGAATGGCTTTTGATCACGATGCGGGGGAAAAAGGTATCCATTGACGCGAGCCACGGTGGGATGGCGATGGAGAGTGGCTATTCAAATAGAAAATGGTTTATTTGTTGAAGCTTAAGGGGTTTCCCATGTGCATTGTATTATTCCGGGGTTTTATGTTTGGAATGAAATGTTTCATTTTGTTTTGTTTGTGTCACCGGCTTTGAAGATGATGATCTGACAAGCTTGTAAAAATAAATTAGATGGACATTTATTATTGTTAGTTTGCGTGCTTCAACCTTGCATGGATGTTTAACAATCATAACTTCATTGAAGAGACAAAGGTAAAAAATATAAGTCTAGATCTAACGAAGCATATAAAAAATAAAAGAAAACAATAGAAAATATGTGAAAAAAAATTGATGAACGGAATGATGAAATAGTCCAGTAAAAATAAGAAAAGAGAAGTAAATGAAAACAAGTTTAGCGTTGAGATTTTGGTTTAGAAGAATATGACTTAATGATCGAAATTGTATAAACGAACGACAAAAAAGGATAAAACTGAAAGTAAAGCATGAAAAATTAACAAAAATAATAGAAGAGGAATACAAATAAGATAAAAATTAGGGAGGAGAAAAGAATTTTCAGAAAAAATAAGACAAGCTCTTGCAATGATAGTAGAAAAAGAAGAAAAAATAACAGAAATTAAGCAAATATATTGACTAATAAGGAAAAGGAAGAAATGATAGAGAATATCAAGGGAAAATACGAACACAGCAATATAAATAAAAGTAAATCAAAAAATAGATCATATTGTACAACTTAAAAAATGGAAAATTGGAAGAAATAAGATGAAGTACATAATGAAACAACAGGAAATTAAGAAGGACTAGCAAAAATATAACAAATGACAAGAAAGGTTACGCTTTAGAGAATGGAAATAAAAGAAACTTTAGAACAGAGAAAAAAGACTTATTATAAATAAACGAATCATAGAAAATTCAAGAAAATAAAAAAGGATGAAATAGATTTAAAAGTTAGCTAGAAAAGGGGCAAAAAGGATAAAGAGTCATTTTAAATATCGAACAAATCGCACAATGACAGTAAATAAAAATAGCGTAATAGTTAAATTAAAACGATAAAAAACGAATAAGAGTAAAAACTGTCTTTTGAATTCGCTCTACTTCAATCAAAGAGCCAAACATAGTTCTTTGAACCATAAAAATAAATTCAACAAAAATGTTTTATATGGGGCGGTCCGGTGGTGTATCCGATAGCGGCGCCGGTCTTCACACGGCAGGACCGGGGTTCGAATCCCGGCGGACCGCCTCCCCGGTACGCAGGACTGACTATTCTGCTACGGGTAAAAACAAGTCAAAAGCAATACGGCCAGGCCGTTCTAATGGAAGAAAAAAAAAAATGTTTTATAACACTTTCGCTTTCATCAACCATTGCTCTCTAAAATGGAATTTCTAGTTTATTTCAAATTTATTGCCCGTTGAATGGTGTTTTGGGCGTTTTATTTCGCTTCCAAATTAGAGCCAATTAGAAGCAAATTCCATCCCTACCAGCACCAACACTTCGGGTGCCGTTGGGTGTGAGTGTGTGTGTGTGGAACGGTTGCTTTACGAGTTTAAATAATCACACCCGGGTGAGAATGAGTTCGGCAACCGATAATCAACCAAGCATGAAGTGCAAACACATACACACCGTGTGATTGTGACTTACTGACAGTTGGGTTCTACTGGTACAAAACACGGTGCCACATACTCACACTCAGAGTGGCCCATATTCTCTTCTCGCTATAGTGTGTTGCGATTGCCCGGGCTAAAGGTTCACCTTCGGGAGAGCAGCGCAATCCGGGTCCGCTAATCGATGGTGGCAGCTTCAACAAAGCGTAAAATTGTTGTTTGTCTGTACCCTAAAAAGGCCCCCCCCCCCAAAGGTTCGTCACTTGCTGTTGATGTAGTCGCCCGGTTTCGCTTGAGACCCACAACTGAGCGCATGTGAACGGGTAAACGTGTATGCAAAGAGGTGTAAAAGGGAGAATAAAGGCTGGTGGCAGGTGTATTGGAAATGCATCATCACACGCTCTCGGGTGTATCGGTTTTCCCTTTTGTTTCGCACCTTTTCTCGGCGCAACCTCCTGACCACGTGTCACTTTGTTGTGCGATTCGTTTCGGCGTGTTTCGGTGTGTGAAAGTGTACATAATTATGTTGCGCGTAGTGGTTCACCACCATTTTTTGCTTTGTTGTGTTTTGTTTTGGTCAAGTTCTTGGTACGCCGCCCCCGGATCTGTCACAAAACTATCTATGATGCCGTTTGGGTGAGATCAATCGATCACCTCAGTTCGTTGTGAGTTGGGAGCTTTGGTTTCGCACCGAGCTGTGTAATCCGATCTCTCCGAGCCAGAGAGATGTTGTTTGGAGGGTGCCAAACAAGAAAGACCGAAGGGAAAAATGAGTTCGGAAGCAGCTTCCCTAAATTCGGATGTCACACTCTTCTTTTGTTTTTCGGTGTTGCGTGTCTACCACTTCGTCATGCGAAAGCTTTGTCTTTATTTTTCCAGGCTCCTCCCGGGTATGCTAGAAGATTGATAGGCTGTTTTGTTTTTGGGAAAGTGTCGAAAATGAAATGTGTTAAAACTCCCCCGAGCGTAAAGATTACTTTCTCGGCGAGAGACGGGAGACTTTGTATGGCACTGATCTTAGGGAAAATGTCTCCGCAGTAAATGCTCGAAATGGAGCTCGGATTCCGGTGTGTTTGTGCATATTTTCGGTGATAAATCACTCGCGCAAAGGTAGATATCAGACAGCATTTTGCCATCCAGGTACTATGAGATACTATGAGCTTCGCACACAGCAAACCACAATGTCTGAGGTCGCCTGGAATGAATAACAGGGATCTCTATAAAGCGTAAGTGCATGCCAAAAAAAAAAAAACAGAGTCTTATGTACATGCGGGTGGCATCGGTTTAAAGATCTTTCCTGCTCGACGAAAAGGAAAGTGGCTCGCGATCAAAGCCCCGAAGAGAGTGCAAGAACACATTAAACCCTTCCTTCCTATTCCCGATGAAGGCAAAAATTGTCGTGGGCCGATAAAACCAGGGTGAAGACATTTTCAGACAGACCTCGATTCTGGTGCGCACCCCTACGTGGATGGATATGTGCAAGCTTTCCCTTTCCCGGGAGAGGACGAAGACACGCATGATCTCTTGCCGCACTCGTGCTGCAGGTCACAACACACTACCCGGGGGGTAATATTTCAATTCCATCGTTTGCCTCCCCCTATTGACTTACCCGAGCGCGGGAGAGCTTTCAGTACGACCCCTGGAGACGATCGAATAACCGATTCTATCACAACAAACTTTCTAGCGTTTAGTTTGGGCTTTTTTTTTTGTTTTGGTTTGCTTGGTACGCTCGGTGTGCTCCATGCTGTGACAGGGAAGTCTAAAGGTGCAAAATAAATTTCGGAATCTGCAAACACCTTGAAATATCCCGTAGGTGCGAAAATGTGGTTGATGATAATGTTTTGCCTTTAGTCGCGTGTTCCGCCTGTCAGACGTAATCTGTTTACAGTTGTGGACGCAATACTGGCACTGACATATAATCTATACAAACTTGTTTCAATTTTTATGCATGAGTCCTCTATTCTGCAATAGTTATTTGCAGGAGTAGGAATACATCTTGGTTAAAATCTTGTTTGGTCTGTCGTCTTCCAGGGTTTTGACATGTTCTTATAACATTCTTGTGCAAATTTATGGGTTATTTGTTGGGTTATATTTATTAATTAAACTTCAAATAGTGCAGGGTTATATACTGACCTTACAACCAAGATGATATGTAAAAATCATTTAAATTACATTATTCGGAGCGAATGTCGGGATCAAAACTCCTCTTACAAGCTCTAAGTTTATCATAAAAAAATAAATAAACTGTAGAACAAGACGTAAAGCAGACTAGACAATAATGGCATAATATTTGTGGGAATATGTGCCCACAAAAAGTATTATTTTCATTGAAAATGTCGTCACTACAGTGCGCTGAACTACATCGAAAGATCCATATGATGGAACTTTTGAATCATTCAGTGGGTTATTTCAAATAAATGGAAGAATATTGCAAGCTCAACGTAGAACTTTGCAATCGTTTAGTGGAATCTTGTATTTAGTTCGAGGAACTTTGGAACTCGACTGTTTGGTGTCTGAATGTGATAATTATAGAATAGTGTTACAGTGTACAAAGCGGGGTATTTTACGTTTGATAGGATGGATCACATAAGCCCAAGACATTCAACAAAATCGCCATATTTCTAAATCAGAAATCAAGTCAAGCAATTTAATGGTCTTTGTTTTTAAATGGCTGGCTCAAAAAATGAACCAATGTTTGATCATTTGATCAAGTCATCTAGACCTAAGTATGTTTAGCCACTTCGATATCACTGCTATAACTTTGAGCACAACTGTACCACATGATCTGTGTGCGTCGTCACGATTTACTAGATACGGTTGTACTGAGTCGATTTTCGCACTGGCATCTCCTCTTGGTGTTTCGCCAGTCAGGGCTTGGCATTTTCTAACGCATTTATGCACACGAGCTCCACCTTCTCAGGCTCGGCTTGGACGATATTTAAACCGGTGCGAAATCTGAAACACCTTCACGCTGTGGTTGTGCCGGGCTCCGGCTGCTCCACTAGATTGCATAGCTGTCAAGTGAGGCCTTTCCATCAAAATGGCGCGTCGTAAATTTCGCATAAATCCATTCACGCATATCGATCGATAACAGTCCGTGGAATGAATGGCGTGCTCTTTTTTGTTGATGATGCGAGCAGCAGTACCAAGATAAAGGGAACTTCGATATGCTGGTGATGAAAATGTGGGTGGTTGGATGGGTGGACGTGTGTGTGTGGGATGGAAACTTTCCTTTTCACCCGTTCGGCATTCGGAGTCCTCTGATCTTTGGTGATCTTTAGCCATCGTTCACAGCGTCGATAAATATCCGTTCCGTTAAATAGACGAACGTGGATCCATTGCCTCCTGTGTGTGTGTACATGTGGATAAGATTGAATGTGCCTTAACGCTATAACCCTTGGAGATTGCGAGGACCCAGCGCGAATGATAGCTATTCTTATGGGCATAAATTATGATCGTTTATGGATTTTTCTTCGCTCGATAAACGGTGTGTGTGTGTCTGTGCCAGGGGGTGATTTGTGCGAACCGTTTCGTGTCCACGGGGCCATTCCTCGGCCGTCCCCAAAAGGTGACGAGATGACGCGAATCGTGTCTGTGTGTGTATGACACGATAAGCTAAGGAGTAGCGCGGTTGGTTGATTTTTTTAGGACTTTCCTCGGGGCGTGTGGTGGCTCACGGGAGACACCGTTTTAACGGTTCACGAATGGACTTCCGCAAAGTAGAAAAAATGGTTCGCGCCTCCTTTTTCGCGAACGAAGGTGTATTTCATGGCAATAATCGGTGTTGATGAGCGTGTTATGAAGTCCGCCGGTGGAAGCTGATGCTTTAAAAGGTGCTTTTTTAGTTTGATGATTTTAATGTGCAGAGTCGTTTTAATGTTTTACATTCTTTTGCCACCGTACTACTCCGGATTCCCATTCCTTGATGGATGTGGCCGGTCAGGAGCCGACTTTCTCTGGACGACGAAATGGTTGTTAGAGGAGTTGTAAAACAGTGCATTCGAAAGGTCTTAATTAGCGAAGGAAATCGGGATAGTACAATGTTACTTTAGAGGGAATTAAACTTTGATTTATTTCTTCATGACAGCATATGAAGGATGGATAGTTTTCTTCTCTTATTAGTGGCATTTTTTACAAGGTTTTGGAGACATTTGTGGTGAATTATAGTGGCACGTTCATACGTATCGCACTGTCTTTTTAAACAGTGAACATAGAACAGTTTTTTCCTTCTATGTTCATAAAAATCTGTTTTACAGGGTTCTCCAGGCTTCTATGAATCTCTGCAAAATACTAAGACACATTTTCAGTTTTATCTGTACAATTTAAATGCTTAACTGGATAGGCAGGACCTAAATATGTATGTCCAATTTTACCGCAACATTGTCCAGTCATCTTGAATGATGTCGTGAAAGTGCGACACCGTCCTGTTCTATGTACCTGATACAAAGTCTAGAAATGACACGAACATTATTAGTTTAGTCCTTTAACTCTGTTCGCCCTTTTGAGAATATAAGAGCTATTTATTGGCCATTTGCTCTTGAACAACATGAAATCTTGCTGCTTGAATCTCTTTCGGACGGCCTCATGTCATGCCTCATGCATATATTGATTGCTTGTGTTGCATATAATGATTCTAATTGTTGCAAGTAATCAGTATAAGCCTGTTTGATATAAATTTTTTTGGGTTTTATTTTTACATTCAACTCTAAGAACTCTGATATCAGACTAACCTATACGCTTTATTAACTATAACAAAATATAAAACTAATAGGACTATAAGATTCAAATTGTTATTCAGTAAAACGAACCCTGTTACTACGTGTAAAGTATATGCAGCACTCAACCCCACATAACTGTTTGTGTAAATTGAAGCTTTGAAGCGGCATTTTACGTGATTGTTGAAACAGCCTCAGTATTGAAAAAGAAAACTATAAGAATTTCCTGTACCGTGTTGACAACTTGCACGCCGAGAGAATGAAAAAGGGCACGATGGGGTTCGCATTTGAAGGTCAAAAACACGCCGCATGCATAAGCAAACAAAGCTAAGTTGTGGTTGTATGCGTGTTGTACACATTTATTTGTTGAGTCAACGACTCATTCCACAGTCCATTCACGGGTTGTGAAGATTCGATGGGGGAAAAATAGCAGCCAGATATGCTAAAATCAAGCTGTACAAAACACACAATTCATCGACGCATATAGCAGGCTCGTAGCAGGATGGAAAGGAAGCAGCATGGTCGGTAAACATCATGATTCTCGTTTTCGTTAGCGAAAAAAAGGTCCGCCATGTTTGCCAAAAACACCCCGAATGTCGTGAGAGCAAATATTGTGAAACTTTGGATGTATTATTTTCGCGTTAGTGTTTATATTAATCTCCAACAAATCTCCCAACTTCACAAGTTGACAACGTATCCCCCAAGTCGGATAGTTTTCCGTGCCGGGTTTGGGATTTTTATTATACCCAGATGATCGGTTTATTCGCGAGGTCGTAAAATTAGCAACAGCGGATGACGAAATAGCTGCAGTCATTTTTAGTTTTATTTGCTAAACGCTGAATGTTAGTCCATCTGGCGGTGGTAGTTGCTTTACAAAGCGAGACAAATATGGCCGGTCTTGGGCACATCAAGCCATCATCCGCCAACCACTCGGGATCAATTCAATGGCAGCCATAGAAGAAGATCGCAAAATCCTCTCGAACAGGCGGACGCTATTCTGACAGCTCCGAGGAGAAGTTAATTCTGATGCTCACTTTAAGTGCGCTCTGCTTCGAGTGCCCGAGGGAATAAGGTTGCCTTGACGCGAAGAATTTAAGTTATCGCCGTACAGCTTAACGGATCTCCCAGCCGTTCTCGTTAGACATCGAGTTGATTTTATTTTTCTGAAGTCACACTCGTAGCCGCCATAGCCGCAATGGTTCGCGAAGTGTCGATTCTCTGCGGTAGAACTTGAAGCACTGGTGTGCCTTCCGTTTCGTAGAACCGCCTCGCAAAACCCTTCAGAGTCAGGAATTAAAATGAATCATCGCATTTAATGACGCACACTCGGTGGTTGGTGATGTGCAAGCGTTAGCGAGTGGAATGCTGATTTGCGAGAGGCCCTGTCTGTCTGTCTGTCGAAGCCAGAAAACGTGCAGGAAAACGCACCGGAGTAGATTAATCACTACCGTCCGGTGTTGTTGGTGACTTCGCGGTGACATCGAGGAATTGGGATGGAATGTGAACTTCCGGAGGGTAGCGCGCAAGATCTTTGTCGGTCGATAATCGGCTCCCGACCACAGACATAACCACCATTTGTCGCCGATCGATTGTGGGTCATCGGTGCCCATCGGGGGTTGACAAAGAATTCTCACGATCACGATCGGGGCGGACTGTCGGGAAAGGGGTCACCGAGGAATGGGTAGTTCGCACCCCCTGAATACTGAGCTGTTCTGGTAAAGTCCCGTTTCGAAGCGCATAGCGTGTCTATCCGCAGGCTACCGAAACGACGTTCCGTTTGACCAACTTCAATCAATTCTTGGGATCGCTGGCAGAACTGCATCCCCCTGCCATTGAATCTTTCACCGTGAACTACATGCATTCGCCATCGCAACGCCACCCTGAAGGCACAAAGTCATGACAAAATCGTAAACATTTCCCGACTACTTTCATCGAAGCACCATCCATCTTGTGGAAGCTGTCTAAGAATTCTGACAGCCAGCAAGCTTTTAAGATTTATCAGCTGACCACAACAACAGCGTCCTATTGGCTCTTGCGCCCGTGTTCGCGCACCATCATTTCCCGATCGTTTCCAATCCGGTCCTGCCTGCGGGAAGTGATTGAGATTTTCCCGTGCCCCAGTGTCCAGTGCCCTTGGAGCAATTACAAAACACAACGCGAATGGGAAAGGACGCATTGAATTTTCGGGCGCAACAGGCGGAGCAGTAAGAGATCCCGAAGATGACGCCCAAACGACCAAAGAGCGGTGGAAATAAAATTGGGTCGTGTGTCCAGGTCGAGATCGCTGGCGGGCCGAAGCCTATTTCCCCTTCTTTTCAATCTTTTCTTTCCCTTTGTTGTGGATGCACCCGGGCGTAGATGCATCTGTGCGGCGGGTGAGCGGGCCGTGCTGTTTTGCATCTCTAATAATAATGGTCTACACTTTTCCAGTCGTCGTCGGCGTCTTGTGTGCAACAACGACGGAGAGGTCAATTGCTGACGAACCTCGCTTCGTTATAACGGGTGTTTCCATAAGGAAACTAATCGATCATCGCCTATCTGACAAGGCTTACCCACGCTGATGGGACGATTCTGGGTGATCTTGTCCCGGTTTTCCTTTGCTATCTTCAATGAGTTCCTTTCGTTTTATGCTATCCCGAAGATGGTTTATGAAGTGAGGGGATGATGAATATTTTAATGCGATAATAACTTTCTATGTGTTGGAGAACATATCTCCATTCAAAGATTCTTGGACATTCCGGGTGGACCATCTCCAGTAATAGGACTCGAACCAGAGACCTGGGTCGAGCGCACTTCTTAATGTGCTGTTGATTGCATTGGAAAGGCTTTCTTTCAGTCCAGGTCTGCATCCGCTCCAATAATCGATGAATGGGCAGAATCGGTAACCGGACGTATGGGAAAGTGGACGCGTTTTTCGCCGTCTGTCTAATCGCACGTCAGGCACGCCATTCGTATACCGGAAGCCATTTGGGTCCATTCCATTCTCGCACCTAGATGCTACTTAGCTGCGCTACCTATGGCGTAAGGCTGTTGTTGAAGAAGTGATTAATTCCGGCGGTTAGGTTTACCCTTCGAAGTCCTCTGGGAGAGTGTCCTAAGATATGGTCGCAAGGTATCTATTCAAAGGCGGGTGTTTGTATTATTAATATCATTATTGCGTAGGCGACCGGGTGGCACGAACTAGCCGAGAAATGTGTAGTGTCTCCAGCATTTGCATACCACGACGTCTTATCGAACGTGGAGTTGAAAAGTGTCCGACGACAAGCTGTGTGCGGCTCATGGCAGGTATGGTGTTGTGCGACAAAGTCACTTGGCACTGTATCGTGCTCTATCTCTTCGGTGACTTCCCGTTTCTCCAGACACCAGAGCTCAGAGTGGTTTGTAATTCTTAGCAGAGTTGTTGCACAGAAACTAACTTCTTTATTGAAATTACACTATATATATACAGCCGATTACAATGGCTACTACAATTCATTCCGTATGAATCGTGTATTACAGGCTACTACGTTTCACACTCCTCTCTAATCCACGATTCCGATCAACCTACAAAATTTCCTTTGGTTTTGGTTCATAATCGGTTTCGTGAATCCATCTGCCGGTTGATTTCCTGTTTGTATATAATCAAGTTTTACCATTTCCTTCTCGAGACTTTCGTACACAAAGTGATACCGGATACTTATGTGTTTAGTTCGAGGATTGTAGGATCCATTTTTCGCGATGTTGATTGCCGACTGATTGTCACAAAATATCGGCACTGGTCCTACTTCGGTAAACTCTGAACGCAGATTTCTCCACCACATGGCCTCTTGAATACATCGGGAAAGAGCCATGTATTCCGCTTCACAAGATGATAGTGCCACTGTCGGTTGTTTCTTAACATTCCACGCAATGGCTGCTCCTTGCATTTTGAATACATAAGCACTCAATGATCGGCGACTATCAGGATCTCCTCCCCAATCAGCATCGGTGTATCCAACCAATTCATTGGATTCATCCTTCCTATACTGCAGTTTCTTGCTTGCCGTGCCCTTCAAGTATCTGATGATATGCTTAACAGCTTCCCAATGCGGCCTTCCTGGATTAGAAGCAAATTGACTTACCGCATATCGATCCCTCTTTATATCAGGACGAGTTGTTTGCGCCACAAAGGATAAGCATCCTACAGCTTCTTTGTATGGCACAGTTTTCATCTCATCCATTTCAGCTTCCGTCTTTGGACACATTGATTTATCCAATTTGAGGCTGACATTCACTGGAGTCGCCACTGGATTCGCATCTTTCAATCCAAAACGTCGAACGATATCTTCGATGTACACTTGCTGGTCTAAGGATAGTGTTCCTGCATATCGATCCCTCTTTATTCGAACACCTAGGCAATGTGATGCCATTCCTAAATCCTTCATTTTGAATCGCTGCATCAAAAATTTCTTCAAGTGTTTCTTCAATCGATCATCATTCGTAAAAATTAATAGGTCATCAACAATCACTGTCACAAACAACATTTTCGCTCCATCCATCATCCAATACAGGCATGTGTCCACATTCGATCTTTTCAGGCCAAATTCACGTAAAACTTCATTTAGTTTTGCATTCCATACCCTACTTGATTGCTTCAAACCGTATAACGCCTTTTT
>KZ061541.1:399882-410163 GCA_002091835.1 Anopheles maculatus | reverse complement strand
GGGTTCCACGGCACTCCAGCATCCTTCACGGATCAGGATCATCCGCATCGCAAATGCCCAAGAAGCATAGTTCTCTCTTCCCTTCAACCTTTCCAAGGCCGGCATCGCAAAGGCTCCTGTCGTTAATCGAACGCTTCTAGGTTCAAATTGACTGCCTTGTCCATCGCCTGGTTGAATTCTGGGATTGCTTCCAACTGGTGTCATCTTGAATATCTTCTGAAAACTATTTCGATAAATATCTTCTAGGTCTTGATCACCTTGGTAGAACCTTCTGGGCTGAACCTTCTGGACAAAATCTTCTGGGCAGAACCTGGGCCCATAACCTCTTAGCAGAGTTGTTGCACAGAAACTAACTTCTTTATTGAAATTACACTATATATATACAGCCGATTACAATGCTCTTCGGTGACTTCCCGTTTCTCCAGACACATGGAGCCCAGAGTGGTTTGTAATTACCCGTTAATGCTAAGGGATTTGGGGGTGCAGGATATCTCTGGCGGAGACACGGGAGACCTACAATCACACTGTAGAACTGCATATCCACGCAGTCCCACCGGGATCGGTACACGCACCGTACCAAAGTTGATGGAATTTGATCAGAAGAAATAGGGAGTGAAAGAGTGGGAGAGTGACACGGTAAACCATAAATCTTAGAGTCTCCTCCTCAGTAACTAACCTGGAACCTTGGGATACACAACCACCACACGGGGGGAGGAACACTTGAGAGCAACGTTGGGGCAGCATTAGGCTGGCGAGTGTTGACCAGGTTTTTTGCGTGACATAAGCAAATGAGCTCGTGATGTAGTGAAAGAGCTTCGCTTTACTTGTTCGGAAATAGCCGGTGCTTTATTATTGCATTTTTGTGTCTACTAAATCGAGCCCCATTTATAGGTTTCGTTGGGGGGAGGAGGACGATGGGAGCAATACTTTCCATTTTCTAAGGCCCCTAATCAAAGACTTCCCTTTTCGCAGGAGTGTGGGCGGTGTAGATAGATGGAAACACATAGTGTTCCCATTAGTTTCAGCCCGTCAGTTGGGTAGGCCATATTTTCGCACTGGTATATCGATTTGCTGGGAACGTACGCTCGAGATAGTGCCGCTTTTTGGTTCCTTTTTCGGTTTGGCCGGTCCGCTTATCTGTGGCGAGCTGGTCGTTCGCCATCAGTTCGGAAGTGTTCATTTCCGTAGACTCTGACGAGGGTGAAGTATCGATCGGTATCGATTTACTTTTGCACACACAGTACATCGAGATTCGTTAGCCGATAGTGGATAGTGCCACCAGAGGTTGGTCGAAGGTGTGATCGCGTAAGGCAACGACCTTCTCCACATGTCATAATCGACAGTAAACAGTAGCGAACCTGACGGTGTTTCTTTCTGGAAGCTAGTTTGTTTTTCTCTCTCGCGTGTGTTTTTCGTGTACACCGATCGCCGATCTATCGTGTGATGGGGTTACGCTTTGCTCATCCGTTTACTCATTGCATCACCACCGTTTGCTCGCTGGCCATTCGGAAAGAAGCTGTAAAACGTTCAAGTCTCATTCAAGTCTCGCTACGGACGAGTGAGCGCACGCGAAGACAGGACGCTGTGTTATGGTTTTATCCGTAGTTCGTTTTGTTTGCGTTTTAGTTGTCAAAGCACTTAGCATAGCGTCCAGCTGAGGTCCTTAATTACCTGTGCGATTGTTTACTCATTACAAAGACCATTGCTCAATCGTTTTTATGTTCGATGAGTACACAAAGGGATACCTATCGATGTAACTAAAAAGCCATGTTTGTTCTGATGTCACACCTTTATTTGGAAACCTAAAGGTTTTGTTTTCTGTATTGGGTAGTTGTCATTTTCTGATGACGTTAGCAATATGTGCTCTTAGGGTTTCTCTATTTATCTGAATGTAAACAGCTGGTGAGGAACGGAAAAAACGCACCCGATTGTTGCAGGTAACGAAGTAGGGCGGTGTCCTCAATTGGCTGACTACACAAACAAGCTCATCACCTCAGCAACTCCCCCTTTGCAGCAGCTGATGAGTGCAAGGTTAACGTAAACGATGACTGGCGCGCATGGATCGAAGATAGATCGATAGGTGTTTGCCTTGATCGTCACCTATTATGACATCCCTTGCCTTACGAGCTTCGATTGACGCAGGTTGAAGAGGTTAAAGCTAAACGTTTTTTTTAACCCTATGGGCGGAAGAGATCTCTCATCATCTCACACCAACAAGTGGACGAGTGACTGGAACATGCAACATTCTCACGTAACGCCAGGCAGTAGGTCTGCTTGTGTGCTACATATTTCCTCTCATGAGGTCGTCAAGATACCAAGCATAACACCTTTCTACTAGGCAAAGTTGAAAGGTAACACCGCCGGCTGCGAGCGGCAGTTAAAAGCGCAACCACAGTTACAGGTGATAGGTTTATTAAGTGCTTCCTTCCCTTGGTCGTAGGGCTTTCAGATTGTGCGCACGATTATCCCAAAAAAAATGAGCGTGTGCTCGAGAGCGAAACAAAAACTGTATCACACTCAAATATCCCTTTAACTTATCTGCGCACCACCGGGGAGGTTTCCGGAGCGGCATGCCGAGCTCGGTTGAAGTTGTGCGCACCATTAATCTTAACCTAACGACATTATGCTAAGTCTGCTAGCGGGTAGTCCGTACGGTAAAGCATCAAAGTAAATGCGACTGATCAGTGTGCCGAACCCATTGTTTTTATTCCCTTCCTTTTTATTCGTGCAAAGGGAAGTTTGTTACTGTCGGTCTGTAAAGCTCGTGAGAGTGAGAGAGATTCGGCATCGTTTCGGTAAGGGTGCTAGAATTTAGTAGAACCATAAATCTGTCCCGTCATGGCCCGCTATGACTTACAGCATGTTGGGGGTCTCGTTGCACCCAGGTTCCCGCTCGTCCAACCATATCCAAAAACCAAAGGGGCTTTTTATTTATTTCCAACCCTATAGTGTCTTGCTCGCTGGTGGCGCTTGGCACGCTCGGGGAACTCGAAATTTGCCCTCGAACACACAACGTTTCCACCATCCAATAAAACGATTCATGGTGGCTAATTGTGGTGGATTCAATTAATTCACAAACGAAAAAAAACCAGCCGGGGGCCGGTTGCTTATTAGCAAACCCGGGTGCAAACTGTTTGTGTGGCCTTCAAGGTTAGTTGTGCCGCGTGAGGCGGGTGTAACCGGGAACTAACCTGTCTGTCGACCAATAAAAAGAGGAAGGTGCACACGCGAAATAATGTAGCAGTGTAATGCAACCAAAAGTTTTGGGATGTTATGTATGCTAGGTTTCCATCACAACCAAGCGATTCAGGGGTTGGAGTTTTGTTTACGAATGTGTTCATGCAACTATTTGGTTACGTTCTATAGTTTACGGAAACGCTACTGAGTTTTAGATAAAAAAAATCAAAAAAAAATTCTAATAAAAGATATCCATTTCTCGAACTCGAAATTTGCCCTCGAACACACAACGTTTCCACCATCCAATAAAACGATTCATGGTGGCTAATTGTGGTGGATTCAATTAATTCACAAAAAAAAAAACAGCGGTGCCCGGTTGCTTATTAGCAAACCCGGGTGCAAACTGTTTGTGTGGCCTTCAAGGTTAGTTGTGCCGCGTGAGGCGGGTGTAACCGGGAACTAACCTGTCTGTCGACCAATAAAAAGAGGAAGGTGCACACGCGAAATAATGTAGCAGTGTAATGCAACCAAAAGTTTTGGGATGTTATGTATGCTAGGTTTCCATCACAACCAAGCGATTCAGGGGTTGGAGTTTTGTTTACGAATGTGTTCATGCAACTATTTGGTTACGTTCTATAGTTTACGGAAACGCTACTGAGTTTTAGATAAAAAAAATCAAAAAAAAATTCTAATAAAAGATATCCATTTCTCCACATTTGGAGATAGTATTTCATCCCATTTTCGGAGGGACCACAATTATGTTGTTTATGATGAGCTCAAGTTTAAATTAAATTTAGTGATGAATTTGTGGAGGGTTTTATATAATGTGTTCTATTTCAGAGAGCCTAGAATATTTAAAAATTCTAAAATTTTGTTACAGAAATAAGAATACTACTTTTAACCCTTATTTTTATTGGATGAAGCGATACATAAGTTTTTTTTTATTACACATCTACTTTATAATTTATAAGCTCTTGGGTGGTAAAATGCAAATAGAAAAATTACTATGAGGTACAATATTTCATGCATAAATTGTTTTTAAAATCGATATACTTGTTCTGAGCGATCTCTAATAAGAAATTTGATGAATTTGTTCGGTGGGACTCGTCCAATATTATGTATTGTGAACTACAATATATTAATATTATTATTGGAATTAATTTGAAAACAAAATTATGTACCGTGAGTTATAATATTTAAGAAATATTGTTAGGAAGTCAAGAAGAAGATTCCAGGGTGTAAGATCATGCATGAATATTGCTATTTGTTTTTGGGTGGGATTAACAGAATATTAGTTACTGTGAGCTGTTAGCAATATTCTCTTCTGTAAAACATTCATGTTTTAAATAAAGTATAGTTTATGAGCTTACATGTTCGCCACAAAACTACACCGTATCTTTCTCTGCTGTGCAAGCGATCCTTCACGGTAAGTTTGCTACATTTTATCGTCCGTTCATCCCCACCGCCGAAAAAAAAGGCGCAGAATAATAGCATAATCAGGTTGACTACATGCGCACAAACACCTTTCGGAGTTCCATTTCTCACATGTGCCTGGTCGGGCGCACAGGTTAGCCCGTGTTTGCATTTCCCACATGCGTCGTCTCCGGCTTCATGAAACTGGAGCATTCCCTATCAAATGTCCGCCCCGGTCGACGGCGGGAACTGGGAAACAAACGAAACGTGTCTTGCGACCCGAGAGTACCCCAGCCCGTATTTTAGGCGAGCAATTATTTTGCTGAAACTGCGCCAAATGGGGCACAAGATGATGATGTTGGGGGGGGGCGCCAACGAACGCGAATGTGTGTACCGCTGTAATATGAGAGGGATACCGGGGGCGCAATGGTGTCGACCGACTTAGGGGAGTTTCGCTTTTCAAATGCGGATTTTTGTTGTTGTTACTTTAGCCTTTTTGTTTTGGTTCGTTCGGTGGTGGTGTTCCCTTCCGTTTTTTAAGGGGTCTTCCACCGTATCGAGCTTTAGCAAAGTCGTGTATGCAAATATCGAACCCAAGCGCGGGCACGAGTGTGTCTACGGGCTAGCTTGCGTGTTTGCGAAGACCCTTCGTTGTGCCTCACTAATCCGCAACTGAGTTGGTGGGAAGGTGAAAGAAAATGAGCATTTGGTAGGAAGCCGAAATATGTTCTCTCTGCCTTAAAGGAAGGGCGCAAGACACACAAAAAACAGCAGCAGCAAATCGGTTTCTAAGTCCGATAGTGGTAGTAAATCTTACTGGTGATGTTGAGACGGATTTTAGCCCACATTTTTTGTTGTGTGTATGGCAGGTATTGCTATTTCGATGCCCTTGGCCTCCCTTGGGCGAGTGTGGGCGAGTGTTCGGGGGGAGTCCAACACACGGAAGCACACGAGAAAGCGTGATGATCTCAATTTTCTTTTCCGTACGAAAATTTCCATTCTCATAAATAAAGACGATTAAGGAGGGGGAAAATGAAGGAAGGAAGGAAGGAAGGAAGGAAGGGAAGAGTTGTGGAGAGAGGTAACAAGAAAAGAAATTTGACGTCACAAGGGAGTGTAGGTCACGAAATAGTGTTGCTGATGTGTCCTGGGCTCAGGATGCAAAAGTCGTGGGAATTTGTACTTGAAACATATTTATGCAAATGAAAAACGATTTTTTTCCCTCTAACTCTCCAGAAGAAACTATGTTGCTGTGACGAAGGTCAAAGCGGTGAAAATGTGAGAAATGAACTAAGTGTTTAAATGAGCAGTTGAGCGACATTTGAATTATTCATGTTGGAATTAATTCTTAAATAGGTTGTTAAATGCATTGTTCAGGGAATTTCTTTATGTGACGAAGTTTTCTCGAATCATAGTTTTTGACACATACGGGGTGTTGTAGATAACATTTTCTGCATTGTAACCTCTGCATTGTATTATTTAACACGAGCGACAGTGATAACTCACTTCTTAAAGCTAAGATAACCTTACTTCTTAATTAGTAGGACCAGTCTTAAAATACATGAAGAAGTTAATCATTATTCGAAGTTTTTAGCCATACATTGTTTACTTTGAGCTACAATATTTCAAATCTTGATGTATTTGTATGTGTTAAGCATCAACAAACGATATTAAATGTGTTATAATGTCGTCCAAAAACCATCCAACACCTACCAGATGTTCCGGTACAACCATTCTCGACCAGGTTGCTCAAGCCGAAAAACACATATTTCCTCCACCGCTTCCATGTCATAACTAGTTCAACCAACCCTGATGCCTACGTTCGCAAATATGGCAAGGACAAATCCTTTTCGCTGCTGGTGGGCAACGACATATGGCGGCAGGTTGGATGGTAGGGGTGGCATAGTTTTTTTCCCTCCCCCCAACCCAACACTGACGACCGGTGGAAGGGAATCGCGTTTCTTTCGATCGATCGGCAAGTATCGAAAATGGAGGTTAAAGCCTGCTTAAAGGGTACTCCAAAATAAGTGAAAGGAGCGCCGCCGTGTGTGGACGAATTACGAGCTCGAGTATTTTGTATGTTGAGTGCCTTTTTTTTCATGCGTTAACATGTGGCCCCTGAGTCTTATGCTAGTTGTGCTGGTGGCGCGAATCGTTTGCAGGGCTTCGGGAAACTCTGTAGAGAAGAAAGTCACGTGTGGGAAAGTTTGAGCCTGCTAAAGGGATGACCTTGAAGTTTGTCTAGAGCGGCCAAGCCCTCTCTTGTTAGCTTAAGCCAACCGAGATCGATCAAGATAATTAAAAGTGAAATGATGCCTGGTACGACAGAAACGACGAGATCCGGTCCCGAGAGGAATCAGAGATGTTTGTTTTTGTTTTACCTCCATCAACTCGAACGTCAAGTTATTGGGTGTTCCGGTTATGACGTTGTGGTCGGTTTGATACAGTCGGCAAGTTCCGAAGAAGGAGATCACTAAAGTGTTGCGTTTTGCCCGATAAGGCAAGGCTGTCGGCGAGCTACCACCGCCCAAGTCATGACGAAAGTTCGATTCAAGATCGATGAATGAATCACACACACCCAGCGTGTGTAGTGGGGGCACATACTCACACACACACAGCTTGTGAAGTGGTGGAGATGGATGGACGCGAATCACTAAATCGTTTCACGCAAACCAGCGACAAGGTCACCATGGGGGCCGATTGCGTTTGAGTGCGAATGTGTTCGTGAAGTCGTCACCTGTCGTGTGCGAGGTGTTGGATAACGTTGGACGTTGGGTGTCCTCTAGGGGTGGAATAAGTTGTTCGTGATGTATCGTGCTTCAGTTTCCTTGAGAGCCGGTGAAGATAAAACTGGTAATAAATAATCCTTAGAGTCATATCCAGTACAGAGTGTCAGAAACAGCAACAGCAACAAGGTCTGCCCAACTGCTAAAGCGTGGTAAAATTTTCTCAGCAAATGTGTTGATTGCTTACTACTCAGCCCACCGCTTCCTACGGGGGCTCTGGGTAAAAGTATAATTATGATTAGCTAATTTTGCCCCGCTCGACGGTAAGCTTCCATTTAGCGGTTCCTCCTACTCGGTTGATAATGGACACTTTGATAGGAAGGATGGATGGATGGCGCGGTACACAGTGTGCTTGCGAGAGTTACGATGCACAGAGATTGAATTATGTTGTTTTGCTTCCCTTTTACCGGGCGATTCATTTGGGTAAGCATCGAGGTTCGCGATCGACCATGATAGCCGGGGTGATAACGAGTAGTCAGGCCTTGACCAGGGACCACTTAGTCGTGCCAGCCCTAACGGAGGCGCTCGGTATGGTGGAAACAGAAACAAAAAAGGGTAGGAGGACGGTATCCATTAGGGATCATTATGATGGACCCTCCTTCACGTTTAGCTTAACCGTGTACCTGTAGCAGCCTGCGCTAGACAGGACCGGGCGCTAGTATTGTTGGGTAATTTTATTTTCATTGCCCATGTCATACACACTCTCACTCCCAACAGTCAGCGTCGATGAGGCTCAAGCTGTCGTGGGTTTACCGAGCGGCGTGTGTGTGCGCAAGCCCACTCGTGTACAACAATTGCATTTAAATGCGGTTATTTCTTCGTCGGATGAATTTCGTAATTGGTAAAAATTGGTGCATCTACACACCATTTCTGCATATCTTGCGGTCTACCGCAACGCACAATGGGAACTTGTTGTAGCGAATGGGTACGGTGTGTGACACCTTTCGTGGGATGTGGTGTAGGACTTTAATTTGCATGCGCTCTAGAAACCACCCAAGCGCGTTCGCTTTTAAAATTCATCCTACCATCTAAAAAAAACACGCTATCTTTCTTCGTTGAGCCACGGTGATCGATTAACGCAGCGCATAGTGAAGGTGGAGAGACAGACAAAGGCTTTGTTGGAGAAGCCTACCCGAGAACTGTCAGCTCCGGAATATGATGTCGTTTAGTGGCAACAAGCGGATTACAGATTAATCGCCTGTTTTTCGTTGTTGATGTTCAGGAGCACACAAAGAGATTATTATTTGGACACTTTGGACATTGAAGATCTCCAGTGCCCTGAAGAGTTACAGGTGCGTACCAAACATTGGAGCCTCGGAAGCTCTCCGTCCGTACGGAGTAAAGTATCCGTCGCGTGCAGCTTTTGGGAGGTGTTGGCACCACCGTTCGGTTGATTGGGTAATGTCTTAGGCCACTGACCACTGAAACTGCTCGTTTCTGGCAAGGTGTGCTGCCAGGGGGTGGAAGGGACCGAGGACCGTGCAGCAATTGCAAAATTAAGCCCCTTGTGTTTTGGAGCTGGCGTCGTCCAAATGCTTCTTTTTAAACCAATCACGTCCCACCGTGCACGATTGAGTCGCGCAACTAAAGCAAACGGTTATAGAAGCCTCCAAAGAAGAGGGCCATTGAACCTGTTTTGGTTGGAAATAGGTTACCGGTGTTTGAGGTGGGTTTTTTTTCGGGGGGGTAGCAGTGTCCGAATTTCCCAATCAAAACATTCGAAACCCCAAGCACACTTATCGAAGAATCTTGACGGAGCGGTCCAACATTCCTAAGCAAATGCAATGGTGACAGACTTTGGGACTGGCAGGAATTTTGTCCATTACTGCATTCTTGAGCCGTTGTGTTCCATGCCTTGTGTGCGCGAGCGTTGCTGACATGCTTGCTGATTGCAGCGGTGACGACGAACTCTAGTTCGTGGTGCCTTTCACAGGTGAACCTGAAACCTGTTCGGGTGCACTAAACGACCGATGGCTGACCTCCTCCGTCAATTATGGTCAATATGGCACTTTTAACTTCCCTTCTCTCGCCTGTTTTCTGCGCGTCTCGGACTGTTTCAGCACGAATCTATGGGGCGGCTTGAAAGGGCCTTTGATGTGTTCCTGTCGTTCGGTCGGTTGGTGATAATCAGTGAGCGAAAGGGTTTTTTCCCCGATTATCCGTTGAGTGATGGAATAAATAGACGTTGAAGAGTATTTGCAGACAACTACGGGTAGGGCAAAGGTTCACACTGACGGGGTCACAATTAGCGACACAACCTTCTCGTGGTTGGCGTGGGACGCAATCGGTAATAGGAAAACGTTTGATTAGTGTTATTTACCGCAAAGCGGTTAGAAAACTTCGTTGATAAGATATGTTTCCGAAATTGCGATGTGTTTTATGACCTAATTTTAGTATCTCTCTGAGTCAGCTCAGCAAGGACTCTAGGTTTGGCGCCTTCAATTCTTACTTCTGACATGCTCCAACCTTCGATCAGGATTTCGGTGGAGCTTTCTTCTGCCAAGTCTACTGCAATTGTTATTCTCCTTTTCCCTGGGTCATGTACAAAAAACCTCCTCGAGCCTTACGCCAAACATTCCCAGATCACCAACGGGGGTATAACATTGGAAATGAATGGTATAGACGAATTTTTGCCATGGGCAACTCGTCACGGCGTCGCGCTGTGACAACTTTTTTAAAAGATAGTCCCGCTTTCTCCTTGTTGTCTCTCGAACGAAGTGACATTGTTGTTTTGTTGATATCCATCACAGCACAAGTAACATTTGACAGCTATTTGTGAGAGCCATCGTGCTAGCGACCGAAACCTCTATTTTAGACCCTCTCCAATAGATGACGTTTTTAGAGGTATGGTTTATCTCCGATAGAGGGCACTGTTATTTGTTTATGTGTTTCACCGGAGGCGAAT
>KZ061541.1:361306-398725 GCA_002091835.1 Anopheles maculatus | reverse complement strand
ACCTGGTTCGAAACTGGACTCAATATGTCAATGACAGGACATTTTGCGGATCTTTACTATTTCCGTTCAATGTGTAAATTGATTCCGCGGATTGGTTCGTAGTTGATGGACGAATTGTAGTAAGGGAAAAGTGATAACGTTCAATATGACGAGTCGAGAACCTGCAAACTCCGGATAGTTGGTTGAAGACACTGAAGAAGGGAGATGTTCTCAACCATGTATATACGGCGCTCCCTTTGCTTTCATTCGCCGCTCTTCAAATTGCCGAATGCAAACCGATTGAAGGCGAAAAAGATATCGATATGATAAGCTTCTCAAGATAAGATAAGCCATTCAGCTTCAGGAATGGCATTAGCCGGCATAATCGACGAGGAAACTAAGTCTAATATTTCCAAAATGAAAGCCGGTTCCAAGCTGTTGGATATTTTGGACAACACGCCAAACAAGGATGGGCCAGATGTACATTTGCAACCATTTTCTAATGCGATGCATCGGCTTAGTCAGTACTTCGGGTCTCGTGATTATGTACTTCTGCAACACCAAAAGCTTCGATCATTGCCGCAAGGATCGGAGGAACCCGATATGAAATATGTGCAGGAAATTTCTCTAGAACCCGGGGCACCTTCTTTCGTGTTGGTGGTTATTTTAAGCCGTGCTGGCGATGCACTAGTATGAGTCACCGGGCTGAGCAATGTTTTGCCCGCGGCAAGATCTGTCATTTGTGCCGTACCAAGGGCCACATTCAACGAGCTTGTTCAATGGCACGTAATAAGCGAGAGCCATCCGAGGAATTACCGGTCACTTCTTCTACGATGGCATTATGTTTTTTTGGTATTATGTTACGATGAAAACGATGGCATTATGTTTTGTATCTTTGGTTTGCGGGTCTATGGATACATCCTTGTTGAGGGCGCCTTTCAGCGCTTCCTTGACATCATTCTCGCCGGAAAGATGGTCTACGTTTCTGATGATTAACTCCGCCATCTCGGTGAGCACCTTTGCACTACCTTTTTCACCCAACACCGCCTGGATGCGACGACACACTGCTGCAGAGTCCGCCTCTTTGGTCAATTCAACGCGCAGGTGGCCTTTTTGCGTACGTCTCCCAATCCGGATGGTTTTTTGGATGTCTTCCAGGGCAGCGCTCGTTCGGATGGGGCGGTACATACCTTCAAAATCGACACCAGGGGCTGGTGTTATCAATATAGCGTCCGGTCGTCGTCTCGGCGGCCGCCGTTTCTCCCGCAGCATCTGTTGCTGTCCCAAAACCTGCCGTGATTGTAGATTTGACGACGGCTGATCTGTTTGCCGTTGCTGCTGGTGTTGTTGCCGCGGCTGTTGATGCTGTTGAAGATGTCGTCTCTTCGGTTGCGATTTGCTGCTGGTACGTTGACCATGCATCACCTGCCAGCCTCCATCCAGCTCCGCAGTTAGGTTTGACTGTCCCACAGTCACAACTTGTTTTTGCTGTTGCTGTTGTTGCTTCTTCTTCAGCTGGGGTTTTGGTTTCTGCTGCAGTTGATTCTGCTCAGATTGGTTGCTGAAACCAGGCTGCTGATTTTGAAGCTGCTGCTGCTGCCACTGACGCTCCTGTGTCCACGCGTTTGCCGTCATCGATGTTGACTGGTCCCCACCTGCCTTTACTACGAGGTCAGTTAGATATGAAAGCATCTCCCTGTCCCTGCGTAGCTCTTCGTGAAGGCGTTCGCAGTTGGCTTTCGCTTCCCGTTCACGCCTATCCGCATCCTCGCGTGCCTCCCGGACATGTCGCTCTGATTCCGCATTGATTGATGCTATAGACGCGTTCATAACCCGGAACTCCTCTTGTAATTGCTCCAGCGTGCGAAGCAAACGCATATTCTCACCTCTTGACGCTTCCAGCAACTCCTTCGTCTGTTGTAGCTCCTGTCTTGTTGCAGAAAGTTCTCCTAGAGGAGCCACTTTGCAAGGCAGCTTCTTTGCCTCACCAATAGCTGGTAACGGTGACTTTTTTGGTACCATCGTTGCCGAGGTCGGATTTTTAAAAGATAGTCCCGCTTTCTCCTTGTTGTCTCTCGAACGAAGTGACATTGTTGTTTTGTTGATATCCATCACAGCACAAGTAACATTTGACAGCTATTTGTGAGAGCCATCGTGCTAGCGACCGAAACCTCTATTTTAGACCCTCTCCAATAGATGACGTTTTTAGAGGTATGGTTTATCTCCGATAGAGGGCACTGTTATTTGTTTATGTGTTTCACCGGAGGCGAATCCGATGACCGTGTTACCACTTCACCAAACTTAAAATCGTTCGTAATTAACTAATTCACATGCAGTTTACCATTCTTCCAGCACTTTGCATGATAGCGCACAAGTTACAACTACCTTCGGTCTGATCCGGACGCATTTAACAGTGCTAATTACGGCTTAAACTATTGGGTGCACCCGGGTGCTACCGATAGTACAACAAACACAAACACGCAAATGTTTGCCCATAAACGTCCGTATTTCTGTTTACTTCACTTGATTACAATAAAAAAGTATAATTCGAGCCTATTTCTTGCGTTCAGCACCAACTTCGGAAGTTTTTATCGCAATTTGAGCACAATTTTCACAACTTTCCGCGGAGCTACACAACATGCGTCCGATTGCTGCGAGCTGTCAACAGCTTCTTTCGCCTTCAATTGTTACTTCTGACATGCTCCAACTTTCGATCAGGATTTCGGTGGAGTTTTCTTCTGCCAAGTGTACTGCAATTGTCATCCTCCTTTTCCCTGGGTCATGTACAATGACTACCGCCAATTGCCAAAGAAAGCTAATTTCGCTCTACCAGCATTAGTCATCCAATTGGCGCAAATGCGCCATCCATCACTCGAATAATGATGACGCAGTACACGAGTCGGCTCCAACATTCGAGGGTGGAGAGCAAAGCGAGGCCAAACTGATCCCCAACCTCAGTGTTAGCTTTCTTTCATTGGACTTGACAGGCTGATCGCGACAATTATGGGCGCTGCTGTTGAGCAAAGCTGTTGCGATGGATGCTGCCCGGTGTTGCGCGGACCCGGTCCCAACTCTTTATCCGGTCCCGCGACCGTATCCGGCGTTAAGGAACATTCCGTTCGTGCCTGACGGTGGAGGAGGGCTCCCTTAACTTGCGGACGAGGACGTGTGGTGTACGTGAAGTTTCCACCTGGCGCACAAGCTACGGGTGAAAGAAAAAGCCATCTCGGAGTAGAAGTATTTCGAATTTTAATTTGAATCGTACGCGTAGGAATGCATCCCCCATCTGCTTCTCCACGGTGTAGTGTTGTGAGCGCACCCTTCACTGCTGTTTTTTTAATTTTCTCCATCGTTTTTCAGTTTCGCTTTTTTTTTAACATGTCCTATTAGTAGACTCATAAAGCGAAGTAGCGCTGCATGCGTGTGGGATTTGCGTTTAGTAGTGTGCACCGCATTGCCCAACGGGTGCTACCGGTCTTAAAGGTTTTTAATGCCATCTCGTCTTCTTGCGGTACGCCTCCCTACATTCACGCTTGGTGATAATAAAACATGTGGATGGGGTGGAGTGATCCCCCATCGCTACAACTTCGTCGATGTCAACTGACTGTCATCAGCAATTCACGTTGGTGGTGCAGGGATTGTGTTTCAATTGCACACGAGATGAAATTCTGCGAGATCTTAAGCCTGCTAAGCACGGGGCTTAAGTCCAAAGGTGTATTTTCCTTTTCGCGATGGAAGGTTTGCTCTGGCATGCTTGACGTACAAAGAAATGTGTGTTTGGTTTTTTTATCTTGAAGTTTTTCTTTTCAGTAAGAAGATCATCGGCTAACTCCAGCTTGGAGAGCCTATCTTTGGGTGCCTAGTACTTGTAGTGACTAAGTCGTATTTAATGTTTTTTTCCTTCTGATAGGAATTTCACTTTCGATTCCAATGAAACGCTCCAACCTCCCTGAAGACGGAGAGGCGATTCTGGATTCGCAGAAAACACAATCCGCACGGAATGAAGATTGTGGTCTATTTTTTTGCATCCTCTAATGTAAGTGGTTGTAGAAGAATGAATCACATCGCCATCACTTACCGATGAGAGACCGATGGTTGTGTTTTGCTTTGGCCAGGTCTTTCTACACGTGTTTCTACTCATGTGCTACTCAACGCATAAAACAACATATTAAAAACACGATGTTTCGCTTCATCCTGTGTTTGGTTTAGCTGAGTTGCGGTTAAGGCGGCTTGATGTTGTACCCTATTGTGACGACGTGCGGGCAGCAAAACCGCACTGCGCCGCTCAAGAACCGTGTGTCCAATTCTTGCCATTTTGATTGCATCACTGTTGTCACGGAGCGTTCCTTGGAGAGGAGGGTTTTGAGACATTAATTTCCGTGGCGTCTAGCAGCGCGCACCACACCGAGTCTTTGATGTCTAGAGCTAACGTTGTTTTAGAGGATGAAGAATGTACCAATCAGCTAGTGACATAAATGGGTGGCACAGCACCCTTCCCACCCGGTCTGGCAAATATCACAGCGGGAGTACTGCGTTGAACTAGGCAGCCTTACAGAGAGACGTAGCCCCCATCATCATGTATGCGCATCAAAATCCCACCGGAGAGTGACGGATGGCAAGCGGGCAAAATGCGAAACGGAGAATTTTAAACGTTGCACACGCGCTTGCATGCGTAACGAAACGTCATCATCGTTGTCAGTAAGCACAAAATCAAAATAAGAAGCAAAAACTAAACACTCCGACTTGGTAGGACTAGGTTTGCGCATCGACGCGCGCACTCGGCAGACCCAAAGGCCTATACGCATCGGATTTCTCTCGCTTCAAGTGCGCTTAAGTGTGCGGAGTGATTTGTTACCGTTCGTGGAGGTACTTTCCCGCAGTAGTTGGCTTCCCTTCCCGTCTGACGCGAATCACGCGGCTCTGCGAGCGGACACGGGACCTCGTGCTGTAAAAGGGCATAGACGACAAACGACGAACGAGAACTTGCAATTCTGTTGTTGCACATTTAGACTCCGTCCATTCCAGGCAGGCGAATGGACGGATGGATACCGTGAGTAACGTTCTCGGATGAAGTTGCTCAAAGGTGCTAGAATGCTGTTAGTAGTGGATGCTAAAAATACGCAATGGCTCGGGTGTTGGACGCATATATGCACTCAAATGCTGGAAAGTAGGGAGCGCACGAGTGAGTGTTACTCATGGCACATCGTTAAGAACTTTATTTGCATTTCTTGTGTGTGAAAAGTGATCGGATATCGGATGCGTTCCGGACTGCGGGAAGGGTGGTTAAGGTAAATGGCAACATTAAGTAAAGTGGAGGCATTCGCTTAGAAAGACCGTTGAACATTGTGTATCGCAATAAATAATCTAGCACGTATTACCTCCCGGGGAGCAGCGAGGAGGGCGTCCCTTATTGGATCGGCCCCACATCAGGCAGCCGCTCGATCGATGGTAATAAATTTGAAATTGAATACTGATACGGAAATAGCTCAGTTTGTGTGGAGCAATAGAAGCTGGGAGATATTAGAATTTGGTCCTCAAGTGTTGGACACTTGGGATCTGTGGAGAAGATATACGAGAAAACGAAATACATAAAGTCGAAGCTATAAACGCGCCAACTGGGAGAATGTGTGAATGATTGTTGGGAATGTAAACCGGAAAACTGGGAGAACCGCCTAAGGGGGTGGGACACGAGACATAAAATCGCTAAAAATCAATGATCTATGACAGGCCATCAAGCTCTAGAGAGGGAAGTAATTTAAATCTCCAGACAAGTGATCTGATAGTGGCCGTCTATCGGTTGTAGATCCGATCAGGGCGATTAGTTTGCTCGGAGATATTCAGACAGACTCTCATACATGTGTTGTTGGGCGCGTGTATTGAAACTCCCGGTGGTTCAGACAAATGTCACCCACTCACACCCACTTCCTCAATACCCGAAGTGACTAGAGTTAGTTTTTTTTCCAATTGCAATCAAATGCAGAAGATAAAAAGAATCCTATCACTACCCGAAAAAACTTAACGGAAAAGATGGTCCACAGACTTAAGCGGAAGATGATATGTGTGTATGTGCGGAACATCCGGAGGCAACGCTCGCACAGTCAATTTTGCCGCACCGGATGGAAAGAAAATGGGGGGGACCGTGTGGGGTTTGATCTCCGATTTCACGACGCCATCCAAAGTTCTAGATTCTGGCAGTTTATTTTTGTGCTCTCCCCATTCTCCACGGTTTACACGAAGTGTGACGCGCGCGCAGTCTCAAGAAGACGCGGCCAGATTGGATGGGGTTGTTCTTGTGGTTGGTCACATCATTAGCGTATTGGCTGTCTGTTTGATCTGTTCTCGAAGTTGTTCTTGATCGCGTTCGAACTCGGAAAATCGAAAAGTGTTCGTGGTGATCCTAAATTCTACTTTGTAAATTTTTAAAATCGATGTACACCAACTTGTTCTAACGATACTTCTCTGTATTTTCTTTATTTGCAGATTTTCCAATCAGTAGAAAATATTCATTTTGTGGCGTGCAAACGAACGCAACTCTCGACAGTAAGCATGTCGGTGTGGTCGCAGCATTCCCGTCGAGCGCTCTGCGTGCCGCTGGTCCACTTCTTGTGCCACTGAGAAGGTTTGGAACCAAGCGTGGAACGTATTGCTACAATCCTATTGCACTGGAATTAACCCAGAAGCTTGTCGTCTGTCCGAAGGAAGCAAGTGTGGGAAGCGGCGTGAGAAGGCTCATTTCTCCGGTTTGTGTGTTGTGTTTGGAGTGGAGTGAACGAAAGTGTCATTTGGAGGTGGACAGAACCCCCTAGCAGAGGAACGCAATGAAACCACCGAGCATTGACATGTCATCAGCCACTAGCAACAACAGCAACAACATCAGCAACACAACGAACAGATCATCTTCGGCCGCTTCCTCACCGACGATAGTGACACCTAATTCTATTGTAAATAGTAACAGTAACGTATGCGGCAGCATAAGTGGAACGACGGGCCCTGGCGTAGGAGGAGTTCCAGGGTCAAGCAGCAGCAGTAGCAGTACGACAACTCCGACACATACCGTCAATGGTGGAGGTGGACCAGGAGCTGTACCAACAGCCAACAGTAGCAGCAGTGCGGGAACCAGTCCGAGCTGCTTCATCAAGCCATCGCTTTCACTAAATTCGCTGCCTCCGCAGGGACCTCCAGAAGGCTCGGAGATGGCTCAACACAGGCTTCGTATCGATAGGCCTTATAATAGTTTAAAGGTAAGGCTGCGTTGACGACTTTAATTTCTCCACACTATGCACATCTTAACGCGTCTTTATTATGCTTTTTTCGTTGTAGAAAAAACGCGACACAGAGCGAGAACTGTGGCGAAGATCATGGGGCAGTGGACACAGTCATAGCTCGTGCAGTTTGCAGAGCAGCACCACAAACACTGGGCTCGGCAAGGACGATTTCTGGGCGGCCTTGCAAACGAACTACAACTTCATCATGGACACCAACCTGCTCGACAGCTGTCGGGAGGCACGCGGTGAGATCGAGGGCCCCATCTTTCGCGATGACCTCGAGGATGATGTCAACTGTTGCCGGAAGGTATGGACACCGTTTCCGTCCGGTGATAAGAGCAACGATTTAATTGGATTTGTTACCCCCGTTTTAGGCACTGTTCAAACCCGCACAAACGCACCGCTTTTACGGCGATCCGCGCTTGTTGCGACAGTGGATCAAAGAGATGGAGAACCGAGTGGCCAGAGTACCGTCGGTTACGGAAACCAAGAGACTGAGCATCGAGCAGCTGCAGAAGCTGGCAGTAGAGCACGGGGTAAGTAGCGCCGGCGGGCGGACCGCCACTCGATTGCGTTTTATTTCGGTGTACGCGTTCAGAGGGTGCTCCAGCGTGCGTCGTGTGGTGTCTTGGGGCAGGAGTTGTGGAATTCTTAAGCCCTAAAATAGCTCCCGACCGGTACCGCTCTTATGGAATCTTGTCTGTGCGTGGAATTTGGGTACTTGCTCCAACGAAAGCGCTGATGCATACGTAATGGGCTCTCGAGCAGGGAAGCATCATCTCAACGGAGTGCGTCGTTATGTCACAATACCAAGTTGAGCGGTGTTCCAGAGAGAGTTTGTTTGTTGTGATCTGGGGGATCTTGTAATTCTGGGTCAGTTTGGTGACCGTGCGTCCGGTGTGGTGGTTGTGGTGATGAGAATAAGCAGACACTAATATGGCAGTTAGTGCAGTGATATGTTACTGTTACGGACAACTCATCCAACAGATCTTAGCTGACTCCAATGTTGGGTGATGGCCCCCAGTTTTTGGTCGGTGTGATGATAGAAGTGATGGTTTTGCTCCATTTTTAAATATTGACAAATGGTTAAAATGTGAAACCCTGCAACGGACCAGCATTCGTTGAGGAAGAGATGATAGTTCTCCAGAATTTTGGTTAGAGTCGGGGGCCGGCCGTCGTGTTGAAATGTATACGGTTTATGGCGTGTCTCTCGCATCACCCATTGCTTAGTGAATGGAGCAGATGAGTTTCTTCATCTGTGGGCGGTAGAATATATGATATTATGGGATTAGTGCACGGAATGGGATGTCAGCGTGACAAGAGCACCGGACGGACGTGATGGATATGACGTTGATTCGTTGAGAAGACTGATAAATGGCAGTTTTAGTTTGCCACTGTTGTTTACACTAGATGAAACAAGCTGGACGAACGTCGAGGATGTTATTTTTAGATCGAATGCTATTGACACTTCTTCTTATAATTGCTTTAAGGGTAAAGTTAGCAGTTAAGTATGTTCAGGACGATTTTGAGATACAAAATAGTATGATATGGCGTGACTGAAACAAAGTTTAACTCATCTTTGTTTAGACCACAATTTGTTATCATACCATATTACTTGTAATGTTTGTTATTTTGATCATTTTGAATACCACAAACATCGTTAAACATTTTTATTTATCCTAACTGATGAGTTTCGTCTCAACCAAAAGAAGAAAAGCATTAAAAATGCTCGCCTGAACCATAACACCAACACCAGCATTAGAAATTATACCAGTTGGTTGTTGTCTCGGCTAAACATAACGAAAATATGCTGTACGCCCGAATGTATGCAATCCGCATCACTGATGTTTGAAGCTGGTATAAAAGAAACGATTTCTTTCGTTCGGATATTGGGGGAGAATTAAAGAATTCAACATTTAATTAGTATTGAAATCAATATAGTTTTTTCCTTTTTTAATCGATTTATTTTATTTGTAAACCCTTTGCAATAATTTGTTCGTATTGATCACGCCCGTGCGGTTACCGTGCGGCATCTAAAACCATATAAAGTCGTTTATAAATTACCTAACTCAACCTTTTGTGCCCTTCAATAAATATCCTTCGGAATTTGATACACTTTATAGCATGTTCAAGACAAATTAACTACGTTTACGAGGAGAAATGTGAGCCCAGCGTTTTGGGAGCAACAAAAAACAAACAAACCATAGTTTCACGCCCCTTGCATTGCATCACGATCGTTCGAACGTACGACCGGAGACCGGAGATTGGCGTGATGCAATGCGACGACCATGATGCATGCGAGTTTGGAGTTGCATCGCGGAACGACGCCGGCTTCGGGCTGCATCACGGATGCGCCAACCGAGCATTGAATAATAAGCAAATGGAAACTGTTTTTGTTTCTACCAAAAATTCAGAAACACATTCCGTTTTGCACACGCACAAACTCTCACCTCCTGGTGTGACCCCGTTTTCACACGGCAATTATAAACAACAAATTCACCGCCTTACAGATGGATGCTTTCGACCAGTGGCTTAATTAGATTAGACAATTCGATACGCTATCCAAAACCGGTTACACACATACACACGGGCTGATATTTCGCCCGACGCCCTCCAGGAGGAAAGAACAGGTCTTCAATCATCGTCGGGATGTCTCCAGCAGAGAGAGACGTTTCTGCGTGTGTGTCCAAACTCAGCGCATGGCGGATTAAACCATGAAACCTTCGGCCACGGTCGTAGAGACCGGCCCTCGAAAGACCCTAGTTGGGTTAATTGATCGCGTAGTTCCTAGTTGGCGAAACTTGTTTTGTTTTTTTTTGTGCCTCGGACTCTCTCTGTCTTTCGTCTTCTTTCCCGAAATGGGTAAACCCGGTATTGATGAATGAAAAGACCATTTTGTCTTTAACTTGCGTGCATCCGTGAGGCCTCCACAGCCTGAAGGTGGAGTGGAAGAAAGCAATGTTTTGGTCGACCGAAATTGATTAGTTCCCCCAAAAAATCAAAAGCGCAGCAGGAGAGCTTATCTGGACCAGCATTAGCCATTTTTTGCAACACTTTCTTTGATCTTACGGGTTGGCGCTTTGTCGTACGCTTTTCACCTTATACGGCTAGCATTTAACCCTCGCTGGAGGGTAAGCTCGTTTGATAAACTAATCACAGAAATACGGAAGCAGTTTGACCCCTTAGGGCGCGTTCCTTTCTAATTACTGAATCTGTAGCAAGACATTAGAGGATTTCGGTTTTGCAAACTTTAAGCAGACAGTCTTACACTTTCACCAATCTATCGATTAGGGTCCGGAGAACGGATATATGTAGCGAGTGAGTAGAATACGGAGATAAACTACACCACATAGTGTTACACTAACTACTGGAGAAGGTGTTGTAACGCCACGCGAAGAAACTGTTTATGACCGGCAGCTACAACTCATCATAAATCACTTACGTACGTTCGCACCGGACGAGATCTCATCCTCCCACAATACGGGGTGATCTAATCTACGCCAGGCTGTGAAACGTGGAACACACGGTAGTAATAAATTGTGATTTACTACATTGCACGGCGAGGAAAATCGTGGTCCGGAGCGACGAACTTCGGAAGTGATTCCGTTTTGCGCTTAATGTTTAATCGAGATGCATTGCAAGTACAGTGAAAGGAACGGATTACAGCTAGTTGAAAGTAAGGGATCATCCAAGAAATTGAAGAAATGAAGTTTTTTGAGTCATCTTTCGACAACGAATCTGTGTACGAACGTGTATCAAACTTAAAAATTAACTCTTCGAGCTCTAAAGTCTGAGAATCAACGTCAGTGACTGCACATACCTTGCATTAAGTGAGCCTCGAGGCCATCTTTGCGGAACCACACACCTATGTAGGTCGGCGGCTCGAATGGAACTACCAACACGGCAAAAGATGTGCAAAACAAGACAAACCGTATGCGCCTCCGGTGACCGACTGATTTGAGGCAGTAAATAATAGTTGACGTTTAATTAAAACCAATCGGCCCACTGTCTAATCATCTTATTTTCATTTTCAAATGGTGAATTGCCGCCCCGAGGTGTTGAAGTTGTGTGCGAATCCTGGGGAGGGTCGTTTTTCCTAATAATGATATGTCGTTGATGAATGAAGGCAAAAGAAAATGGGCAAAACGGGTTGAGAATCATGTTAAGATGATCATGTTTACCATTACTCATTCAATGTGTACGCTTGTTTCCTTGGAGTGTTTGATGTATGGAAAAATCGTAGGATGATCGTGATTGGTATGTTTCTCGTGATAGGTACAACAACGGTTGATCTGATCTTAGAATATTCTTAGGTTTTAATAATAATGATATTGGGTTTGAAATAGATTTTTGTTGTCAGTAATGGAGAAAAACAAGATCTAAAAATATGTCATTAGCCACGTATAAAGCGTGTGTAGCATGCCATATTGTACCTGTTGTACTTGTGCACCGATAAAAATTGTGATAATTGCATCGACCCAGATTAATGTTCCACATCGTTTTGGTTTGCTGCTTTTTCATATCCGGTGTGTGTATGTATGCCTGCTCGTAGGGGAGGAAAGAGACCCGTTCACTTGAACGCATTACCTCTTTGCCTCGGTTTTCCTTCTCCAGGTCATTTGGGGGAAGGTAATGCTCGCACCGTCCATCGGTGGCCACCGGTTGCTCTAAAATAATTACACTTTCACTTCCACATGATCGCGATTGTACCAACGGGGCTGCTGCTGTTTGGTTGGTAGAGGCTTACATACGCACCGTACGTATGTTTGGCCGTTAAAATGATAGTAAAGTAGTTCAAGCGGCCGGTCAACGCGTGTCAGTCAGTGACGTAGGTGTGTAACGCTCTGTGGATCTGGTTTGGCTGTATGTTTTGGAGCTCTTAAGAATTATCTACAAGAATGTTTGTGTCAATGACGAAATTAATCCAACGTTTAGTTAGAGAAATCCTGAAGTGTTAGGTTCATTTAGGTAGATCGGTTTTTTCGTCATCCAGAGGTGATCTTCTTTTCGTAGAAGATCTGATCTTTTTCATCATCCCGAAGTGATCTTCTTTTTGTAGAGGATATATTTATACAATGATGTACTCTTCTACTGGTTCTTTGAATTTCTACTATGATTGATCTACTCGTCTATACGATAAACAATGTTTAGAATAGTGTTTCTCTTAAACGTTGGTCACACATACTCTAGGACCCAGGGTCTCTGTAATCCTATATCCAACTTTGTAAGTGTGCTACAAGCTTTGGAGCTTAGATGTACTTTAAATGTCTTTTTTAGCGACTATCAAATGTTACTACCCTAATATCTGAAAGTTGGTTAACGTTCCACTTGCCATTTCTTAAAGGAACAGTCCCCCATATCTGTGGGAGTTACTTTACCAAGAGATCCTAACGTGCTGAGTAACGAGTGTCGAATTTTATTGCACCTTATCGCAGCTAGCGAACGCGTCTTCTGAGAAGAAATGTACCCAGAGGGAATAAAAGGCATCCACAACCTGGTTGGCAGGTTTCCACATATGTTCGCAATTTCTCAGCAATCCGGGGCTGAAGCTGAAGCCCTGGGTGAACTGGAAAGGAATGCAAAGTCCCATAAAAATAGGTATCTCCTCCACATCGCTAGGGCGCTGCATCGAGGTGGTGCTTTGTAATGGAATATGGGTGCTTTTTATATCTCGGTACTTAATTGATCTTCGACACCTTCTCTCGTGCTCTCTTGCTTCTCACACGGATTTGTGTGGTATAGAGCGCCAGCGGCAACCACTTAACCCCTTGTTTGGGACCTTATGCGGCTAAATGGGAGCCCTTTTCTATGCCGCCTCTTGCCATCATACTAATCATGTGACCATGTATGAGCGGGGTGCAGGTGAAAATCTGTGAGACATTCTCCTGGGGGCGGGCATTTGGGTTGGGAACGATGGGTGGAAAAATGATTAAAATTTCGTTCCACCTTCGGTTGACCGGCCAGCCGTTGCTTGTTGTCGCACGTCACTTTTATTACATTTCATGGGTTATTTGGTTGAATTGGATCGTTCCAGGTGTCTGTCCCTAAGCTCCAAACCTAACGTACCTATAGATAGTGGAGTTTGATTGTGAAAATGGTACGGTGAGGTTCGTTCGTCCAAAGGGAGTTCAACAACCAAGTTGCGTGTGCAGTGTGTGCATGGTGCAAATGTGTCCTAAGTTCGATGTGCCTCCCGGTGTGGCCAAAGTCCGCAGGGGTGCTGCATTTGGCCAAAAGTGTCGTACCACTCAAATCCATTTCCACAGCCCGATCGCAACTGTTCGTGAGGGTTGCATTTGTAACGTGCCGGTCTTACCAGTCAGTGGACTGATCGGTGGGGGTCGGTCGGTTGGAAAGAAAACTGGAAAAACTGTCGTAAATGGTCAATTAAAAGAAACGAATTTTTGCCTCCAACCCATAGCAACGACCCATAGCGGTTTGTAGTGGTGTGGGCGAGAGAAGGCCACGTTCACGTCTGTGGTTTGGTTTTGGGTGCGATCACGTCCTCCTTCAAGATCACTTTTTCTTTTGCACTGGCTGACTGGTTAAGTGTGTGCTGTGGCTTTGCTTGTGCTTGTGTTGCTCCTCTTCAACATGTGTGTTACGGTTGTCGGTTGCTTCACGGTGATTCTTATTTGCGAATCGTAACATTTTCCATGGATCGTTGAAGGTTGGAAGTTTGGGGTCCGCATGATATGTGATGTGAACTTTGCGATTTTTTGTCATTGAGATTGGAGGTGATTCAGACGGTACATTGAAGGATGTGTTCTCAAGATATTTGAGTAAACGTTTCGTTCCTGTCGTAGGTGCCTTACGTATGGTTCTGATTTTAGGTAACGTGCTATAATTTTCTTTTTAAATCCTTTTTTTTTAGCAGAGTATGGAATGCTCCGGAAGGAATGCGACCGATGTCATTTTTATTCATAGCTGAAACAACTGATCGTGAGAGGAAACCCTGCATTTTCGACCATATTTTTAAAACACGATCAGCAGTGGACAAAAGTACTAACAGGATTCGGAGAGGCTCAGTTGAACAAACGCGAAGAAATTTTGCGATACATAAGCAACCGGTCACTACCAACCCACGCCGGCACCGAAGCAAAAAAGAAAAATTAATCTTTTTTAATACCGCTCCATGAGCTTCATGTGGTGATAAAAATTCACCCCAATCAGCTCGTGAATCAAAACCAAAACTGTAGCAAAACGGAACTCTTGCCTTTAAGCGAACGACGGCTGGAAAGCAAGCAAAGAAAAAAGAAAGATGTGCCGTTGGCGTGTGCAAGGGTGAAATATGGATACATTTAGCGCACCGTGCACGGAACCAATTTGCTGCGGGGTTTGCGTTTTGAGTTTTTATCTGCCAGCATTTCTTCGTTGATTTGGAGCACGTGCCGTTTGGCCAGCGAAAGAGAGCCTCAATTGATATTTCATTTTAATGCATAATTGAGAAACCGGAATCGATCGGTCGCCGCACACACCATCTGTATGTATTGCGCCCGTAGCTCTAGTCTACTACAGAGAGATGGTGTTGATTCGATTTACGCCTCGGCTGCATGGGGCTGTTGCATTACTACTACGCTACGTACTTTGCGCGTAAATCATGCGCTTATTTTAATGGCCGTAGACCATTCCTCGAGTGAGTGAGTACAAAAGGAAAAGGATGCGAAAGTGGTAGATCCAAGAAAAGCGCATGTTGATGAGCAATTTTAGAGCAATGTACACACAGGTTGAGTGAGTTATGAATGGGGGGAGACTTTAGAAACCATTGGAACTGTGAGTTCGAAGATCTCAGACTCAGACGAGCTTTTTTCTTAAGACACTTTTGATTTCGACGTGAAAGGTTCCAATCAACGCAAGGAAATTTGTTGATCGATAGAGTGCCGACATGATTCCGAGACACGGGCGAGATGCGATTTTGGAGATAAAAGAACATCCATTCCTTAATCAACTCCATGGCATTCTCCTCCTGAGTGAACTGGTGAAACAGTGAGCCTTAAACTCACTTTCCATTTGGGAGTTAGCGTAAAGCCAGGCAAAGAAGTTCATGATCACCGACACTGTGACGATGTTCTGTCATGTAACGGGAACAATGTCTCTAATGCCTCCGGTGTGTCCGATCTGATAAAGGGCAACAGTGTTGACGGGAGTTGTTGTGCCGTTGTATCGTTTGTGAAACCTGTTGCGACTGTAGTTTTCCCGCTCCTTTGCGGCGGGGTGGAACTTTCGCCCCGGAGGAGTTTTTAATCGTTTTTCATTAATCCGACACTTGTCAATCTTACCGATCGCCATGTGGCGTGTATGTTGCTCTATGTGTGCGCCTCTAGGCAGGGATGGATTGATAGGGTTGATACCGTTCGAAATAAGGGTGTCTTGTCTGGGTGTGTAGCGTTAGAATAGGAGGAGGCAACCTCATCAACGGAACACCGGTTCGATTGCGTTCCTGCGAGAGGTTCCCCCGGAGGTGATATCTTCGGTTGCGTGTCAAAACCCCCACCAGCCTGGAGCAGAAGTGATTGCAGTCATGTTCTACAAGATACCCTTCCAGACGTCCTCTGTATCTTGTACTCCATCGCCGCAGGCATATCGTGAAGAATTAGGAGGACCCCGAGCCATGCTTCCAACCGACCGAGTCTCTGTGGCACGTGTGGAGATGCGTGTCTAAACTGGTCCCATGTTGGCGGAACGAACAGGCAATAGAAAGAATGAGAATATGATTATAACAAGATGAAACAATCCCAACAATCGGTGCCCACCTGCTTGGACGAAAGTGGGGAAGATCTCTGGCTGATGATCTTGTAGCACTTGCCGAGAACGAAACGGTGTAGACAATTACGAATCAATTTCGGTCTTCCATGCTGCAAGCGACCGGTTCACTGGCGGAAGGTTACTTAACTTGCGTACTGCTGTGCTATTCCCTGCCGAGATAAAGTATAGAGCTCTCTCTCTCCGGCTGAGAAGGTCATTCCATTAGACGGGCGCATCTTTTGGAGGCGGCACCTTGGCGCAGATTGGTTTTTAGGTGTTTGGATAATGTTTTGATAGGGAGAGCCTTCGCTTTTAGGTCTGGTAGCTTCCAAACATGATCAAGCAAATGCATTTCGTAGGGCAAAACATTTGGTCGGTGTCTTTGATTTCGAAGTTCAAGATGTAATTCTACCTTCTGGGGGGAGAGTCTGGAATTCAAACGGTACTTCTCAGGGTCACCACAGACGACCTTCAGGTAAATGGTGTAGCGTTAATCTATGCTTCTAAAGATGGAGTAGAATTCGCCGCCTTCCTTTTCAAATGCTCTTTAGTACGTATCAACATCTCCGGAGCTCTGTTGAATTGCCTCGGATGGAATTATCCCGAACTCCAAGAACATCCCATATCTTGATGTCCTCGTTTTATGCTCTCATGCAGGTATTTAACCGATATCGATGCCATCGTGCATTTAGCTAACCCCGAACTCACCGAGAAAGCATCTCACGCCGTTACGCGAAAGGCGATGTAAACAAATCCTCCTCCTCATCTTGCCAGCTGCTGCCGCCGATGGACGGTGACGACGACCTCCGCATGCCCTTAAAAAAGCGCCAGTAAGAAATAGCTCTCCGATAGCATCACCGAAATGATCTACGTGAAAGGGAGAATGGCTCCGCTGATAATGATGCCGCGGGTAAAAGGGTTTCGGCCGTTCTCTTTTGTGTACACTGCTGATTATGTGACACTCGGGCTAGTCTTCCCTTTTTATTGGAGGAGATCGCCACGTTCGCCAGGATGGGTGGATGTGTGTCTGTGCGTTTATTAAACTGAAAAATGGTCCACAATTTGCTTCTCATTCAATCGCGCAAGCCTCTTACGGCCCTTTTGCGATACAAATTTGACCATAGCCACCAAAAAGGGCGACTCGCGGGTGCAAGTCTCTGTGGACCCTTTCCCTTTGAGCTGAACTGAAGTTTGACGTAGCTTTCGTTGGATTGTTGTGGTTTTTGGTTTGTGCTGGTTTGGAGAGTGGCGATGATTTGCGTTTCAGCGTTGTCTTGGTTGTCCATCATATGGGCCGTGGGTTTAACGTTTCGGAACTCTGGAACCGAAAAACCGTAATGAATTGTTATCTGCCGCGGTTGTGAAAGATGGTTTCATCATCAGCTTTAGCCCATCATCGGTCCAAAGAAATGCATGAGAATAATGTTTTATGGAAGCGGGGTTTTGTGTGTGTGTGTGTGTGGACATTACAATGAGCGTGTTATTCAAACAGTTTCGTCCTACGAGCAGCAGTGCGTGGTTGCCACCGCCTGGATACACTAACGATCGAAATATGAAAGCAAAAAGGGTACAATCGGAAAAAGGGTCAGACACGACAAAACAGTACACACAACTGCACAATAACTGCATCGGGGAATGACGGGACTTTCGGGACGGTTTCGCTCCCGTTGTTGAACGAATTCAGGCACGAACTTTGACAGCTATTGAACGTCAAACGGGAGGAGGTTTGTAGGGAAATGTTAAATTACACGAATTGAGAGTACGAAAATAATAATAATGAAGTTCCCGTTGAATGCATGGACAGTTAGTTTACACCGGCACAGAAATTGTTGTGGGTAGATCCTCCTCGGCCAAAAAAGAAGTGGGAAAATATTTTACTGGTGGGTCTGCTGATGCCCTGCTGACATCTAGCGAATGGAATTGAATTGATGCTGCGCTACTACGCCACAGTAACCTTTGAAGATAACAAATCGATCTTTTTTTGTTTTCTTATGCCCCTGGACTGGACTTGGCCACAGCTGACTGACAACGTGAAGCAGCGTGAAGAATTATAGCGGGTTTAAAGAGTTGGGCGGTAAAACGGTAAATACATGTCCATCGAGCCCTTCGTGCAATTCCAACGTTTGGAATGGATGTTAGTGGAAATGATTGTCTTAACACACCATGAGAGTCACGCGGGATGATTGCCATCCTTTGCCTCTGCACCACGGTTAGTTTCGCTCGTCTCGTATTGAGCGTTATTAATTTCTTGCCCTGTGTCTGTATTGCTACGTGCAACAAGAACTCACAAACCCACTGTCTAACATCCCGATGACCATAGCACAGCAACAACGAAAAAAAACTGGGGAAAACTTTTTTCCCCAAGAATGGATCCCCATAGTCGGTGTCGTCGTCGTCGTCTTCACGGTTCACGTTCGTTCAGCATCAAAAGGTGATTTTCGACAATGACCGCGAAGCCCTTCGGTACCAGCAATCAATCATCGTTGGTTTCTGTGAGTGTGAAGACAAAAAAAAGACCCTTCACGGTTGATCATTTAGCCCGGCCCGGGATGATTATTTCCCTCATTTGGGAAGTAAAATAAGATTATACCTTATTTATTCCCTTTAAGATGAGTAATTGGAATCGGCTTTTAGAACCGAAACAAAAAACCTTTGTTTTAGTTTTTTTCTCTTTCTTGTTGTAGTTGTTATTAGTGTAAACAGTTGTTGTGACATCAGTATGATAGGATCCTTGTATGTTGGGTTTTTTTCCTTGAGTTTTTAATCATTAGATTTAGTCAGTTCATAGTACATTATCTGAAACAGCTCCCACCATTAGATGAAAAATGGTAAATAGAGGTTAAAGTAAAAAATAAAAAAGGATTTTATTTCTCTCCCGTATTTTAAAAGAAGTATTGTTATTGTATGCATACAGCAGCATCTTCTCGCTCACAATGCACAACTTCAAACAGATCCCACCGGATTTTTTACCCCTTAATTTTTCATTAGCACATTCCTTAGCTCATAAATATATGAATATTTGTGTAAATATTCCGTTCTACCCAATTTTCCATTTCAAATATTGATCGTTTTATGGATACAGCCAAGGTGGTTCACAATAATTAATATCTAACATGTCCCACCGGGTATTCTAGACGACATGTGTTGGAATACACACATGATAAATTATCCCAAACAGATCCCACCGGATGCAGTTTTCTTCGATTTCTATTGAAAGTTACTGTACGCTCCCGCCGCTTCTAATTAAACTTTTAATTAAATAAACAAATTGATCTGCAAAGAAGACACCTTAAGAGACGGTTTCCTTTTTTTTCTCTGGAACGCCTGAATACCGATCACCATATATTATTCTCCACGCCAAGTATCAAGGGGATAACCGAAGTGCGAGAAACAAGAAACAGTAGCACACCGGTGCTCGGTGTGTGATCATAAACATATGTCACGCTTTAAGATGGTGCGCAAGAACGGAGAAGTATGCAGACCGGGTGGAAAAACTTGATGCGCACACACGCATGATCATCGATGAGCGTGCGCAACGCCATTTTCCGTATGTGGATTGATGGTAAAATTGAACACCAGATCTGCATCATCGGTCAGCCGGCCGTGGGTGCATATAGAGAGGCCTTTCTCCAGCACTTCCTCACTGACCAAGTGACCGTTCAATGCAACAGTATGTACACAGATTTTCCCACTTTTCCACGAACATTCAGACGCATGAAAAGTGGCCGCACTGGTGTGTTGTGGGTCGTGTTGAGAGGGGCGATAGTTATGGGGTGGTATGCGCTTGCTTGATTTAGGTTAAAGATGATGCGCACCACCAGGTGGGTTGTGGCAGCGGAAAGGCAAACCAAGACCACGATCATCAAACACTTTTCCAGCGTAAACGGCGATCGGTCGATTGTTGAAAATGGAGTTCTACTTTTGGTTTGCCTTTCGCACCTTTCGATCGCGGTAAGTTTTTCTGTCAAAAGCGAGCGCGCGCGCGCACGCCCGTGATCCAATTTTGATTACCTTTTGTGAGCTCACGTTTGGTTTTGCGCTTCCGAAGACAGTTGGGGGCGTCTAAGATGGTAAGATTTTCGTGCCCAAGAAGAGTGCCAGACCGGGGCCACAACGGAGTTCGAACTCATCACCTTCCTCCCGAAGTTCGTATCGGATGTGTTTGCTTTCACAGTTTTGTGTGTCGACTTCGCCTAACTTCGCTTCTGAGCTGAAACCGAACGGTCGATGAACATTTTGGCAACTGTGTTTTAAACTTTGCTCTTTCTTTTTCCGCAAGTAAAATGGTGGTAGCCTTCGGACAATATTTGTTTTTCTGCGACTCTTTTTTCTCTCCTTATGTTTGGTTTAAATCTAAACCGGTTTTAAAGACTGTTCTAGTACTGCCCATTAGAAAGGGAGGTCTTTTTTTTCGTTTAGCTTCTCCACGGAGGAAGCGACCGGTGTAAGATCGTCTGCTCAAGGTCTTGGGTAAGTTCAACAGGAGGCAATAAATTGTGTGGCTGTAGGTTGCGTGGAGTGGAGTTTTGGTTTTTTGCGGTTTTGGGTCGGGTCGTTTGTTTTATTCGCGCCGGATTGCACCAGGTTAAATTATCTTATTGGGACGACGTATCCTGTTTTGCAGGGGTTGCCAGATTAGATGAGGTTTTTTTTGACTTATTGAAGAATATTTGATGCCTTGGCCATCGTTATCAATTTACGAGATTGAACTTTTCAGGATTTCTCAACAAGACAAGATCTTGAAACGAACGAACGAAAATAGCAGTTCGAAACCCCAAGGGATTCTCATTAACTTCATAAAGAATATTGAGAATGAGACTTCATTTGCCTCGAAGAGTCGTAAGTTTTACGTATCTGGGACTTGTAAGCCAACTTCAATATAAAAGGATATGGGGCGGCCCGGTGGTGATGCGACAGCGGCGCCGGTCTTCACACGGCAGGACCGGGGTTCAAGTCTCATCTGGGCCGGTCCCCCATAGTGAGGATTGACTAACCAACTATGCGGTATCAATTAGTCTAGTAAGCCAGAAATGGCAGGCATGACCTTAAGAGGTCGTTAGGCCAAGAAAGAAGAAGAAGAAGGATATGAACGCGGTGGGACATGTTTTAGATTGTGTATTATGAGCTTAAGAGAAATGATTATAGCTGTAACTGCTATAATTCAAATATTCTAAAAAATAAGATTGTGTCTTTATGTATCTCTGATGCTATGGGTAGGCAGCTTGAGTTAATGTTTGGTTCTCGGATATTCGCATCCATGCAATCGTATATTTCGTATTTTACTGATTTGAAAAAAGAAAAAATTGCCTTTACCCAAACAGATCTCCTAAAATAGCTTTACGCCTCATCTTCTTCTTCTCTGGCTCTACAACCTCGGAAGGTCTTGGCCTGCTATATCTAGCTTTCTATGACTTGGTTTTACCCTTAGCTGGATAGTCAGTCCAGCGTACGGGGAGGCGGTCCGCCGGGATTCGAACCCCGGTCCTGCCGTGTGAAGACCGGCGCCGTTATCGTATACACCACCGGCCGCCCTCATGGATTCCCATTAATCGAAGCAATTGTAATGTTTCGTCTTGCCCTCAACAGTTAGAAATGGTTGATTAGTTAAGCATTATTGAAGATGTTTCTCTATTGTAGTTCAAAACGTAATATATGATTGAATGTGTACTCTGGGACAATTCTTGATCAGTAATTTCTCACATGCTCTGGAAAACCCTGCCTTTATGTATCACAAGAAAGTTCCAGAAGCTTTCGTTAAAGGTCTCACACCTTCAGGAAGAAAGAAGGGAAGGAGAAGATGTATTTTATTAGGGTATATTAGGTGGTCCGTTAACAAAAGTGCGTAATGATGGCGTATCCAAAATAGATATCTTTTGCCCACTCCTCCAACCAGCTCGATGAGAGATATTTGATCAAATCTGCAATACGGATAGCCATTTAATCGGCAATAAATTAGCGAAACAAAAACGGCAAACGCAATCCGTCGCATAAATTTGGCTTTGGTTGGTGGTTCAGTGTGTTTCATGTGACCGGTAACTCCAAATGATCGCGCTCCTTACCTGGCCCCTTTCGGACGCAGATAACCTTCCTCGTTTTCGTAAGTGGTATGTGATGTTTAATGTGCCTTTTTTTAGTGCAGGTCCGTTCATTCCTCCCATGTTCGTTTGCATCACTTGTGAAATTATGTTGACCACGAATCTCTCAGGAAGGCTTACGCCCCGGATTCGGGAATGTTTCCATGACTTAATTGTCGAATGTTCTAGAAGCGTGGATTGTTGGTTTTGTCACACAGGCAGCATTAATGGGCGCATAATTTAGATAAGCGTGAATGCAAAATGTGCTTGCGAACCATCGAGAGCCTTGGGTTGCATAGCAGCATCTCAGGTGAAGGGTGCAGCAGAGCATTTCACCTTGCGGCTTTTCGGAGGAACGTTTTTCGATACAGACTGTCAACCATTGCTCGATCATTCATTGGTCGATTAGTAAAAACGGGAGTTCCTTTCGGCATCGTTGCAAATCGTCGAAGGAATTGTGTGATTTGCTTGATTGGATTTATGTATACTAAAAAAAAATCCGCGAGTAAAAAATAGTACAAATCAAGTAAATTGTTCCAAAAGCAATCGCGTTTACGATCACTTCTTCCTTTCGCTTTTTTGTGTGGTGAGCTGGCTTTGTGTACTGGGGTTGACTATTGTAAATCCACTACCGGATGGCTCGTTTCGGTGCGTTTCAATGCGCGTGGTAAATGTCTGTACTGTGGGTGAGCGTATTGGACGACGTACCTTCCACGAACCGGCTGCTCGAAAGGGTTAATTTCTTAACCGAAAAAAGAAGCATAAAGCAAGCGTAGACCTCCGATACAAACCAACCGGAACTGAGAAGACAACGAGTTGAGTGTGCACCTACCCTTTAGATGTCAATGTCACCTTCTTAACGGCGCTTTTTTGTTGAATGGAAGATACTCACCCGACGACAAACGGTCACTATTCTTTGTCCAAAACGATTGTTATTACGTGCGAAGAAATCTGTGTAATTAACAAAAGCCTTTCGTAGGGATTGTTTCCCTACCTCTACCCGGTGGGTGGTAGGCGGGTTGTGGGGGTAGAATGTGTCAACATAATTTTGAATGGTCGAGCTCTGCCGTGTGTAGAAAGATTAGCGTCGCATGAAAAGCGGCGACAGTTAAAAGAGAGTGAAAATGCTAAGGTGTGTTGTACGAAGACTTTCCTTTTTCTGTGTCTAACCGTCTAGTAGTTGAGGGTGTTTTTCCTTTCAAGCACAAATAAGAAGAGGAAAAAAGACGAAAAAACTAGCCCCAAATCAGTGTCCCCCGGAGACAAGGGTGTGTAATGTGATATGTTCTGTGCAATGAAAAACCTTCCCAAAAACCCACTGAGTCTCCGTTAGCTACTGGAAATAATTCCCTACGAACTGGGGAATGACTTTTCTTCACAAGGGTTTAGTGTTGTTGTTTTTTGCTCCATGAATGGTAGTTCCACAGCCCTACAACATGTGTTCACACATGCACGCACGCATGCTGCGCATTTTGTTAGGTGAGAAATTTAGAAGCTGTAAACAATAAAAACTAACCGTTTGTGTTTTTCTCTTTCCATTTGGCTTTCTTCCGCAGGTAAGTTGTTAATCTTGGAGGACAGATCATTCGTTTTATGGGTGACAGAGAACTAGTCGTCTACCGGAGGGGAAACTTTGGGGTGGTACCGCGTGAGTATGTGATAAGTTTTCTAATTTGGTTAAGCAAATGAGGACATGAGGTCAGTCTTAACAGGGTTATATTTGTTTTTTTGGAGATTTTTGTTTTTGAGAGTAGCTGTAAATTGTCTTTGTATTTATAAACAAAACTGTACCTACTGATACTAATTTACTGGATGTTTTGGAGCTAGTACTTCGTAGCTTAAATGCGAGGCGCTACAACCGCTTCGTGCGCTGCTCCAACAATCCTTGATTGATCTCTCACGGTCCAAACTTCTGCCAAACCAATATCCGAGCTCGGTAGAGCTCGTCGTTGTAGCGGCTCAGTGCAGCATGCTCAATCATTTGGTAAGCTTCTGCTACATAGGAGAGCCTCAATCACATGATGTCTATGTCATCAGCGTTGTGCTAGGATTTGGATTGATTTATTGGAGATGGTCTTCGAAGTTTCCACCTCCGAGTCTAGGATGGCCCTCTAGCAGTTCTCGACCAGATTAAAGAGAAGACAAGCCCGTCTCCCTAGCTCAGGGCCTTGTTGGTAGCAAAGAGCCCTGAAATTATCAATCCTTCTTCACCTGGTATGTGATGTTGGTCATTGTCATTCTTACAAAGCTGGTAAGCTTGGCATCGCTTCGTATAGTACTACCCTATACACCCTAAGACTAGATGGGCGCGTAGCTGCTGTTCCGCTAGCTTCTCGATGTTTGGCAGCATATTGAAGTTCTAGGCAGTGGCTTCGGATTTCGCTATAAAAGTATCCAACTTTCTCTTCGACGAATGGGACAAGATCTTGTAGTATGTGGAGCTAGTATGGATAAATAAATCCTAGAGTTAGTGCCTAGAGACTGGTTCTTATAGCTTATAAGCAGAACGAAACTTAACTTGTCGAGTAGGATAATCGATAGGGCAAGTACCACATGCACGGTTCGTCCTTGGTTCAAATCTCAATTAGAATTTATGTACAGATATTTTCATTGGACCTGTGAAAAGCACAATTGTTTGACACAGTAGCATTTCACAATGACACGAGGTGTGCCTTTTATTTGTACGTACTGTGTATGCTCTGCGCGCCGACATGTGAGTTGCGAGAGCGTTTTCCCTCTCCTCAACATAACTGCTCGAACGCGGTTCTCTCGTCGCTCAAAACCAACTGCTCGAATTCAGCTCTTCCTCCTGAGCAAACTGTTTGTTTCTCTTTCTAATCTTATGCTCTGCCGCAAAACTATGGACCAAAAGAATGGACAAAATGCGAGCCGTGAGGTTTCAACTAGTGCTCGAAAGCCGTTCTCTCTACAAATTATATCGCTCAATTTTCCCTCGCGCTGAGAGCCACAACTCCCAGCCACGCTCTCACTGCACTATGGGATCACCAAAGTTGGTCCCGGCTTAGGCGAAACCCACCAGCACGCGCTAGCCATTTTATTCGTTACCTTTCTCGCGGCTACACGCGTATCTGCGTCGCGCTTTTGAAGAAAATCTCGTGCTAGTTCGATTGTTTTCCGTGTTTTGTTACGTTTTATTTTCCTCATTTCCCTTCCGGTGTGTTTTTTTTTGTTTCCTTGGTGTTTTCCGCGCCCCGTTTTGTCAACCAATCCTGCCCAACTGCCTCGCACTAGAAAAGGAGCAAGATCAACGATCGACAATTGGTCGGGTGTTTTGTGCTTGGGAGTGCTTGCAAGGCGTTGTTTTCTGTGGTGCCCTTTAGTGCCTTAGAGAGTGGTTTTGGTTGTAAAATCCGCAACAACTCCCGATAGTAAGGTGTGTTACTAAGCCGGTTTTTGGATGGTGCTCTTTGTGCAAGAAGAATTTAAAGCCAAAATCGTCTAAAGAAGCTGTGTGCGTTACGCAAAACAGAGGCGATAAATCTGCGTGCAAAGGATGCTGGTGATTAATGGTCTGCCGCGGGTTTGAATGTGCATGAAATTGATTCTTACGAGTGATTTTATTCGATCAAAAGCCTATTAAAGTGTTGTTGCCGATATTGCCTGTACTTGGAGGATAGCTACAGTGTGATCTACCCCCGTTAGGTGCCTTATTCATCGTGAAATACCTTCGAAGTCAACAGCCTTCGCCTGCAGCAGCAAGGGCCTTCAGATAAAGTTGTGCAAAAATAAATACACAAGCAGAGCGTTTCAGCGTGAATGTGTGTGTGCGCATATGTGTATGATGTGTCTGTATGTGTTCAAATGTGCTTCATCGTGGTGAGAGAGATCATTTTCGTTGCGTTTGCATGAATGGTTCGCCGCTTGGGCTACTTGTGAAGGTAGTGCAAAGAGAGGCTAGAGTGGATAAAGAATATTTTAAAATAGAAAATCCGTCCCAGCAAGTAAAACAACAAAAAACGAGGTGCCGACTATACTGAGTAAACGACACGTTAAAAGGTCTGCAAAAGGAGCAAAACTTCAAATACACGAGCACAGGGCGTCGTTAGAGTTTGGATGCTGTGGCTGGTGACAGGAGGTGAGTGTGGCAAAGCAGATAGACGAGAGTCTCCGGAAAATCGGGAACGATATAAATAACAAACCACGCGAGTCCCTGTTTCGGCTCGGTAATCTTGGAGGATAAACTAGTGAAGGTTTCATGCTAAAGCATCCGCAACAGGAAGGGTCTCGATGACGCGAAATACCCCCTCGAGAATAAGTGTAAGAGTGTGTGGGTTCAGTGTGCGGATCGTGTAAATGTGAGGAATTTTTTGTTGCCGAAATCGGTGGCCTCGATCGCGCGGGGCTGGCTCACACACGCAACCCAAGACATGCAATTTAAAGTTGGGCATACGGTTTTTATCTTTCGCTTCTGACGTATTTCAGTGTGCGTGTGCGCTTGGAAAGCCCTATGGGGCAAGTTTTTTGGCGGAGCTCGAACGAAGTTACGGCCGACTCGCAGGATCCAACTGAACTTGTTGGAGAGGACCTCAATTTCTGGACGGAGAGAGGTGTAGAAAGCAAGCAACCGAAGCCGATCTTGAAAGCCGGCATAAGAAAAACGTCAGAAAGCGTAAAAAGAACTTGTAGAAGCGGACAAGAAAAAAAAAACATGGTGAATGTGTGGCGTCCCTGAGAGATATCCATACACCAGTTTAAGACGCTTAAATGTGCGCGTAAGTCGGAGGTACTCGCGTGTGAGACCTTTCCACAGCATATGTGTGTATGTGAATTCGCGAGTAGGCAGCACCACTTTGCGAAACGTGCCGGCAATTGTATAAGCCTGCAGTAAACATTGGTGGCGAAGGGCAACCATCTCCTCCAGATGGAGACTTGCGCTCGCTCACTGTTTCGAGACCTCCGGGGCCTCTGGAGAACGTTTAGCATACGGATCGAACTTCTGAGCCCGGAGAACTTCTTTTCGGTTGATTCTTTGGGGTTTCTTAAAGGTTTCGCGAATATATAACCGAAAGAGGAGGGTAGAATTATGTGTTTGTTGATCGAATTTCAGACATGCGAGTGGACATATGAAAATCAATCCTTTTTTGAAGAAGAAGAAGGAACCTCTATGTATACTGTAACTACAAACAGAGAGAGTTCAACAAGGCAAGAAATTCTTATTGATTTAGGATCTCGAAATTCGACAGGACAGGTTCTGTTGTTTTCTTAGTTGAAATTGTTGCCCTTGTTGCTTCTTGTTTCGGCGCAAAGGAAAGTTAAGGCTGAAAAGAAGGTCCACAAAGCGCGACACATCGATGTGTTGACTTGGTGGTGTGTAACGGGAACAGAGATAAGAAAATGCAGCGTTTTTCAAGTGGCAGACGCAGAAGTTCGAATGTTACGTTATTTTTTTCGTTTCTGCCTTTTATTTATACTTGCTGAGCATGATATGACTCAACTCTTATCGCGTTCGATAATGGTGTGGTTCAATTGTTACTGGTTGCAACTGCATCTGGAACAAAACCAAGGGGTTAAGCGAGTGGTAATGAAAGTAGAAATAAAATGGAACATATTGTATGTGCTTTATGTTCTTTTTATTGATATTTATTGGCTTGTCTAATTAAAGAAACTTTATATTTTGCTTTATGAAATTAGTATTTTAATGTTCACTTTCTTTTCTTTGCTTATTAAACCCAATTTAGTTTCATTTACTAATGTATTTATTCAGTAAAAATGTACAACTCCATGCTTTTCATATTTTATTTTGTATTTTCCAACCCGTCACGCGTTGCGTTATATCAATTAATTAAGGTACAAGCGTTATAATTCCCAACGCTTCGTTGCATTGTGACTCGGCCTGGTTCATTCGTTCTTGAAAAGCCCGGAAATGAAACGCGCTAATTGTGCTGATAAAATATTCCTCCATCTGCATACCCTCATTCTAGTCGAAGGTTTATTAAGCATGCCTTCCATCAGAGTGAGCAACCCCTTTTTCCAACCAATGTACAAGCGAATAAAAGGGTTATATACCCTTCAAAACAAGGGTTGTTCAATTTGGTTCCACCTGGAACGCGCGTGTTATCCCTCTGTTTCGGTCAGTACAGCTACAAACCACCGAAAGATGACCAAAACGCAATGGGATTCATTGGTGAATTTAGGCGCAGCTGACGAACTTCAGAGTTGGATTTATGCGGATTTATGATCATGCGATCCTTTTTTTGTCTTCGGTAGCGCGTTGTCGCCGTTCATCGTTGCACAGGAAAAGTAGTTCTTGCACTGCATGAGCAATGAACGCTATGTATTAGACTCTAAACGAAAGCGAAACTATTGTGGAGGAAGTTGTGCAACGCGCTAAAAACCACACCACGACGATGACGCTGATGAGGAGCTGGTGGAGGTCTTGCTGGTGCGTGAACGCTTGGTGCCGGTGATGGATTGCGATTGGGTTGGAAATTTAATTTAATTGAATTGAAGTCTTGCAAAGACGTCGTCCGGAGACGTGCGCTGAGCATCGCTACTGTATATTGCCGAAGCGCAACGGGGTGTTGGAGTTGAGCTCAAACGAAATAAAAAAGAGCATAATTGAAACGTTCGCGCAGCATGCATTCACCGCAGACACACAAACACAAGCGCAAAGACGCGCGTTGCGTTTGCGCTTGCTTGCTGCAAGGGCGTTGACAGGGGAGTGCACCATGCGCAAGCGAAGTTCCATGCGTGTCGTCGTCGTCGCCGAACCGGGGCTGGACTGTTTGTGTACACAAACGCATGTTTCTGAAGAGAAGGGAAGTTAATACAAACAGTAGCCGAGGTTGAGACGACGCAATTGCTGCATTTCATATGTCGCTCGGCGACACGGTACTGTGCAGCGTTTCCTTTTCCAGACAGTTTGCGCTGCCAGTTGGCAGATGGCTGGTGGTGATCGTACCGAAAACGGAAATAGAAATCGTGAAGTTGTGTAGTAGATTTTAAGCGATTTGACAATTATTCGCTTTGTGTAGGTATGAATGCTAGAATAGCTATTATGAGCCGATTTAGTCATCTTCCAGCGACTAAGTTTGCTCTGGAAATTGATGTGTTGCATAGAAAATCTTGCAAGACATCCCCAGTCTTGGATAGATGTTGATGATGAGCAGTTGTAAAAACAATTTCCGCCCAAGTCTTCTGTATATCCATCGTCAAAACCCTGTGTTGATCGTTGATGTTTGTGTGTTGAAGAATACTCACCATTGTTTGGCACGTCTACTAGGCCTTGATGATGAGTTTATGTTGATGTTTGATATCATCCATGTGCCTCACAAGGAACGCACAGCAGAGAGCTCACTCACGACAGACTAGTCTGCTACAAACTGCATCAATGAGTGCAACGTTGTGTTGCAGTCTGGAATTTACACCATTAATCTCCTTTTCTTGTACCACACACTCGCACATGTGTTCCTACTTTGCGATGTGGCAAAGCATTGTGTTTCCTTTGTACGAAATGTGTAGACATCTCTGGTTGGCATTCACACGCCGCGCCGGCAAAGTTCAGGGACACACCAAAATGGTTGTAAGATCTTTATGTCTCAGCGTTTGCCTGCTACCTTCGTACGCGTCCGGTAGAGTGGTGTTGAGTGTGGTGGAATCATTCGATGACGAGATCATTCCGCCGTTGATGGGGCGTTGGAACATTTTTTTGGCTGTGGCGAGACATTCAAAAAATAAGCTGACCGCACTCATGAATGATTTCGCAAACTCCGATGTGAGGACACGTCAAAGTGATACACATCGTCTGTAGATTTATTTGACCATGAGATCTTATTTTCTAATCTCATCTGAGTTACTGCTTAATCCATACGGTATTAAATAAAAGAAATTAAACAGTTTTCTTGACTATCATCCCCAAGAGATACAACGGTCTAAAAACAATTGATATGAGCTCGGCGAAATGATCTTCGCGTTTGTTTGTGTGTGCCCATGTGCGTATAAAGATACAACAGAAGAAACGAAACACAGCTGTTGAGCAGCTGTTCCCGTGTGATGTGCTCTGGTGCCCCCCCACACAAGACTGGACCATCTTCAAAAGTTACCCCGGATGTTGTTAGATTTACAGCCGTATTTTGAGCAATTCTGCAGCAAAAATTGACCCTGTACGTTTCGTCTATATACGGTGGAAAGAAACGTTCCTTTGGACGATGGTTAATGACTCAGCTGAAGAGTGGAGGCCCCCATAGTGAGATCTGCAAGTTTGCAAGAAATTCCAATCATACTGCTTCTTCTTCGTTTGTTTTTTTCGTTGGAGATACCCTTATTCTGGGGAAGATATTGGATCTTACTTTGCAGCGCAAGGTTTTTTTTACGCTCAGAATCTTTTTCCCAAAACTGTTCCAAGGGTTTCTGGTAGACCATCCATTGGAGGGTACCGAGTTTAATGAGCTTTTAAGGACGGAAGAGTCACAGTAGAGCGCAAACGAATGAAAACGGTTCAAGTTGGAAGTTTACGGCGATACCCTGGGATATCATGGGATATGAACAAATTTTCTCCTGGGAAGAATGCTTTCAAAACGAAGGCTCTTGGCGAATTGCCGAATGAACCTGGGGCCGAAGACTTCAACGTGGGTAATAGATATGCTTTTAACCGAAACGAATGGTATGGTGCAAAAGAAATAGCATTAAAAGTATGTGTTGAAGAATTTGTGACTCTTGGAAGAGCAATGGGATGGGATGGATTGGTAGTAGAAATAAGTAGCAAAAAACGGCAGTTGAAGCGATCGTCCAATTCCGCAAGTTTCATACGTGGGGCGGCGGCGGCATTTTTTCTCTTCTTCACTTAACAGCGCACAAGTTGCAGATTAGCAGTACGCGAAGCAGAGGAGAAGCATTATCTTTGGTGAATGGAGGGCGATTATCCCATTGGAGAAGCGGTGTTGTAGTGTTGGGTTTTGGGGGTATATGTGCGCGATCATCCATCAACATTGTGGATGAGATGGTTTGTGCGGGTTAAGTTCGAGAGCATGGGGAAGGTGGAATGACGTTTGGAGGATCATTACTACCGCATGCCGCGAATAATTACATTCCACCAGATGTGTGTAGAGTTACATACAGAGGCCGCCAACATTACCGACCGGAAATCGAGGAACTTATATTCAGATGTATAGCATTACGTTCTGGTTTTCTGAGGAATTTTATTTGTTGGGAAGAAACTTTAGTGGATATCGATACATCTGAGCAATGGACACGATAACTTACTGAGCGCTCCTATTCCAGGACAAGATCTTGCAAGATCTTCGGGAGAAAGCACTTGTAAAAGACTGACAGGTGCTAAATTAACATAACCGGTTTTTCTGCAATTCTTTTTCGGCAAGAACTTTTAGCTCTCATTGGACCTAAAGCATGTCTGTCCAGAATGCCAAACTTCAGTCAACAGTACATTCGCCTCACTGACGTAGCACTTTACCGATTCTCTTCCCCTCGACTATAACTTGAGCTAATTGCCCCTTCTTGACCTTACCCACTGCGCGCACCCGGGTGGCATTAATCGGGGGAGGTTGTATTTTATGGCGAAGGGTTCCGTGACTGGTAGCTGTGTCCAACAAACATCGAGTACAAGGTGAAGGCCTTTTTTCAATTCAATGAAACAGAGCGAGAAAGAGTTAGAGTCGGTAGAACACTAGCATCCCAAAAACGGTTTCTGCATGTCACCATTTTGTCGAAAAGTGAATAATGAGGGCGCTCTCTAGCGTACCAGAAACATGGCGCACGGTTTTCTCTTCTTGCTTGCACACTTCTTGATAAGCGAAATCCGCACAAGATGTACGACGGATTGAGCAGAAAAGTGGTACTGGTGTGCATCTGGTGTGCCGTTTTTTGTGTTTGTGTTGGAATCACCGAGAACTACGACTGACAGGAGCTGTCGTATGACACTGTCAAGTTGTCGACGTTGGAATCCTCCGCAACCGTTGTTCGTTGGTGTGATGGGAATGAATTGAAGAAGCAGAGAGATGGACTGACCGACGATAAATCGAAAACGCATCGGAATGAAGTTTTGCTCGGACGTAGGGTAGTAGTTCTCTTCCCGTTCCGTGGATCATTACAGAGTGCTCTGCCAAGTAATGGGAAGACAAAGTCGTTTCCACACGTGTCAGTGAACGATAAAAAGGGTGTACAGAACTCCACACTCGCCAGTAGATAAAGCAGAGACCTATACCGAAGTTAAATGGAGGCGATCACCACCTCCCGTGCCGATTCCATTCCACCAACAACGATTTGTTTGCACGTTATCTTACCATATACTCAACCCTGACGTCATTTCTGGAGCAAACATTGGAACGCAAAAAAAAACCCCAAGAAAAATTGGAACGAAAATATGGCTTTGCGTGTGTGGTATGACCACACACTGCTCGATCGAAGGGAAAATATACGGAGGCCCTTTTCGTACTTTTGCTACCAGTCCCTTTCCGATAGTGTGATGTGTGCGTATATCGACGGAATGTGTGGCAGGTAACCGTTTTCACCGTTTCGATCGTGGGGCTTCTTCGCCTTCGCGTGTGTGGCGCCATGAAAGCCATAATGTTCCTGTGTATGTGTATGCGATTGCACATCAAGCCTTAAAGCTGGAAAATGGCAGGGAAAAAGTGGAAAAGCAGTTTGATGGAACGTGATTTTGTTGCGAAGCCGAAGGAAAAGATTTTCCCACAAAAAAGGGTCCTCTCCAAGGTGGCTGTTGTTATAAGACTTATTCAATTTGTTTCGAGTGGTGTTACTGGTGACCTGGGGGAAGAAGACACAACACGATCGTAACATTGCAGACGTTTTTCTAACGTCATTTTATAGGTTTGAAAGGTATAGTAGACCAATAAAAAAACCTACTTGGTGCTTTTCAAGGTGATCTTTACCATGATGGTGGCAAAAAAACAAGGCGTCTAGCAAGGCAAGGCACCGATGACGGGTTGCGTTAGCGTTTTTCAGCCGACGGTCCAAAAATGAAGTCATCGAGCTCGGAGCGCATCGCTTCGTAACGGAAATGTGGTGTAATAGGGCGCTTTATAATAAGAAAAACATCCTCTTTTCAGTACTATCATCGAATTAGCTGGGTTTATCTTGATGAAACGCAAATTTCAACATACATTTTTTGAACAAAGTGTGATTAATGGTACGAAAAGAAAGCGTGTGTTTCGTATAAATAATTAATGGCTTCTGTGCCACCGTAAGGAAATGCATCGCCTTTAATAGGGATGGTAGGCCGGTAATATGATTCCATTCTCTCTGCTGTTCGATGCATGCTCGGTATTATGCAAAGCAGGGAAAATTGAAACTGTCAACTCGTGTGTCCCGGCTATTGGAAGCTTTTTCGTGTGGGAACAAACTCGAGAGGGAAAGGCTTCTGCGCCAAGCACCGAGGACGACCTACTGAGGGCCAGGTTGCCATTTTTGGGCAAAGCAGACGATCCACAGGAAAGGAGGCTTATGGCGATGATGATGCTGGTCGATAGTTGGGTTGACATCACCCGGCGATGGTGGCGCGTTGTGGAAGGCTTTTACAGACCTCCGGGAAACGTCAGTTAGTGTAAACACATCCCAATGAAGCTTGTAAACCGATATTGTCTACACTGTGACCTACGGTTTTGCTTACAAATGAGTATAATTTCATTAGAGATTACCGATGGCTCTGGTACGCTTCTCGTTTGAGGGCTTATAGAAAGATTAAGTTTCAGTAGCGAATACTCGCCACCGTGATTAATATTGGAGATCTCCTCAGCACGCGTAGGTTGGCGATGGTGGAAGCAAAAGGGCCACCCCGTCGATTCGGAGCTTCAGCTCGGTTCAATAATCAATTCCGCGTGCGCTTTGCGGAGCACACGGATGCAACGCAAGCTGTTTGCTGATTTATGGTGGTGGTGTGCAAAAACTGGAGAAAATTCAATCAACATGCATTCGAAACCGTGTGGTGGGCGTTGCGTGTTTGGGCCTTTATTTTTAGAAAATAACTTTATATAAGTCTATTGAAAAACATAGGAATCCATCAGCAGTAATTGCGTTTCTAGTGGGCTGGTGATGTAAAATATTTGAAAGCTTTTTTATTTTTATTTCAGGTTTGACCTATAAACAAACAGCAACAAAATGACTAATAAGGTTTTTCTTTTGTTATTTCTTTTCTCGTTTTAGGTAAGCATTATTTACGACTACAATCTTTGGATATCATAATGAAAAGAGGAGGTTTGCTTGAGGAAATGCATTGCAATAATATTGGTGATTTATTGAGGTTGTAAAACTGATGGTGAGTTGTCGATGCTGCTAAAGTGCGGGAAGTGCTTCGTGTTGTAACACCTACAATTCATTAAAATTGTTCTCTCAATACAACAAAGAAGGAGTACGTCGTTTTTAGGATCTGAAATATAAAGGGAGAACGTTATTCTGATGTTCAAGAAGCGCCAATATGCTTATTAACTCACAATTCCAAATTGCTCCATGTTCATGTAACAAAACTTCCCGGCTGTGATTCCGACTGGAGTTTGGGCACGAACCAGAACTAGCTTCAGATCTTTCTGTATTGCGGTGGTTTGTAGTTCCCAACGACACTCATACACCTCATGGGCAACTTGAGCACTCTGAAAATATATTTGGACGGTATAAGAGTATTGCCTCTTTTGCTATCCCAACGCTTATACCTCGTTAGAGAGCAGCTCTCCAAGATAACAATATGCAAAAGTTTCCGTTGTGTCGAATACAAACAGAACGAACAGGCTCATAAAATTTACATTGAATCCCTACAACATAACACTTTCGATTAGATTTCAAGCTAAATAAAGGACGATTCGTTGCCTACCGACACGGTGAAGTAAAGGAGCATTGAGCACCAGATTAAAACGCACAACAGAAGCTGTTGCAACAGCACCAAGGATGTGATCGATTCTAGCAGCTTTGCACAGTTGAGTGCATCCTGGTGCAACGTAACGATCGCTTTCAGCTCCTGGCGAAACGAATTTTCTTGCGCTACTGTTCGCAGTTTGACTTGCACAAGTTGAAAGTAAAGGGTGCAGTAAATAATGAAATTACTGATGGTCAGAATCTTCACTGTACCAGCGAAAGCACACAGATAAGATGTTGGTGTCATAATAGCACTGAAGAGTAGATAGTAAGGACCTGAGGTGCGCGTCGGTAGCCCGTAGAAATTCTCCTCCATATGCAAGGTGTAGTGTACGGTTTCGTTGACGTTTCTTGTCGTACCGTAGAGTGTGTAGAGTGTTGACAGAATTGGTGCAAAAACGTAGAAATGGGCCGCATACGTTACCACGATGAAAAATATTCTCGTAATCTTGTGGATGAGCTCGTGTTGTTTGTTTAATTGTTGAACGATAGCGGGTGAAGTTTCTTGAAGAACTGAAAAAAAAGAATAAAATTTAGTAGTCGGGAACAATTATTGTCGTTTATAAACTTACCTGTACGGGAAAATGCTTTCGCTCTCTCGATCAGCCGTTCCAGCTTGTACCCGTTGATAAAGAGAAGGAATATTCCGCAGAACGTGTTAGTTTGGAAAAACAGCTCAGCAATCCCGATGATGGCCACCTCAAAGTTTGGGTACCCGCAGAAACTTTTCGGTATGGCTATAATTAAAATATAGACAAGTAAGAGTACCAAAATGCGAAAGCGTTCTCTCTGCCGTCCGATTATGCCAATGATTTTGAGCAGCTTGATAGGAATGTGTGGCACACCAGGCGGTGTTTCCATCTGCAAGAAGTTCATCTTAGAAAGTTGGTAAAGTTGCAACTACTTGCTAGATAGGTGTTGAATGATCCGCAACCGTTGTGACAGTGAGTTTCCAACAGTAGGGCTCGTTTCAGTATAGGCTATTGAAAATTGAATTCCAATTTGATGCGTGCCATAATGTTTGGATCAGGAAGGTGGCAGGATCACACCTTGCTATAGTAGTGTGATGGAGGTAATAATTCATTATTGCAAGCTCCACAAGAAAAAAAAAATCGATTCCGACGAGTTTGACTTTGTTGCTAACCATGTGCAATCAATTCTCAGGGCGAGTAAATTGAATTAGCTAGTTAATATTTAAAAGGCTGCTAGTACAAACAAACATCCAGTGTCTTGGATATTCTTGATTGATTTATAATAAATCCTGTAGAACGATAAAGACTGAATAAGTAGTTTTCGCAATCTAGAAATAGAAAATGTTATGACTATAAGAATATAAAGGAGGGAAATTAGTTTACCTCAGTGAATGATTTCATATCGATGCAGAAAAACTTTACCACTGTTATGCCGATAGGTTATGCTGCATGTAACAAAATCAGATGAAGGTTTTTGTTTCATAGAGTATTGACAAATTAATTCTTAGATAGCTATATCCAAGTTTGTGCTGCAGACAAAACGACTAAAAGACCATAAACAAGTGTTTTATATGTCCACTGATGTCCTAAAATAGAAACAAAGATAAGTAATATTTGACTCAGCGAAAGTTTGTGTCGACTTCGACTTACAGTAAGTAGGAGTGAAAAAGAGCATCATAAAATTCGACATACGAACGCACAGGATAATCTGCATTAGCATGATTAGCAACACAATCGTTTTCAGTAAGTTGGCAAACAGCAGAGCTTGCTGATGCATTGTAAAAACTTTTCTATTGTTCTAGGATGGCGGCAACTAGAGTAAGCAAAGAAAATCTTGGGAATCACAATTATCGGATAAGTATCATAAAATATTCCTGGCAGTTTGCTGATGATGATAAAATATCTTACTGCGTTTCTTGCAGTTGTTTCACCCAATGTCTATAAAGAACTAATGTTATGCAGGTCAATGAACCGTTGCTAAAATGAAATGCATTTTTATAAACTAATTGTATTCTATAGTTGACTTATTAACGACGGGTTAGTATAAGTTGAGTTGGTTGCGTAAAGCAGGTTTTATTCCTTTTTTTGTAGAACAAGCGAATTGTGTTAGAATCTGTAATGAAGCGTCTCTATAATGCAAAGCGTGTGACAAATTTATTCAAGAATAGCCACTTCTTTGATCTGTTCTTTGATTGATTAATAGGATGGACAGAAATCAATATCTCGCGCAAACCTGTCATTTGGCTTAGGAAGGGCATTTAAAATTGTTCCCGTAGGACGATAAAAAACGAGTACGTTGTTTTAACAACCTGAGGGTCAGAGAGTAAGAAAAATGAGTCAAAGGTTAGAATAAATAATGTCGATCTGTTCTTTGATTGATTAATAGGATGGACAGAAATCAATATCTCGCGCAAACCTGTCATTTGGCTTAGGAAGGGCATTTAAAATTGTTCCCGTAGGACGATAAAAAACGAGTACGTTGTTTTAACAACCTGAGGGTCAGAGAGTAAGAAAAATGAGTCAAAGGTTAGAATAAATAATGTC